>CAJQUN010000519.1:0-369138 GCA_907163345.1 Haberlea rhodopensis | reverse complement strand
GCTTATTCAGATCAGATTTATACTCCCTCAGCTTAGCAAGTAGTGAAGCTTTCAAACTTGGCTGCAAACTTCGGGCCTCAAGATCCATTTTTCGAACCTGGTAAAACAAACGTATTAGCCTGTATGAAACTAATAATATTTTTACTCAAAAACCACTAATAAAAATGCAGGCAGCTTGAAATATATGAAACTTGAGTACTACAGAACATCAGCATCGTCCAATCCAGCTTGGAGTTCTGCAACCTCCTGTTTCTTTCTCTCTGAGGATCATAGCAACGCCTTCACCATTCTCCACAAATCAGCAAAAATAAAAAAATTCAGAAATATATAGTCACACAGCATCGCCACACTCAACAACTGATAGCAACCGGAAAATATAAATTTTGATTGCTAGCATATTCAAATATAGAGGAATCAAAGCCGGGTAGTTCTTAAAACAAGAAGTCGTGTAGTTCTTAAAAAAAGAAGGGGAGGGGAAAGTTTGAATTTTTTAAGTTGCCTACGTATCCTCTTAGAGGAATCAAAGCGCACATAGTTCTCTTACCTTTTTCCTTCGTACCTTAGAGAGTGGCATAGCTCAATCACTCTCACCCCGTTCCCGTCATGATTGTTTCTTTCGTATCAAATTGTTCTGGCTCGTCAGGTTCAACTGGAAAATGTTGTCTTTGTTTCACGGCCTTCATCAAATCATCTACAAATGCTTGGGCCTCCAAACTATTAAGGAAGATATTTTGAAAGATCCTATATAACATTATTATATATTTTCATACCTTTCAAATGTAAATTAGCCATAGGAGATTTGAAGGAGATATTACCTTATCTCCAATTATTGTAAAGTGTATATATTGTTTCCTAAATCAATGAAACAAGTGAGCCAAATTATACCAAACCTTATATGGTATCAGACAATTACCGATCCTCACCTAACCCTAAGGCTGCGCCGATCTCCTTCTCTAGCCGTCCACCATATTTTCTTCATCATTATTCCACCTCCCGACGCATGGCTCGTCCTCACTCAGCTATATGCAAACAAATCTTCGCGCGAGAGTCCGATGCATTTAAAAGATGAACTCACCACGTGCCTCTCTTGGGAATCAATCTGTGAGCTCCTCCTTCTCAAACACTAAAGTCTAAGGCTGATGAATTGGCTAGCATCGATACGCCACTATCGGATGATGATTTAACACTATATGTCTTGAATGGTTTGGGAGCAGCATATTGTGAGATCGCAGCACATATCCGTGCCCGCGAATCATCCTTACGATTTGAGGAACTCCACGATCTCCTCGTTGGTCACGAAGAATACATCAAAAACCTTGAATTGGCATTATCATCCCTTGTTGCTACTGCCAACACGGCTGCCTCAACTCCAAAACAATCCTCTCGGCCCTCAAATTATGGTGGCAGCAGCAATGGGCGGAGCGCGTGGCAACAACTGTGGCAATCACCAAACAGAATCAGCGTGGGCAGCTCCTCCTCATACCGCGGACGTGGTTATGGTCGAATCCGGTGAACTCGAACTCTTACAACTCTAATTATCAACCTAATTCCAGATCTGCTGTTATTTGTCAGTTGGTGGTACACCTGGACATATTGCTCCCTATTGCCGAAAATTACATGCTTCAGCACATCATGCCCAAAGCCGTGTCGGTTCCGAATCCTGCTGCCTCATGGGTTAGTCGACTCTGGTGCTTCCCACAGTCTCACTGCAGGATCTTAATAACCTGTCCATACACTCTGAATATGATGGTACAGAGGAGGTCCATATTGCTGATGGTTCAGGATTACCTATTACGCACACCGGTACTTCTATACTGTGTTTTCCTGATCGCTATTTTCATTTAAACTAATGTATTGTGTGTTCCCAATGCTCAGCAGAACTTATTATATGTTCATCAGTTTACAAAAGCAAAACGGCGTCTAGCTTGAATTTCATCCTAATTATTCTTTGTCAATGATCAGTCACAGGGGCGATTCTGACCAAAGGCATAGTTCCAGTTACCTACTGTTAAGCAAAACAATAATCTTTCACTTTATCATGTGGATTCGTGCATTATGAATAAAGTACATCAGTCGAATCGTCTCTTATTCGCTCTCATCCTTTATATTATGTTTATGTTGATGTTTGGGGTCCTACCACGGAGGTGTCTCTTGATGGTTTTCGTTACTATTTTCTGCTTGTTGACCATTATACTAAATATTGTTGGTATTATCCCATGATACGTAATTCAGATGTCTCGACGTTATTTCCTCAGTTTCAGCGACTTTTGGAAAAACAATTTAGACATAGCCTCAAAAACTTATATAGTTATAATGGTGGTGAATTTGTTGCCTTGCATCTTTATCTGTCTTCCCAGGGTATCAGCTGGTTAACCACTGCCCCTTGCACCTCCTCAGCAGAATGGCACAGCTGAACGACGTCACCGGCACATCGTCTCTACTGGGCGTGCTCTCCTCCGTCGTGCATCTTTACCGGTCAGCCTCTGGAATATGCTTTTGCAACCGCTGTTTATCTCATTAATCGCATGTCAACACCTATTCTGCATAATAAAAATCCCTTTGAGACTTTATTTTCTAGTCCACCTAACTATCTCAAGTTGCGGACCTTTTGGTCACTGTTATCCTTGGCTACGCCCTTACTCTCGGACCAAGCTGGACTTTCCCTCCATTCCTTGCTTGTTCGTTGGCTATTCCACCTCTCAGAATCCTTATCAGTGCATGGAACTCGAATCTAAGCGCATCTTTCTGTCACGTCATGTACGCTTATCGGAATTTATTTTTCCGGCAAAGCGAAAGGATTACTTTAGCACGCTGCCACCAGTCCCTCAGCTAGCTCCTCTAGTCCAATCTCTCTTGGTATTTTGCCACCATCCTCATATCACCTCCTGAGACTTCTCTTCCCACCTCTGCCTCTACACCTGCTCAACCAACCACTGACGAACCGTCACCCAGTCTAGCCGAGCTCCATGCTCTTCGGACTCATGTCATGCGCATGCGCAGTGTGAATAATATTCATCGCCCTAAGCAGATTCATTCCGCTACCAAACACGCCATGCCTTTGGACATTGAACCCACTTGTACTTCTGACGCCCTAAGGGATCCTCGTAGGCGTGCTGCTATGACCGACGAATTCACAGCTTTCCTTCATATGTCACTTGGTCTCTCGTGCCTCCCGCACCCAACTCCAACGTCATCGGTTGCAAATGGGTCTTTCGTATCAAACGGAAACCCGATGGCTCTGTTGATAACTTCAAAGCTAGTCTCGTGGCAAAGGGTTTTCATCAACGCCCTAGCCTTTACTAAATAGATATTTTCAGTCCTGTAGTTAAACCTCTCACTATTTGCACTATTCTATGTGTTGCACTGCAGCACAACTGGCCTTTACGACAACTTGACATTAGTAACGCATGCTTCCATGGTACATTAAAGTAAGTTGTTTACATGTGCCCGCCACCGGGCTTTGTTGATCCACAACTTCCCCATCATGCTTGTCATCTACACAAGTCTCTTTATGGCCTACACCAAATTCCTCGAGCTTGGTATTCTGCTCTTAGCTCTGCGCTGCTCTCGTTTGGGTTCACTTAGTCACGTTCTGATACGTCTTTATTCATGCTTCACCATGGTCGAGTGCACCTTTCTCTCTAGTTTATGTTGATGATCTCATTATCACCGCCTCTGACCCTGAACGGATTCAGTCACTTGTTCAACACCTTGAAAACTTATTTTCTATCAAAGATGTTGGCTCCCTCTATTACTTCTTAGGCATTGTGGTTGCTCCCTGTTAGGAGGGTTTATTTCTCTCTCAACATAAGTACACGGTGGATTTATTACGTAGGCACAAAATGGATGGTGCAAAACATGTTACTACACCTATGGCTATGCCTCTCTCTAACGTTATTCCATGTTATGTTGATCCCACTGAATATCGACGTGCTATCGGTGGTCTTCAGTATCTCACTCTTACATGATCTGACATCTCCTTTATTGTCAATTGCTTGGCTCAATCGATGGCTCATCCCACGCAGAGGCGACAATCAAACGCCTATTTCGTTATCTTAAGGGCACCATGGCCCATGGTCTTCTGTTGCGGCGCTCCAAGGATCTTTCACTCATAGCTTATTCCGATGCTGATTGGGCTGGTGATCCCAAACTCGACAAGTCTACTTCTGCCTACATCATTTTTCTTGGCCCTAACCCTATCTCCTGGCGCTCTCGAAGCCAAAATGTTTTCTCCCGCTCTTCCACGGAATCAGAATATTGTTCCCTTGCATTCGCTTCTGCCGAGGTATGCTAGATTCGCAATATATTCCACGATCTTGGCTTTAAGCTACCCTCTGCTCCGAAGATTCTCTGTGACAACATTGACGCTACTCGTTTGGCCCTCAATCCTGTTATGCACTATCGCATGAAACACATTGCCATTGATGTTCATTTTGTACGTGATCTCTCATCAAGGGTCTCTCTCCTCACATTCTCATTTGTTTGCACGGAGGATCAATTGGCCGATGTTTTGACAAAACAACTCATTCGAGCGCGCTTCACTACCCTTCGGTCCAAAATCTCTTAGGCTGATGGCACGTCGATTTTGCGAGGGCTTATTAACGAAAATTTTATGAAAGATCCTACATAACATTATCATATATTTTCATACCTTTTCAAATGTAAATTAGCCATACCATAAGGAGATTTGAAGGAGATATTACCTTATCTCCAATTATTGTAAAGTGTATATATTGTTCCTAAATCAATTAAACAAGTGAGCCAAATTATAAAAATCTTATACAAACTCAATGACATCCGAGTATACCATATTCTTTACCCAGAAAACGAAAACTCATCTTAATCCAAGTCCACACATTCTGTTTGATTGAATCAGACGAAAATAATTCCCAAAAAGCAGCATGGGATGGAAGAAAGAAAAGAAACGAGACTATAACCAGCGAAACAATTACATTCCAACTCTATCAAGCATAAGGTTGACAAATTTCAAAGATCCAAACATTTTTGTTTACAAATGACCACTGCTGACTTCAACCACAAGACTAAAAATCTATAATCTGTAATATAGTAAACGTACCAATTTATCTCCATGAACTGCTTCAGTAGATTGATCCTGCCTATCTTGCTCTGGTTCTCTGCAGTGCAGGAAGCTGCTATTGTTACAACTGGAGAGGTAACAGAGCTTAAAATTCAACTTATCTTCTTAAGCTGACCAAATCAAATGTTGCTCCAATAATCAAGATTTCTTTTCTACTACCAGACAAGATTATTATCAAACAAATGGAAACATAAATGATTGATAAATTACGAAGACAACAACGAGATTCTGATCTCAGCTCCAAGATTTGAAACAAATAATAAGCACACCAGAATTCTTCCCTCAGCTCATTTCTTAATATAAATGTTGCGATATAAACGAAATGCAAGATGACACAAGAAATAGCACAATGGATCACGGTCAAATGGACAAACTTACAATAAAGCTACAGAGAAAGGATAGAAGCCATTTCTAATAATTTTAAGCTTTGATTTAAGGCTCAAAAACTCAGTTCCTCAACGATCTCCAGAGGAAAAGGACGATTTTTTTTAAAAAAAAAAACAACTTATTGGACAACGGCCATACTTTGATTATTTATAGGACTAAAGTAAAAATAAGCCAACTAGGACCATTTTTACAATTTACCAGCTGTTCATTTCCCTTTATCTCAATGACATATATGATTCATATATATCTAGATGATCTTCTTCTAGTTGAATTTAAACGAATGATGCAAAAGAAACTGTATAAAACATTTGAGACAACATTGTAGTGAAAAAACATATTTAACAAAGAGAATAGAAGTAAGATTTATGCAGACCTGTTTATCCATAATCAACGAAAAAATAACTTTTAAAATTGTTTATATGATTGAATATATTCATCTATGATGTTAAATATTCAGCACCCGTTTTCCATGACATTTTTACAATACATATAACTAACGGAAAAAATGAAAGAATTCATTCTCTTCTTTATTTATTAGTTAACGGAAAAAAAATGAAAAAATGAGTTTGGAAACTACCTGTGAGGAAATGTCTTGTATTCCGTCAAAGCCACTATAGTATTATTCCTGCGAACATTAGCAACCAATTTCCAAACAGCAGAACCACCTGTCCTATGTGGCTGGCTTGGATGACAATTTCTAAACAGCAGAAAGACCTGTCCTATGTGGCTGGCTTGGATGACAATGGTCAAAATATGGCATTTGAAATTATAGAGTCTAAAACCTTTAACATCCACTCAGTTAAAGTTTTTGATATGGCGATAGACGCCTGATGCTATACTTATATCTAAGGAGAAGTGATGTTGGAACTAAGGTAAAACAAGTCAAAGTAATGAAGTATTCTAAATGTTTTTATCACAAAGAACATTCATTGGTTTCTATGAGATAAGTTCCATTCTCTAACTTCTATCATATTTTCATGGGTTGTAAATACACTACGTAATGGGTGTCGTAAGTCGGCTTTGCCCTCTTTTATTCAGTTTCTTTTGAATGGCTTTGGTGCTAACTTCACTTGCATAAAGCACCATCAACTCTTCATTGTCATCCACCCTCCACTCACTTTTTTTGATATTAGTCACTCGCTTTCTTGTTTAAGTAATAGAAAACATTCTTAAAGAATTGTTGTTATGAAAATTGCTATGGAGCCAGAGATTAAACAAAAAATCAATTCTACAATATTGACTTAAAATTCCCTAAAATACCAAGAAACAAATAATGTATCATCAGCTTAAATATAAATGATTTGCAATATTTTCAAAACAAACTTTTATCACTGAAATATGAGTTACAAATCAAAAAGAATTTGATAGAACATATATTATCAGTCACAAATTTGACTCAAAACACATACAAACCAATTTGAAAGTACCATTCCAAAAATCTAAATACGCAAACATGAATCAACTTTTTGATTTCAACAAACCCAATGGTCATAATGGGTGCATCCACTCAAAGTTATACTCAAAAGTAAAAATTCGTACTCATCAAATAATCAAATGTACTTAAAGTTAAGTATAAATCATGTGTGTGTGTGTGTGAACTACACAATAATCCTTTTGGGAAAGATTTTCAAAATCAGCTCAATGAAAGACAAAAATCGAAAGTCTTGTTCAAACTTTACTTTGTCATCTAATCACTTCGCAGGTAACTGATTTGGTAGCTTTCACACTAATACCTTCATTTGTTAGGTAGCTTTTTCCAGTAGTTGATAGCTTCACACTAACCTTCAATTTGTATAGGTAGCTTTTTCCAAACATATAAGCAGTATAATTTTCTTTATTACTACCATTTTTTTCTTTCTTTCCTTTTTTTAATAAACCTGCATATGATTTTTCTTTAGCACAAGTGATTAGACTACTAAGGTGGATTAAATCCTTAGTCACGAGGAAATTCAATTTTCTGTATTTCAAAGAGCGTCAAGATCAACTCTCTCAATCAAATAACTGTATAGTGCGTGCAAAGTAATTGATTTATACCTAAACTTAAGTCAATCCAAAAACTCAATTTTCCAAATTTTTAAGTTTTAGCATAACTGATCGTGAAGCACACATTTAGCAAGATATCATGAAAATTTACACACTTATACACAAATTTTTTTATGACACAAACACCTAAGGCTTTCAAACTTTATAGCACCGACCACCTTAGTAAAAGTATCAGCAAGTTGATTTTCTGTTGTAAAATATTCTAAATCAATTTCCACAGAATTTGTGTCTTAACATTCTATTTTTCGTTTGTGGTAATAAATGTGGTACATAAACCTATTTTCAAGTTTTACACCAGTACCTAGCCTGAATAGTAAAAAAGAACATCCAAGATTTTGAGCCCCATCAAAATGGAAAAAAATTATAGTCAAATTCTACTTCTAGCAATGTTTAACAAGCCTAAATGCAAACAACAAATGCTGACGAACGTTTTTGTCTTTTATCTACTTTCAGATATATAAATCTTGTATCCATTAGTACTAAAAATAGGACCAGAAAACAAAGGTAGCTTGTTTCGAATGATGGGTTACCAGTGTTTTCATTGCTAGCCTCAAATATTGATTGAGGTAGTTTTTCCATTAATTCAATGGTAGCTTTAACTCTATCACCATGTTCTGACCCTTGGTAATGGATCTAGTTATAGGACGATTGGGAGGTTGGTCGTTTAGTTCATAGATTTGTTTGTGGGTTTTTCTTCCTTTTCTACCTATTTTGATGAGTAGGACAAATAAACTTCTGAATCCTACGAAACAATATTTTCACCTGATCAAACTTTGATGCTTCCTCACGAGGTAGTGAAGATGCAAATTCCTCGAGGACCTTAACAACCTCAGAAAACTCCGGCCTCTTTTCGGGTTGCAGACGCCAACATTGTTCGATCAATGCTTTAATGGTTGGAGGACAGTCTTCAGAGATGACTGGCCTTAAGTTCTGAAAAATTATCAGATGATAGTTGAACATTAACTAAGAATACAAAGAAATAAAAAATATACATAACAAGAAAGAAGAAAATATTTTGGAACGAACATATACCTTGTTCCCCACACCAAATACAATTTGAGATATTTTCTTATCCATGTATGAGATGGTTCCCGATATAAGTTCCCATAAAATGTGCCCGAATGCATAAACATCCACCTTGTGTCCATAGGGATTGTGTTCGAGCATCTCAGGAGCCATCCAACGAAATGCGCCAGGAACTCGTGACTCAAGATGACATTGTTCCTCCTCACAAGCAATACCAAAATCAGAGACTTTGAGGTGAAAATCTTTGGTGATGAGAATGTTATCTGGTCTCAGATCTCTGTGAATAACGCCTTGCAAATGAACGTATTCCATTCCTCTAGCAATGTCTAAAGCCATTGAAATCAACATTTGGATCGGCAGAGATTTGGGCTCAGACTTGTTCAAGTATGATCTTAAAGATCCCTCTTGTAAGTACTCGGTCACAATGCAAAACATGGCTGGTATTTTATATGTTCCTACAAACTGCAATATAGAAAACACAAATTGTCATGCAGAAATGAGAAGTCCGGTAGCTCATTTTTACAATCAGATAAAGCCTGATAACGATACCTTTATAATGTTTGGATGATTCAAACTGGACAACATAATAACCTCACTCGTGAATTGCTTCTTGCACCATTCACCAAGCACTTTCACAGCAACAGGTTTTTTCTTATAAATCCCACTGTAAAGCTGACTATGTGCTCCATTTGCAAATAGTCGTCCGAAAACTAACTTTGATGGATCGAATGCATTCTCATCAGCACTTTCAACAGATCTAACCCTCTTCTCTCTGTCATCAAAATACTTCGTACAGTCCGGCCTTCTTGGACTCTTAGACTTGTCATGTAAGTTTAGCGACATGAAGCCCTTAAGGGAAATGGTACAGTTCAATGACTTTGAACAGTGTAAGTCAGATGTTGGGGACTTTCTTTCGTGTGAATCTTTCTGGAATAACTTGCTTATTATTCCCTTGTTATGCTCCATGCTCCGAGGATGTGAAGTTGAGAAGCTATCTTCCTCCATTCTTGACAGATGAGATTGCACTTCTTCCATTTTTGACCCAACAAGAATATATTCAATATTCCTGAAATAGTAAAAAGAGCATCAATGATTGTTCCAGTTCCAAAATATTTTGTGGAAAGAGCGTAATTATTGCCGTGGAATTTTTTTTTAAATAAACATAAAAATAATTCGATCATTTGAAAATTTTTGGACAAATTTTTAAATGAAAAATAAATAATAAATGGGAAAATTGGGGCTGAGTGGCCGTTCGGCGTCCCATATTGTGAACCATGTGATGAACAGCAAAAGAATCAAATTCTACGTTACGACGGATAACAAGCCTAAAAGTAAACAACAAAAGTAGACCGACTTTAAGGTCTTTATCTACCAACAAATGTATCAAAATCTTGTATCCATGAATGAAAAATCCCAAAAACGGTACCGAAACAGGCACAAAAACATAACATCAGAAGAATCCAATTAAAGATAGGCACAAAAACAGAAAGACACCCCCATTCCCTCGGTACCCACCAAGAAAAGTTAATAATCGCATCAATACAAAACAATCCCGCCATTAACAAACGCAAAAAATAAACAAAGAAAAACCCACATACTTGAAATGATGCACATAATAAATACACATTAACATCAAAAAAAAATCTTGGTCGACTGACCCAAAGGCTATACCTCTAACGAATCTTGAGAAAACATTGAAAAGAAGGATTCTTCTTCTCTTTTCCTCTGAGAACACAATGGTGTCACATACGGTGAAAAGAATGCAGAAGAGTCTGAGTCCAGATTGACCACTACTGCAGGTATCATGAAGTGTTGAATAGCCATTGGAATTTCGAACGAGAACGTAAAAATATAAGGTAGACGGAAGACGAGTTCACGTAGGAGTCTTAGATTCTGTTTCTTCATTCTTGAACCTGGGCTGCAATTTTTACGGATTTATATTCAATTTTTACTTTATATTATTTTTACTAACTATTTATATTTAAGTAAATTATCTACCTTATTATATTTTTTGATACTATTATTTTTTAAAAATTTCTAAAAATATATTTACAACAAATAACTTGATATCTTAGTTATTTTGTCCTTTCTTGAAGTAGTTATTTTTTAATATAACAAATAAATTTTGATAATTAAATTAGTAATATTAAGTATATTAACATCAATTTAATCTTTATATGATTGGGACAAAAGTTTAGTCAATTAAATAAAACCTTGTGCTATAGTTGTTTTTTTAAAATAATAACATAATAAAATTTAATTAATAAACCATATTTAAAATTTATTTAAAATATTTTATATGATAACTGTGTAAACATAACTATATTTTATATGAAGGTGGTGGGATGAAGCCTTCGGGGGCTCAAGAGGATTGAATGTCGTTGATATCATATAGAATTGTCGTTTCATCTAAAAGTTCGAGATTATATGGAGATTGGACAATTTATTTTTATTCTCTAACAATTATTAACAATTATTTAATACTTATAAATAAATAAATAATGATACAATTAAAAATTACAATGAGGGTGTGTTATGATGGGTTTAGTAGTTTTGGAATAAATATCACCACACAAATAATATGTAACTATAATCATTCTAAAAATCAAAACCTCAATATCTCTATTTCAATGTGATCTTTAATTAAATTAAAGATTTTCCATCGTGCATCTACACAGTAGCACAAATTACTAATTGTTATTAAAATTGAGCCGTCTCAAAACAAATTTGATTCATATATTCGAGCCGAACTCAAACATGTGCAGACATTTTTTAGCCGAATTTATATCCCAAATTATTTTGTTCAATAGTTTGTCAGCTGATAGCGAGCTTTAATATTATATTAATACGATATAATTATATATTAAATAAATATATTTTGAATCTTTGGTGCTTTTATTTTTTAGTAATAATTCGAATAACTCGCGAATATGTTTGAATATTTTGAACTGAACTTGAACTCGAACCTTAATTCGAATCGAATCCGAGCAAAAAATATTTCCACTTTTCGAGCTCGAAGTCGGGCCTTAAAATTTCGTGATATTCGACTCGATCGATTCGTTTACATCCTTAAGTCCTTAATGTCAAATTATATTTTTAACTTAACTCTGTATTATAGTTTCTTCTTAATTGAGCATTCTGGTTTGTAAGGGCTTGTTTGCTCTGCAGGATGTGATAAGTAAGGTAATGATAAAATTTTGAGATAATGATAAATAATATAGTGTGATAAGTTATATGGTGTTTGGTTTGGAGGATAAGACGGTGAAATAATTATATTTTTGGTAAAATGACTAAAATACTCTCCAAAATTTGAATTTCAAATTTGGCGGGAATTTAATATTTCGGAGAGAATTTCAAATTTTTTGGATTAAGTTACAGGAAATAAGTTGAAATTTTTTTGCAGGAATTTCAAATTTTAAAATAGTAAAAAATCTGGGAAATGGTATATATGTCATTTTGCTATAACATGTGATAAATATGATGAGATAATTTTTTGTAAATCATGCAAATCAAACATGGGACTAAAAAATAAAGCTAAGATTACTAATCATTATCACTCAATCTAAACATGGCCTAAATGTTTGATCATTCAAATAAAATCACATCTTTTCTTTTTAGTGGATTTATGATATATAACTGTACCTTCAGGACAATCTTGTCATTAACAATTTTATCCTCAATATTTAAAATGCTTTATTTACAACTATTTTTTATTTTTATTTTTTTTTGTGTTTCTGTGTGTTATTTTTTTTTTAAAGTTATGTTTGTTTTTCAATTCCAATTATGATTCTTGGATTCGCACATGCTCTGAAACATTTCTCGCATGAAGCTGTTGAAAAATTTTCAACTAATCATGGTCATTGAATATGCATTTTTTTACATTGACATTTAAAAATAATTTCTAATTAATTTATTGAAATTATGGAGTTGAATATGCTCTGTATATTGACTGGATTAAGCGATTTTTAATTCGATTAGGTTTGTTCGATTTAAAAATTTATGTCGCAGTTCTACTCCAATCTTCTTTCCCGTTTGCCGATCTGCTCCTTCAGCCCCGCCCCTCTCCTCTCAACCATGGTGATTTTCCACTTGTCTTGGGGTAGCTTTCTCCTTTCCTCTGCTAAGGTGATGACGCATTTTTTCTTCAAAGATTTGGTGGGTTGTGGGGGTATACTTTGTAAGAAAAAGCAATGGTGGCTTTTTCGATCCTACTTTGTCACTGTCGGGTATGCTACTCAAGGCCAGGGAGACATCCGAGTTTATTTTGCTTACTACCAACGATTATTAACTATCTCCCCTTTTGTTTTCCCTACATCTATAGTTCTTATATCTGCCTCCTCGTATGTTGTTTTGCTTTCGTTGGTTTTGCTGGGATCCGGGCAGGGCTTTTTGACTGTTTTGGTTGGCCGTGAGTTCTGATCGGAGGAGCCGGCTACTGGGCTTCATGGATACGATGGTCATTTTCTGGTGTCCCAAGCATGGTTTACCATAACGGCCGTTCTAGGTCCGGAACGCCCATTCCGGGACTGGAACGCCGCATGTCGTTCCAAAGATTCGGGTAGTAAAGGAGATTGCTTTGGAACGGTGTCCCACGGACAAAAAACGGTGATTTATCGGTGGAACGATGGAACGGAACTGTGGAACAGACAAAAAAACGGCGATTTATCGGTGGTACGGTGGATTTTGAAATATAAAAGTTGTTAGACATATCCAATTTGTGTTTAATTAATTAAATAAATTGTTATGTGTATTTTAATTCATTTATAATTAAATGAGTTGTGAAATAATTTAATTTTTGTAAACAAAGTGATAAAAATTATTCTGTGATATTGATGATAAATCTTTGTTCTAATAAAGTGTACATAAGATTTAGTGATTTTGTAAGTTAGTTGAAAATTTAAATAGTTAAAAATTAAATGAAAATTTTCATTTAGTTTGTATATTTTATTTTTTATAATATTATGATTTGAAAGTAAAATAGTTTTGACATGGTTGTAAAAATTTTAGTATATATTGAGGATAAATAATGTTTTAATAAAGTGTACATGAGATTTAGGAAAACAATTAATTTGTTATTTTCTAAAAGTAATCTTTTAAATATTATTTAATAATTAAAGAATATGAATTTTTTTTTGTCAAAATATTCATTCTTTTTGAATTTTTAATATTATTTTTAAAAAATCCGCGCCGTGATCGTTCCGTGAAATGTCATTGGAACTGGAACGGTGCCTTCCGTTCCGGGCACCGTTCCCGCGACTGCGAACCATGGTCCCAAGGTGGTCCTGCTTTGATGTTTATGTTGGTTACGGGAGCTTGTTCGCATCTCCCGACCACCTTTATCTTCACAATTTCGGAAGGCAGTTGCATCTATAGCTGATCATGGGAAATTATCTCTCGTGGGTGTTGTGTTCGATTTGACTAGTAATAGGCCCTATATTGTATCTTTTATTCCGTGTACATTCGGCCATTGGTTTGTTATTTGATAAGGCTGGTGTGGGTTATGATGTTTGGATGGACCGCCATTGTAAATAATGTTTATCTAACATAATATATTTTATGTTAAATAGAATAATAGTGACTTCTATTTTTGTCATCATGAGCCAAAACACGCAACAGATCGAGATAAAAATGGTAAAATAAGAATATATTACAACAAGTTTTTATAATGCGCTCTAATTTTCCCCTTCTCTCACCCCTCCATCACCCCTCCACCCTTCTTAAGGCGAAGCCACCTCTTTCTTCCCTTAATCCCTTTCGGCGTCGCCTTTCCATCCCCCTGACCATGCAATTCCAGCGACTCCACCAATCTCTTCAAATAATTCATCTCGTGTGCCTCTCCTCATGCAAACCGACCAGAAAAACAACCTCAAGCCAAAAACAAATAATCGGCTATTTTTAAACCATTGCATAATAATAATGTGTATCCTCCTTCCTCGGCTCCCTTCATATCCATTCAAAACACCATTATGATCGATGGAAGCTTGCAATACGCTTCACGCAACAAGAGGTGGAATTTGTAAGGTGTACGTTCCGCTTCCGATATCGATTGATAAACCTGCAATCAATAACAAGAAAGAAAACACAGTATACAATTTCACAAATAAACTATAAACTGAAATTCTAAACAAGAGTAATGAATTAGGGCTCAGGTCGAGCAGGGTTTCCTTTCAACGTCGTCACCGGGGAACCAATGTATCGTATCCTAAGGTTGGAGACACCCGCTGCCCAAATGGACTCACGGCAGCCACCAAGCACACACGGCACACACAGCACCACACGGCTACAGCCTAACCACACAGGTGAAGACACACGGCTGCACTCAAGCACTACCCGAACAGAACCAGTAACGGGAATCACTCAAGGATACACCAAGGAAGGGGATGGAGGCTACACAGAGCATAAACCAGCCAAGCACAGTCAGAACCACCAAGGTTAACCGCAGGGCAAAGCTCACACCTCAAATCCGAAACCACTCTGGAACAGTGACGAAAAGGGGGGAGACGAAAAACACTAAGGATTTCGAATATCAGAGTTAACACTCATCATGGGAACATACCAGGATTAATAGCACCAAGGGAGATGAAGAGAAGGGGAGCAAGTCCCAAGATTCTGGAGCCAGCCGAGGAGACGCACGAAGCTTCTGGAATGGGGAGATGAATGGTGAAGGGGAATGGTAAAGGGGCTCGGTTATAGGCAATAGAAAGGGGGGCCAAAGCCCAACAAGGAATATAATGGTAATGGGCCAAAACCCAACAAATCTCCACCTTGGCACAATACCGGCTCCACCTTTACGTAAGGAAAACCCTATAGATGACTCATCATCGCCCAAAGGGTCCCCACAACACACAAAGCATTGTGTGGACCAGATTCTTGTCATAGCACACAGCACAGACAAAGAATACAAACAATAACCAACACAAAGAGGTTAAAGTCAATAACGGGGGTAATAATCTATAACACGCACACAGCAGTTATATACTATAAAAATAGTTAGCAACACTAATCAATCACCGGTATCAAAATTCAAAATTTTAAGACATGATTGAAGTTTAGAAATAGGTAAACACTTAGTTCCCATATCAGCAGGATTATATTCAGAAGGAATCTTTTCAAGATTAACTAATCCTTTAGCCACTACATCCCTAATGTAATGAAATCTAACATCAATATACTTAGTGCGATCATGAAAAATAGGATTCTTACACAATTGAATACCAGACTGAGAATCAGAAAATACCTCTACCTTACCTTCGAGCAAGCTAAGTTCAGAGATCAAACCTTTCAGCCAGACAGCTTCCTTCAAAGCTTCTGTTACAGCAACATATTCTGATTCCGTTGTCGACAAGGCAACGATATGCTGCAGCTGCGATTTCCAACTTATACATGCTTCACACAAAGTAAAAACATAAGAAGTAGTAGATTTTCTATTGTCCTTATCATTCGCATAATTAGAATCCACATAACCTTTCAACTTAACACCATCAGCATATTTAGAAAAACATAAGCCATAATGCATAGAGTTTTTCAAATATCGCAACAACCACTTAACAGCATTTCAATGTACCACACCAGGATTAGACATGTATCTACTTAAGCAGCTAACAGCATAAGCAATGTCAGGTCTAGTGCTAACCATCAAATACATTATAGAACCAATTGCATTTGAATACGGTACATTTTTCATGGCATCAAAGTCAGCATCAGTTTTGGGACTTTGATCTTTACTTAGCACAAAATGAGCAGCTAAGGGCACGTTAACAGGTTTTGCATCAAACATGGAAAATTTCTTTAAAATTTTCTCTACATAAGAAGTTTGTTTTAACCAGAGAGCAGATTCCTTTCTATCTCTAACAATGTCCATGCCTAGGATTCTACTAGCATCTCCTATGAACTTTATATCAAAATTATCACTTAGACAGTTCTTAATATGCTCAATGGATTTCAGACAAGGACTAGTGTTGAGCCTTAACGCATGGTTGCGTTTAATGCGTTAAATTATCCCCGGTTAATCTTTGAGTTTTGATGATCAACAAAACTTGCATTTGTTATACTAATATGTCTACTTAGTGTACAGAGTTATATTGATAAATTAGTTGGGAAGACCAATGGAAGAGAACCCAAGTTATACAATAACATATGCGAGTTCATATGACAAGCGGTGATTTTTATCAAGGAATCTATTGAGCTTGGACGAGAAGGAATGACATCTATGAACAACCAATTTAAGTGTTCAACATGTGTGGAATGATGTTGGAACAATTTCTTATGATGGGATGAAGACCCACAAACCAATGGTCCGTTGTTGGGCAAATTCGTATAGAAGCCAATTTGAGCGCAGTGCAATGTTTTGATTATATCTCTTGGATCGATGCTCCGAACAAGGTGAATCCAAAGAGGTTGGAAAGCAAACTCAATATGCTAGATTTCATATTCGAACATCTCAGTCCAATTCGGATTGCATCATGGAGCAAAATGTCATGGAAGTCATAACAAGTGCAGATTGTAGCAAGGTTTGAGCGACTGTAGCATTTTGGGCATAACTTCTTCATACCTTAATGAAATGCAATGAAAATTTGTACACACCTAGATACGAGGAAGAGCTACAAGTTTCATGTTTACCACTTTGCCCATAAATGAGCTTAAGATGGTCGAATAGTGCAAAGTTTGAGAGTGATGAAATCTGGCAGATCACGTCAGGCGATCCGGGCCATCACCTCAGGCGATCCGAGCCATGTTGCGCACCATCGACTGAAGCGATGGCACGGTGGGCACGCTGGCGATCAGATCGCCCCAGGCGATGGTCAACCTCGCCCCAGGCGATCCAGAATGCTTCCTAGGCCATTTTTTTGAAGGGCGATCGCCCCAGGCGATGCACGGAACGCCCGAGGCGATCCAGAACTTTACCTACGGCCTTGTTTATCATTGATGATCGCCCCAGGCGATGGGGAGATCGCCCGAGGCGATCTGGGCTAGATTTGACCGTTAAAGGGTGGCGATGGAGATCGCCCGAGGCGATGTCCGAGGTGATCGAGGCGTGATTCAAGCCTTATGTGTAGCAACGGCTAGTAGAAGCCTTGGGGGCCTCCTACACTATAAATATTGATGCTTTGGAGCATTTTAAAGACAAGAAACAAGCCTACAAACTTCTACAAAGCTTTGATCATTCAAAATTCAAATAGCATTGCAATCTCCATACATTGTTGTTGTATTGGAGCTTGTAATTCATTCTTTTTGTTAGAGTCTTGTTATCTTCGTGTGAGTACACCGTGAAGGTGTTTGTTGGTTTATTGTAAAGGTCCTCCAACACCAAAGCAAGTTGGAAAATTGTAAAGTCGCCAACAAGTGAAGTTGGTGCATGTGTTGTGGCTATCCTTGGAGCCCTTAAGGCCAAGAAGACTCGTGAAGAGTGTTGGTAGCTCGTGAAGAGCTTTGTGTACTCGTGAAGAGTATTGTGCTCGGGAAGAGCTTTGTAAACTCGGGAAGAGTTGGGTTGTGGCTAACTTGGAGCCCTCAAGGCCAAGATCATTTATTCTAGTGGAACCTCGGTTGGAGGTTATCTAACCGGGAAGAGGAGACGTAGGCGATTCATCGCCGAACTTCTATAACAAATCTTTGTGTCTTTTATTGCTTTAATTTTCATTACGCATTTATTTACTTATTCTTTTTATTTATCGATTGACGTAAGGCTTCCGCAAGCGTAAACTCAATTATTTTGCAAACTCATTTTAAAACGCTAAAGTAGCCAAGGAATCTCATTCACCCCCCCCCCCCCCCCCCCCCCCCCCCCCCTCTTCGATTCCAACAACTAGCAATCAACATGTCATCCACATAAATCAACAAGAAAACAGGCACTGGCATTTTATCCTTAAAATACAAGCAATGATCAAAAGAGCTTCTTTTAAATTTTAAGGTAAGCATGCATTCATCAAACTTCTTATTCCATTGCCTAGGTGACTGCTTTAGGCCATACAAAGATTTATTAAGCAAACAAACGTGATTAGGGTTCTTTGAGTCAACAAAACCATCAGGTTGTTTCATGTAAATCTTTTCATCTAAGTCACCATGCAAAAAAGCGGTTTTAACATCCATCTGTTTAAGTTCCCAATTAAAGTGAGCAACAAGTGATAATAAAATTCTCACAGTAGTAAACTTAACAACAGGAGCAAAGATTTCAGTATAGTCAATACCCTCTCTTTGAGTAAAACCTTTTGCAACTAGCCTAGCTTTATATCTAACATAATCAACTTCATTCTTTACCTTAAATAACCATTTGCAATCTGCCAAAGAGCAATTAACAGGTTTAGGTACAAGAGTCCATGTATGATTCACAACTAAAGAATGCATTTCATCTTTCATGGCACTAAGCCAATGCACAGCATTTTTAGATTTCAAAGCTTCATTATAGGTCTTAGGCTCACAATTATCAATAGACTCAAACATATTGAAAACATGTGATGTGAGGTGAAAATCATTAAACCTAGCAGGTTGTTTCACATTTCTTTTAACTCTATCCCTAGTCAACATATAATCATGCAGATCTTCATGTTCATTAGCAACCAATTCATTATGCACATGTTCGTCAACATTTTCATGCAAATCAGGTTCATTAACAGGCAAGTTCTCATGATTCATATCAGGGAGCACATCGTTTTCAATAACAGGGGTAACAATAGGCAAAGACTCCACCTTGCTCGGTGTAGTCTCAGACTCACAATCAGATTCAGGCAAAGATGGAAGCAAGCAAGGCATTTCAGATCATTAAAAATGACATCCCTACTTATAATAGTTTTAAAACCAGGTTCACATCTTAACCAAAGCCTATATCCTTTTACACCCTCAGGATAACCAAGAAAGACGCACTTAACTGACCTAGGTTCAAGTTTGTCTCATTTCCTATGCACAAATGCAGAACAACCAAACACTTTAAGATTTGAAAAATCTAATTTCTTACCAGAAAAAACACTTTCGGGACACTTACCATTCAAAGGCACGGAAGGGGATCTATTTATCAAATAAGAAGCTGTCACGACAGCTTCGCCTCAGAACTTCTTTGAGAGTCCAGAAGATGCAAGCATACTTCTAACTCTCTCGAGTAAAGTTCTGTTTATCCTCTCAGCAATACCATTTTGCTGGGGAGTATAGGGCACAGTCTTGTGTCTCAGAATCCCAGATTCACAGCACAAGTCATCAAACAAGATATTGCAGAATTCCATTCCATTATCTGTCCTAAGCCGTTTAATCTTTTTCCAGTTTGGTTTTCAATTAAAATCTTCCAGTTTTTAAATTTATCAAAAACATCATATTTATTCTTCATTAGAAAAATCCACACTTTTCTAGAGTAATCATCAATGATAGACAAAAAATACCTATTACCACCTTGAGTTGGGACAGGTGAAGGTCCCCAAACATCAGCATGCAGGTATTCAAGTATATCAGAACACTTAGTCACATTAGGGGAAGGAGAGATAGGGAATTTAACTCTTTGCTGTTTGCCTAACACACAGGAATCACAAAAAGTCATGCAAGACAATTTATCCCTACCAAAACAACCATCATTGTGTAAAATCTCTAATCCTTTAGAACTCATATGACCTAACCTTTTATGCCATAAATCAGTTAAATCATCTGACACAGAATTAGCACAGATTTTATCACAGACTGTTTTGCAAACATACAAATTCCTCCTATTCTGAGCTTTAAAAGCTACCAAAGACCCCCGCATAATTTTCATGCAACCATTTCCCCATTTACCCTCATAACCATCAGACTCTAAAACTGCACAAGACATCAAGTTATTGCACAAAGCAGGAACATGTCTAACATCTTTCAAAGTCACGGAATAACCAGATTCAAATTTCAGACAAATATCACCAATACCAGAAACTTTACACAATTTCTCATTGGCCATAGAAACAGAAGCATGTTCAATTTCTCTGTAGCTAGAAAACAAATTTTTAAGTGGTGTCATGTGATAAGTGCAACCTGAATCAATAAGCCATTCATTTTCACACACAGGTAATGAAAGCACAGAGTTCACAGAATCACATAATTCAGTCACCATAAAAATATCCCCCATGTTTTCCCCAGAGGTAGAAGCATTGTTCGCTTGTTCATTTGTCTGATTTCCATTTTTATTCTGGTTCTTCTTTTTAGGGCAATCTTTTATGAAATGATTTGGATCCCCACAATTGTAACATTTTCTCTTACTAGGCCTAGATTTCGATCTAGCCTTACTCTTTCCTCTTTTATCACCTTTTTGATATTGGTTATTGTTATTATGCCTATGTTGTGATCTACCACGAACATGCATAACTTCACCAGAGGATTGTCTATTACCTTTGTTGACTTTTAAATCTAATTCCTTGCTTTTCAAGCCGTTCATTACAGTATCCAATGTAATAGAATCTCTACCGTACTTAATGGCGGATTTTACATCACTATAATTTTCAGGATAGCATTTAAGAGAACAATAGGTGAATAGTCGTCAATGTTCTTATCTCCTGTCAATTTAATATCTTGAATTAACTTAGTAAACACATCCAAATTCTCATCTACGTCTTTGTTCAAGTCTAGCTTGAATCTGAAAAATTTTTCCAACAAGAAAAGTTACTAGGAAAAGATTTTCAGAAACACTTCCTGAGCACAGAGTCAGATAAGTTCAAGATAATAGAAGAATAAGCATATTCGTCATCTTCAAGTTTCTTAGCAGTTGTAATGTTTTCAGCCCAATTACCGTCAATAGCTTTAAATACTTTTTGCTGTATTAAAATTCCTTTCATCTTTTGTTGCCATATAGAAAAATCAGATTTTCCATTAAAAGGTTCAAGGTTATATCCAGAAATTGAAGCCATCACAAATAAGCAGAGAGGCACACACAATTTCAACAACCAATCAGCAGAAGCAAGGACCACAAGGCACAAAACAATATGAAATAATTAATCAAGCTAAGGGGAGGAAAAATCGCTATCACCCACAAGATCACAATACACTCAACGGTGTACGAGCATGGGGCTTCAGATAGAGATTTTCCTACGGGTAAGGGACACAAACACTTAGAAACAAAATGGTAAAATGATTAAAGGCTAAAATAATCACTTACTACCCAGAGACAAAGCTCTGGGGTGACGAAATCACACTGCCCGAAGCACCGAAGTACTCTGCCCGGAATCTGCCCGAGATTCCAGTAGCTGCCCGAGCTCTCCAGCCGCTGCCCGAACACTCCACCCGCTGCCCGAACACTCCAGCCGCTGCCCGAAGCCCTACCGAGCACTGCCCGAGACCAACCGAGCACTCCAGTCGCTGCCCGAGGTCTGCCCGAGCACTTCTGCTGCTGCCCGACGTCCACCGAGCACTGCCCGAGACCAAACGAGCACTCCACCAGGCACAGAACGCTCTGATACCACTGTAAGGTGTACGTTCCGCTTCCGATAGCGATTGATAAACCTGCAATCAATAACAAGAAAGAAAACACAGTATACAATTTCACAAATAAACTATAAACTGAAATTCTAAACAAGAGTAATGAATTAGGGCTCAGGTCGAGCATGATTTCCTTTCATCGTCGTCACCGGGGAACCAAGGTATCGTATCCTAAGGTTGGAGACACCCGCTGCCCAAATGGACTCACGGCAGCCACCAAGCACACACGGCACACACAGCACCACAGCCTAACCACACAGGTGAAGACACACAGCTGCACTCAAGCACTACCCGAACAGAACCAGTAACGGGAATCACTCAAGGATACACCAAGGAAGGGGATGGAGGCTACACAGAGCATAAACCAGCCAAGCACAGTCAGAACCACCAAGGTTAACCGCAGGGCAAAGCTCACACCTCAAATCCGAAACCACTCTGGAACAGGGACGAAAAGGGGGGAGACGAAAAACACTAAGGATTTTGAATATCAGAGTTAACACTCATCATGGGAACATACCAGGATTAATAGCACCAAGGGAGATGAAGAGAAGGGGAGCAAGTCCCAAGATTCTGGAGCCAGCCGAGGAGACGCACGAAGCTTCTGGAATGAGGAGATGAATGGTGAAGGGAAATGGTAAAGGGGCTCGGTTATAGGCAATAGAAAGGGGGGGCCAAAGCCCAACAAGGAATATAATGGTAATGGGCCAAAACCCAACAGAATTATTGGCCAAGGCATTTCATAATTATTTGGTTGGTAAATTTTTCAAGAGACGTCTGAAACTTGAAGCGGTTAGAAAAGCTTTCGAAGCCATCAAGCTTCGTGGTGCAGTTTCGGTTGGTCATTTGAGGAGAGGTTCGTGCTTATTAGTTTCGATAATAGTGAGGATTTCAATTTCATTTGGTCCTCTCGAATCTGGAAAGTTGTAGGCGCCCCTATGAAAACATTCAAGTGGGCTCCAGACTTCGACTTCAAGGTGGAACCATCCTTAACTCATGTTTGGGTGACCATTCCCAACCTTCCGATCCACCTGTTCGAACCGAGTGCCGTATTCTCGGTGGCTCAAATGATCGGGAAACTCATGTGTGTGGCTAAGGCTACACTTCGTAAAACTCGACCTAGCGTGGCTCGATTTTGCATTGAACTGGACTTGCTCACGGAACGTCCAGACATAGTAACCATCATTCAGGATTGGAAGCTCATCCATCAGCAAGTGGTTTATGAAAACTTCCCATGTATTGCTCTCATTGCCTTCTCTCCGGACATGAGGTTAGTATTTGCAAACCCAAGGAAAAGATGGTCAACACAGCCCTACAAAAAATGCTTTATATGGACGCGGCGGGTAGTGGTCCAAACAAAGAAGTCTCGTCGGTGGCTGTTTTTTTATAAGGGTTGACGGCGAATGAAGTCGAAACTAGGATTTCAGAGGTTCTTTTTCTGGACATGGAAGGGATTGCCCATTTGGAAGTGATGTGTTCAAAGGTGGATTGCGTAGCTGCTGCAGTGGCTTGCCACGAGGTGGTGGTTGTTGGGTGCATTGTATGGGAATCCTATGAGGTTTCACGAAAAGAAATGATGAACTTTGTAAGTCGAGGCAAGTGTAGTACACTTTGTCCTTAGGAGGAATTTGCCTCGTACTAGGTGCTTTCGATTTGTGGCAATCCTCATCAAATCACAAGAATCTCAACCACAAAGGTTGCAAACTATCTTCTTCAAGAACAAATATGAATGTGTATGAATATGCACTTTGATCTTGCTTTTCTCTCACAAATTGTGTTGTTAATTCAACCTAGGGATGTTATATATACTAGTCCACAATATGTCATTGGAGGCATTAATCCATGAAAAATCATATCTACGCACACACCAAGAGGTGCATCATTTCAGAAAAACTGTCGAAATGGTGTTGGGGCGCTGCCCGTGCGGCTTCCCAGCGCCACCCTTACTGCCTGCAAATATTTCTCCCAGGCAGTAGCACCGCGGTGCCTAGTACCTATTGGTAGGACCGTTGATAAAGGAAAGAAATGATGTGTATGAATCAGTCACATATTCTTCCCGACGCCAGCGACTGCACAAAATTCTTCTAGGAAGTGTTTTAATGCCCGAAAAATTTTGTTTTCGCACTCGTTTTCTTTGATCGATTTTTCTTTTCTTAATTTCAATTCATTAAGCATATTTTGTATTTTGCTTAATTTATTTCATTAAGCCACAAATTTCCAACAGTTGCTTCTCATGGGATTGATGATTTGGCTGTGCCTATTGGTGAAGTGGCACATAGATTAGATGAGGTGGACCGTGACTTGTGCAACATGTTTGAAGTTAACGATGTTGACATGGTGAAAACAAATCATGTTCCAGATTTTCCTAGCCCTATTCAATGAAAGATGGTTATGAAGTTGGATGGATGTGGACATGTTTTAGGGAATGTGAATTATTGGAATGGAGTTGCTGGGTAGTCTCCTATAGGCGCTCACAAATCCCTCAATCTACTTGATTCTCCTATTTCGAATTTTGGAGCTCAAAATTTTTCAAAAATTTCAAATTTGAAACTGGACTGCGGGATTAAGGGCCGAAAACTCCTTGAATGAAGGGATAAGTGTTTTGAAGATCGGACCGGCCGGTTCAACCGGTTTAACCAATAATCAGTGTTTGATCCGGTCTGGTTGACCCTATAAAATCATCATGCTAAAAAACTGGTGGGAACCGGATTGAACCGGTCAAAAATCGGTTCAACCAGTGAACCGATCCACCGGTTGAATCAATTGTTCCTTCATTTTCATTATTTTTTAATTTTTTTTTTAATATAAATCAAATTTTTAGAACAAAAATATATTATATATAATTTATTTTTATTGAAATAATTAAGAAATAATATTTTATTTATGTATCAAAAAACCCATATAATTTTATAAAGGTGTCTTGTATATTATATATAAATATGTTTAGTTTCTCGTAAATTATAAAATATATGAATTATTTCATAATTTTTTAAATTTTTTCTTATGATTTTGGAACATTGTTCTTTTTTGGGTATTGCTTGTGGTTTTTGAGATGTTTTATTGTTTTTCTTTTATGTTTGATATTTAGTTGATCTGATTTTTTAAATTTGACAAGTAATGTTGGTGTAATGATATTTTTTTATTGTGAACAACTCTAAACTATAGCAAATACATTAGATATGTATTTTTCAAAAAATTAAACTAGTTATTATATAATGCTGACGTCATCACCGGTTGAACCAATGGTTCAACCGACCTAGCATGTAACTAGTAAGGGCACCAATTCATGTCTGGTCCGATTTTGAAAACAATGGAAGGGATGATGATCAATCCTAATTATCCACCTTCCACTAATCCTGTTTTTGAAAATTCATTTTCTCAAAATAATCAATTTGAAAATCT
Source organism: Haberlea rhodopensis (assembly GCA_907163345.1). Classification (NCBI taxonomy): domain Eukaryota; kingdom Viridiplantae; phylum Streptophyta; class Magnoliopsida; order Lamiales; family Gesneriaceae; genus Haberlea; species Haberlea rhodopensis. Next base: position 343,766 of record CAJQUN010000519.1, on the reverse strand, counting down.
TTCCTTCCCTAATCCTATTCTAAAAGAGGTGTCGTTTTTTACTTCTATTGGAGAGGAAAATGTTGACCCATCTTTCTTGGAACTTTCCAAATTACAAAAGTCTAATTCGTTACCAAAGATTTTCAATAATAAAGTTTATAATCCTAGACATCATATCAACTCTATTCACGAAAATAATCAGGATTTCCCCTTTTTAATATTCATGGATCGAAACATGCCTTAATTAAATCATGCAGCCCAGGATTCAAATCGGGCAGCTCGTATCACAAATAAGGCAGATTCGAATGTGTCCTGGAAAGTCACTTGAATTTTAAAACTTCGGTCTCCAACTTCATTCCTAGTTGTGATGTTGGACTTATTTCAAGTGTCTCGGGCAGCCCCGAGCAAGCCTTCCCCGTAGTTCCACAACCTCACATATACCTCGAAAATAATGACAAAATGTTCATACTATCACAACCATCTTCAAATTCAAATCTAAGTCTAATTCCTCCCAATCTTTAATCAAATAGGGTTTTTTAAATAATAAAAAATCCGGTATTTTAAGGGTGAATCGATTTGTTCCAAATTTGAGCATAAAACCCCTTCAAAATCGTGGGCAGAATTGGTGAATGATGATGATGATTTTCTTTTCCCAGTCTCCGTTCGGCTCGAGAAGGAGTATGAAAAATATGTCATCGATGAGGAGTTTCCTTATGACGCAGTGTTGATGGAAAGACTTTGTGTCGAATATATGGAAAAACACGGTCATGAGGAATCGTTGGTACATCGATGCTCCGACAATGAGGATGATGATGAAGTGGTTTCGCGAGCCCCTCCAACACCAACTACCAAGACTTACAACTTGAGGATACGATCACACATCTATTTTAATTACTTGTTTAGTTTAGTATTTTGGTTGTTTTATAATCGTGATTATTAGTAGTTAGTTTTCCTCATTAGAGTGCTTGATGCACATACTCTTATTTTACAGTACAAAGGGGTAGTGATCTAGTCCCCTCTTATATTGTTAAGTTTTAATAAAATAAGTGGTATTATGCAACAAAAAAAAAGTAGATCAAGATAATTGCATATTGATATTGCTAGGTGAGCTGAATACCATCAACTCTAATGTAGGCCATATCAATAGTATCCAATGAACAAACCACAAAATTTATCAAAAGAAGAGGAAAACTATAATTTTGAGCCACTCAAGTTAATAGCAAATGCTAAGAGCACAAGGGTTCCCACTAGTCAACACAACTATTAGACAACCCCACCATTTGGTTCAAAACTCTCTTTCTTATGTGACAATTGATTCAAAATCCTCATAAATATTTATGTGTTACGATGACGAAAAGAGGATGCAACAACAAAGTAGAAAACCTAATAATAAGTTTGTAATCTCATAGTGTGCCAACCAATTTGAATGGAAGCCAAGTTCTTAGAAACAACGTTTTTATTGTTGTAGTTCACAAGGAGATCAATATTAAGTTATAAGATTGGCATTTTGATAGGGTTGATTATTACGTGTATTTTTGCATTGATTTATATATATTTTTGTGTAGATTCCGGGAAGATGTTATGCTTTTTGGTATTTATTTGATTGTTTCAGGAATCTAGGTGGAAAATGGAAGAATTGAGCTATAAGGAAGAAAACGGATCAAACCGAGGCAAGAAATGAAGAATTTGGATTCTTGCATGGCCGATCGATCGGACATGGAGCGCGATCGATCGAGACAGAAGTTTTGGCCAACGAAAAAATGCAGAGCTCGATCGATCGGAAACTTGTGCTCGATCAATCGAGAATGGCAGAGACTTGACAAGGGAAATGGAAGAAAGCTCGATCGATCGGTAGCTTAGCCTCGATCGACCGAGCGAGGCAGAGAAAGTCAGGAACGATAGTTTAAAGTTCTCGATCGATCGAGACATATGCACCGATCGATCGAGCAGCAGAATTTTCAGAAAAAAAAAAAGACTTGATTTGGTTTGATTTTTGGAAACACTTCTATCCACCCCCTCCTCTATAAATTAGGGAAGTAGGGCACGAAGTCAGGGGAGATAATCAGAGCTTAATCAGACCCAATAATAGATTTTTCAGCCGCTTATCATCTTCGAAGAACAAGACAAGTTTAGAGAAATCCTTTGAAGTGCAAGGAAGGAAGCAAGAGAAGAAGTATCGTTCAACACACGGATTCGCTCCTACATTATCGTATTTCTAAACTCTAGTTATTTTGATTTTCAGATTTATTTGATGTTTTTGAGGTTGAGAAACGATTAGACATCTTGTTAATTTGATTTGAATATAATTAAGTTTATTTTATCAAGTTTAGGAAATTTTGTGCTTGAATCATTGATTTGATTGTGTTTGAGTGGATTAATTCTTATGTGCATGAATTATAACCTTAATGCTATCAAAGCCTAGCTAACTTTGATTGAATTTGTGAATTATAATTGAGATCGAGAGATAAAGTTATAATACGCTAGAATAATTCATGTTGTATGTTAATATTTAGATCGAGAGATTAAATCACATACGTGATCACTTTGAATTGAAAGATTTAAAGTTAACGATTTTTCATCGAGATTTATTCGATATTAAATTGGTTTAAGTGAACGAGAGTTACTTGTGTCAATTTAATATTAGTTTCAATATAGCTTGAGAAAGTGTATTGATTATATTAGGAAATCCGTCACCTTAAGAATTGATTGATTAGTAATTGTTTTTGCAAACAAATCATTGAAGTTAACACATTTGAACCAACATCTTGATAAATTTCTTGAGCGAAATTCCTTCGTATCTTCAAAGGAGTTGTTTTATTTTTGAATTTTTTTAAGTTTTTAGTTAATTAGATAATTAATCATCTTTTTCGTAGGCTAAATATAATTTTGCTAATTTTATTTGGTAATTATACGTTAGTCCCTGTGGGTTCGACATCCTTTCTTTTATATCACTATACTAAAAATTGACACCGTGCACTTGCGGTATAAATCGCTATATTGGAATTAATTGTTTAAAATAAAAGCGATCACATTTAGTAAATCCACACAACCCCCACCCGGGTTAAACCGATGTTCATACAATATATTGGTCGAAAATGGACCATGCAACGTGCAAATATGCTACGAACAGACAGGAAGGTGAATGCCCATGAGCTTCAGCGAGAACTTCCATTTATAAATCATCAACTGCTGTTGTTGTATACTGCAAGACTGTGCTTTTAACGCCATATTTAAAATTATAGCTAACAGTAATCACAATTGTATAGTATTTAAAACATCCCATGTTTATTTTTTGCCACAAAGACGGCTATGCACCACAACGAGGGAAAATGCTTCTACACAACCACAATGTTTATGTCACAAGAGCTAATATGCATATAGTGTACATTATACTCTACACAAATAACACGGGGTTTGATATGTCATAGACTCGCATATCAGGAGACAACCTATTTTTCCAATCCCCACCTCAATAGTATATGGGAAGGAAGGTAACTCTTAGGACTTATCACCCACAAACTGGTGGCCAAACAGAGAGAACAATCCAGACTCTCGAAGATTGCTAAGAAATTGTACCATGGATTTCAGTGCAAATTGGAGTGAACACCTACCCCTAATTGAGTTTGTTTACAACAATAGCTACCATAGCCGTATTGAGATGTCAACATACGAGGCACTATATGGAGGATGAAGTAGGAGAAAAAACTATCACTGGACCTTAGTTAGTTCAAGCTACTGTTGAGAAAGTTTTCATCATAAGAGAAAGACTTACGGCAGCTCAGGATCGACAGAAAAGTCTGGCTGACCTAAAAAAGAAGACCTTTAGAATTCGAGATTGGTACAAAAGTCTATGTGAAAGTTTCACCACTGAAATGTGTCATCCGGTTTGAAAAACAGGAAAGGTGAGTCCGTGATATGTAGGACTGTTCGAAATCCTAGAAAAAGTCGGATCACTTGCTTACAGAATCGCTCTACCACCAAGCCTATCCAGGATTCATAATGCATTCCACGTATCACAATTGAGGAAATACATTGCTGACCTATCATGTATTCGAGGCAGAACCCCTAATAGTTAAAAGGAACTTGAACGAAACTATGAAGTATGAAGAAATTCCAATCCGAATAGTTGACTAAAATGTCCAAGTGTTGAGACAGGGGACAATCATATACGTCAAAGTGCTATGGACAAACCATACGGAGAGAGAAGCCACTCGTGAACCAGAAGAGAACATGTGCAAGAAATATCCATGTCTTTTTAACGATCAAGATAACTCAAGTTTCGAGGATGAAACTTCTCAGAATGAGGTAAGAATGTGAAACCCCACATCTTGCAGATGGAAGACTTTGAAAATGGGATGAGAAGACTGGCAGGAAGAATGGAGTGGGAAGACTGACAAAACATGTGGAGTAGGAAGACTGGCAAAAGACTTAAACATATTCATTAATTGTGACATTTACATTTAAGGAGAAAAAATCGTAAATTCCTCTATAAAATGTATCAAAATAGAATATTTCATTTATGAACAAATAAAATACTATCAAACAAAAATCATTCCTAGTAGCACCAGCAAGGAAAAGGGAAGATTTTGAAGCCTTTTTACAACCTAAATAATCTGTAAGTGGGTTTTGATTATATTATCATTTGTTTTGACAACATATGTATGCTTGAAAAATTCAATCGAATGTGTGAACTATTTTAAAACTATGATGTCATGAAAAGTCAAAATACCGGGAGATAAGTGCTATGTGGAGCAACGTGCTACGTGCGTGTGAGCCACCTCTTGAACTTGAGGGGCAAGTGCTGCACGTACGGGAGCCACATCTTGAATTTGTAGGAGCCACCTCTACAATCCTTGTATTTTGTAGATTGATCTAATTTGATTAGTATATGATATGTTTTTCTGATATGATGTATTTTGTTTGGCACAGATGAGCGAAATTGTGTTAAGTTAAATGTATTTGTTCATATCATTTTATGTTTTGATATCTGTTGCGAAATTTGCATATAAAAGTATGAGTTTTGGCATATTCGATTGGCCCCCGCTTGGTGAGTATTTTCCCAAATACCCACTAATTACATTCTCTTCCCAGATAAGAATGAAGAAGAAATAGAAAACGAGGAATAATATAACTTTTGGGGTTGGTGACGCACTGCAAAGATTTCAATATTTTACGTAAATAAGCTTCCGCTAAACTATGTTCAGATTTAAGTTGAGATTTTATTTTCAGTTGTAAGGTCAATAAGGTTTATGTAATAAAAGACTGGTTATATTTTAATGTTTGTACTACAAGGCTTGTTGTCTTCGAATTTTATATTTGAATTCAACGAATGTGTCATGTGCTCAGGTTTCGGGGCGTAACATTTAAGTGGTATCAGAACAAATCAGGTTCCATATTTCCGTTGGGAAAAGATTTCTAGTTGACATAAAAATCCCAAATTACGAATCCCGCTAAAATAGACCAACTTTGCGAGTCGAAAACAAATTGGGAATTTTAATTTTTTTTGGAGAAACCTAAATATCGTGCAGTCTTCATCGCTGCCGGAAAAACAACGGTCGACAAAATCCTGAACCGAAACCCCTCGGCGAATCAAACCCCCCAAGCAATTCCAAGATCCATTCGTTGAACGATGAACAATTGTTGGATGAACCCACACACCCTACTCCTTCACGCCACTCATTTCCGATCTAGCCGCCTCCAGCCAACTACAGACCAATCCGTCCTATTATCGTAAACCCACAGACCATTTCGAACATTAACCCTCTATCAAATCCGACTTCCAGTCGTCGGACATTGACCGATTGCAAAAGCTAGTCGGACTGTTATGAACCCTAAAACCACGAACATTCGTCCCTTGATTTATCACTCATCGTAACACTGTTTTAAATTAAAGCAGGATATAGTCATTGAATCATGTCGATCCAAAGCCCTCTATTGAATTTAATTCACAAACAAGTTAAGGTGATTAATTTCAAGGCGAATTTAACGCCCTAGAACCCTAACCATTCAGAAATTTCGATCCTCGATTTTTCTATAATCCGAACATTAAAATAAAATTTGGAGTATTACTCTCCACCATATGGGTAATAAAAGCCCTCTGTCATATCTTTTTCACATTCAAGGGAAGATGTTCAATTTGCGGATTGAGATTCACGCTCTAGAACCCTAAATTGCGGAAACAATTCGAGCTTCGATTTCTCTAGAATTCGAATACCATTTTCAAATTATTTTTTGTGTTTATGATTATCATATCATGCTCAGTAAAAGCCCTTGACAAATTTTAGATTTCCAGATCCGGATTGGCGGAATTTTTTTATCGCAATTCTCGCCCATTTGGACTATAAAACCTCGAGATTTACTCTTCGATTTCTCAACTATTGCAACATGTTTTTTGTTCCACCACGGTTGTGACAACCTTGACAGATCTATTAAAAGCCTTCAATATATGTCAACTTTCAATCAATATAAAAAGACAAACTATTCAAAAAAATTTATTCCAATAAGAACCATAAATTCATTTTTTTTAAAAAAGGAATAAATTTGGGAACGAGTTATTATTTAATTTTTCTTCCAGATGAGTATTGTGATGTTAATAGGTGATTACTAAATATTCTTAATAATAATAAAAATTTATAACAAAATGATATTTCGTTCAAATTAAATATTACATATCTGATCCACCTGACACAAAGAACTAAATTCACAATTAATAATATTATATTTTACAAACGACATTACCAACATACATAAAATTACAACAAACTGCAAAATAAAATAGAACATTAAAAACGTTGGGATTTCTTCAGGCATATCTCAAAGCACGTCGACGTTCAAATGAAGCACCACTGCTTCTAGCCAAGCTTTAGATTGAAAGTCCAGTCCCAATAGTAACCACTGGACCAAATACCAAGGGAGTTTTCACTTGCCAAAATAAGCTTAAAAAATGCTCAAATGGATGATCATAACTTGAGGCATGGAATGGTGAATGTTTTGCTGTGGGAGTGTTATAAAATAATGAAATAATAATAACATTAATAATAATTTATTGTAACATGCGAACTACAACCAATATCTCATTATTTCGGTATAGGTGATGACGTCCTGTGGGCAGACTGTCAAAAACTTTCAGTTAAAACATGAAATAAAAGAACTGAGAAAGGTTCTAACGAGGGAAATATGGAGCAACACTGAATTGCTATATAACCAAGAACATATGCTCATAGATATTCAACAGATTACCAAGGAAAAAAGCTAAAAGAAACAAACAAATACCTTACAAGACTTTCTGGTCTTTATGAAATTGAAGTTGAGAAGAATCAAACCCTGAGACACCAAACAGAAAACCTCCAACAAAAATACGATGAACACCATGAACACAAGGAGGCTCAAGTACTAGTCCTTGAGACCCAGAATGAGGAACTCGTAGAGGATAATTGATATCTACAAAATATTATCCTCAATATGCAAGAAAAAGCCGATGAAGAACCCATGGAGGAGGAAGAGGAGCCCGAGGAAGGACCCATGGATGAAGAAGAAGACCCCGATAAAAAACCAATGGAAGAATAAGAAGATCCCAATGAAGAACCAATGAAAGAAGACATAGAAGAACTATGCAATGGAGAAGTGATAGACTAGTTCATAAGACGAGCTAGATTAAGAAATTTTAAGAAGTACTTTTAGTAATAAAATTTCAATTGAAATCTCTTAATTTCTTTTCAATTATAAATAAAAATATTTAATCTTCCCTTCTAAAGCATGTTTCCGATATGATAAACATAATTATCATTGCACTTGTGTACTACGATTTTAGAAATATGCGAATTTGTAGGACATGACTGGACGTCCACCCCATAACAATCGCAACCCACGATATGTGTTTCCATGCAATAACGACGATAAAGCCAATGGAAGCCAAGATCCACCACAACCACCAAGGACTGGCTTAAGTCATGAAAACTTAATGGCCATAGCTACCATCGTAGCCACGACTCTGCAAGGATTCGTGAACCCAGGTGCCAATCTGCCACAACCCCAGCCTCAACCGCAAGGGATCAAATATCATTATGAGTCCCTCCGTAAGAATTGGGTCCCAACGTTCGATGGAAATCCGGATCCAGAAGTAGCACAGAATTGGTTAAAGGAAGTGGAAAACCACCACAAATTACTGGAGGTTCCTCAGAATATTAAGGACAAGATCACATCATCGTTTCTTGTTGACCAAACAAGTAAATGGTGGGAAAGTATATTCCCATCATTGGCATAAATGGGACCGGTCCCAAGGCAGGCTTTCCGTAATGCATTCCTTAAATAATACTTTCCTGCAGAAGTACGAATTCAGAAGTTGAGTGTGTTTAACAAACTGATGCAATCTCCGGGAATGTAAGTGGATTACTCAGCAAAGTTCAATGCCCTAGGAACTTACGCTCCTTCAATTATTGCATATGAGACCCTGAAACTGCATTACTTCAAGAAAGGTTTGAATAGCCGAATCCAATCCGTCGTGGCCGAATATAAGACCAGTAGCTTTGGAGATTTAATGGTAGCAACCATGAGGGCTGAAACTGATACCCAACGACGTGAATAGGAATTCAAGTGCAAACGACATCTCCTAGTCAGCCCTCTAACAGTGGCCAGAAGTTCAAATGTCCAGGTTCAATAATCAGCAAAGAGGACCTACGTCTACCACGATCAACAAAGAAGTTCCAAAGTGCCCAATTTGTAATTTTTCACATGCCGGGGAATGTCGCAGACAGAGCAGAGCTTGCTTCTGATGTGGAAAGTTTGGACATAGGATTGTGGATCAACCTGAGACTGAGAAAAAAGGGATTGGTGTAGGAAATGACGCCCTTCCAAACAAGCCAAAAGAAAACAAACTCAATGCTAGAGTCTTCGCCATGACACAGAATGAAGCAGACGATGCAAATTACGTTGTGGCAGGTACCATTTTAATCAGCAAATTACATGCATATGTTTTGTTTGATTGTGGTGCCAAACGTTCGTTTATATCTAAGAGTTTTGCTACAAAGTTAGCAATTAAACCTGAACTACTTGATGAACCTTATAGAGTAGCAACTCCTGCTAACAAAACCTTAGAACACATAGTGTTTATCGAGGCTGCAACATTTGTATAAGTGATAAAAAGTTCAACAACGATCTGATTCAACTCAACATGGTGGAATTTGATGCTATCCTAGGACTAGATTAATTAGCTAAACATCACGCCGTAGTTAACAGTCGTAATAAGAATGTCAAACTAAGACTCCAGATCAATAAGACATCATATATCATGGCAAGACAAAAGAGCGCAAATCTCTATTATCTGCTTCACAAATTTGGAAAGCCATGAAAAGCGGCGAGATAATTTACCTAGCCATGATAAGCAAAGTCAAGGAATGAGCTGAACTCAGATTAGAAGATATTCCAGTAGCACAAGAATTTCCGGATATTTTTCCTAATGATCTGCTAAGATCAGTCATAGATCGTGCAATATCGTTTGAGATTAACTTGGTGCCAGGCGCTGCATCAACTTTGAAGACACCATACCAAATGGCTCCAGCTCAATTGAAAGAGCTCTTAGATAAGAAGCACATCAGACCAAGTGCATCACCATGGGGAGCTCCGGTACTATTCGTAAAGAAGAAAGACATGAGTATGAGATTGTGTATCGATTACGGAGTTAAATAAGATCACAATCAAGAACAAGTATCCCTTCCAAGGATAGATGACCTTTTCGACAACTCAAGAGTCAAGGTCTTTTTTCTAATATTGATCAGAGGTCGGGTTATCATCAACTCAAGGCAGAGAACATTCCGACGACTGCCTTCCGAACTAGATATGGAATTATGAGTTCGCATTGATGCCATATGGCTTGACGAATGCTCCAACCGCATTCATGGATATGATGAGCAGAGTATTCAAACCCTTTTGTGGACAAATTCGTTGTCTTCATCGACGACATTCTTGTTTATTCATCGAGTAAAGAAGAACATGAGGATCACCTTCTCCTCACTCTCCAGATCTTAAGAGAGAAAAAGCTTTATGCCAAGTTGACAAAATATGAATTTTGTCTAGAGAGCATCGCATTCTTAGGGCGTATCATATCAGAAGCAGGCGAATCCATAGACCGTAAGAATGTATAGACTGGCTGGTACCAAAGACTGTGACTGAGATCTGAAATTTCTTAGGGTTAGCTGGCAATTATCAGAAATTTGTCGAATGATTTTCTTCGATAGCTGTACCCCTTACGAGACTCACACAAAAGAACCTCAAATTCATCTGGAGCAAAGAGTGTGAGAAAAGCCTCAGGATTTTGAAGAAAAAACTAGCATCTACACATATGTTAGTACTACCGACTGAAGGTATGGATTTTACTATTTACAATGATGCATCGAAGGAAGGACTGGTATGTGTGCTTACACAAGAAAGGAGAGTTATTGCTTATGCATCAAGATAGTTTAAGCCTTACGAGCAAAACTACCCTACGTATGGTCTTGAGTTAGCCGCCATAATATTTGCTTTGACGATTTGGAGGCACTACCTCTAAAGCGCTAAGAGTGAGGTATTCACTGAACATCAAAACTATCAACTACCATCCTGGGAAGGCGAACATAGTGGCAAACGATTTAAGCAGAAGAGGTACATGAAAGATGATATTGGCTTCACTGTCATCTCAACCATGTTTGAGAGAGACAATCAAGTTAAACCATGATAGAGACTCTAGTTTGACAAAATTAAAAGAGCAAGTCAAAGAGGGGAAGATCTCCGAGTTTCAGTCTGACAAAGACGGAATCATATGGAAAAGGGCGATTATGTCTGCCAGATGTCGATGACATTAGACAAGAAGTGATGTCTGAAGCACATAAGTCAAAATTTTCAGTCTACCTCGGGAATAAGAAAATGTATAAAACTTCTGCTGGAATGGACGTTGCTGAATTTATCGCCCAATGCTTAATATATCAACAAGTTAAAGTTGAGCACCAACAACCCGAAGGGTTGCTTCAACCTTTGGAAATTCCAGTGTGGAAGTGGGAACAGATCTCCATGGACTTTGTCCCAGGATTGTCGAAATCACGGAGGAGTCATGATGGAATAAGGGTAATTGTGGATAGACTCCCAAAATCCGTACATTTCCTATCTGCCTCTATGAATTACATATTGGATAAGCTGGCAACCTAGTACATGGACATATTGTTTGACTACACGGAGTGCCAGTGAGCATTTTATCAGACAGAGATCCCAGGTAACTCTTAGTACTGCTTATCACCCGCAAACTTATGGCCAAACCGAGAGAACAATCCAGACTCTCGAGATATGCTAAGAGCTTGTACCATGGATTTCAGTTCACATTGGAGTGAACTCCTACCCCTAATTAAGTTTTCTTACAACAATAGCTACCATATCAATATTGGATGTCGCCATACGAGGCACTGTATGGATGAAAATGTCAATCACCTCTATATTGGAATGAAGTAGGAGAAAAAGCTATCACTGGACCTAAGTTAGTTCAAGTTATTATGGAGAAAGTTTCCATCATAAGAGAGACTTTAGGCAGCACAGGATCGATCGAAAAGTTGGGTTGATATGAATAGAAGACCTTTAGAATTCGAGATTGGTACAAAAGTCTGTATGAAAGTTTCACCAATGAAATGTCTCCGGTTCGACAAAATAGGAAAGCTGAGTCCGAAATATGTAGGACCGTTCGAAATCCTAGAAAAAATCGGATCACTAGCTTACAGAAGCGCTCTACCATCAAGCCTATCCATGATTCATAATGTATTCCACGTATCACAATTGAGGAAATACATTGCTGACCTGAATTGTGTAGTCGAGGCAAAACCCCTAATAGTTTAAGGGAACTTGAACGAAAATATGAAGTATGAAGTAATTCCATTCCGAATAGTTGACTAAAAAGTCCAAGTGTTGAGACGGGGGACAATCATATACGTCAAAGTGCTATGGACAAACCATACGTAGAGAGTAGCAGAAAGCATGTGCAAGAAACATCCCAATCGTTTTAACGATCAAGATAACTCAAGTTTCGATGATGAAACTTCTCATAATGAGGTAAGAATGTGAAACCCCACATCTTGCAAATGGAAGACTTTGAAAATGGGATGAGAAGACTGGCGGGAAGAATGGAGTGGGAAGACTGGCAAAAGACTTAAACACATTCATTAATTATGAGATTTACATTTAAGGAGAAACATTCGTAAATTTCCTCTATAAAATGTATCAAAATAGAATATTTCATTTCTGAACAAATAAAATACTATCAAACAAAACCATCATTTCTAGTTGTACAGCAAGGAAAAGGGAAGATTTTGAAGCCTTTTTGCAACCTAAATAATCTGTAAGTGGGTTTTGATTATATTATCATTTTGTTTTGACAACATATATATGATTGAAAAATTCAATCGAATGTGTGAACTATTTTAAAACTATGATGCCATGAAAAATTCAAAATACCGGGAGATAAGTGCTATGCGGAGCAACATGCTACGTGCGTGTGAGCAACCTCTTGAACTTGAGGGGCAAAGTGCTGCACGTACGGGAGCTACATCTTGAATCCATAGGAGCCACCTCTACAATCCTTGTATTTTGTAGATTGATCTAATTTGATTAGTATATGATATGTGTTCTGATATGATGTATTTTGTTTGGCACAGATGAACGAAATTGTGTTAAGTTAAATGTATTTGTTCATATCAGTTTATGTTTTGATATCTGTTGTGAAATTTGCATATAAAAGGATGAGTTTTTGGCATATTCGATTGGCCCCGTTTGGTGAGTTTTTTCCCAAATACCCACCAATTACATCCTCTTCCCAGATAAGAACGAAGAAGAAATAGAAAACGAGAAACAACATAACTTTTGGGGTTGGTCAAAGATTTTAAGATTTTACGTAATTAAGCTTCTGTTAAACTCTGTTGAGATTTAAGTTAGAATTTGATTGCAGTTGTAAGGATAATTATGTTTTTGGAATAAAAGACTAGTTATATTTTAATTTTTACGAGGCTTGTTGTTTTCAAATTTTTATATATGAATTCAACGTCGGTGTCTTGTGTTCGGGTTTGGACGTGCCTATTGGTGATATGTCAAATAGATTGGGTGAGGTGGATCGTTACTTGTGCAACATGTTTCAAGTTAAAGATGGTGACGTGGTGAATACAAATCATGTTCTAGATTTTCCTAGCCTGTTCACGGAAAGATGGTTATGGAGTTGGATGGATGTTGACATGTTATAGGGAAGTTGAATTATGAGAATGGAGTTGACCGGGAAGTCTCATACAATTGCTCACAAATCCCTTAATCTACTTGATTCTCCTATTTCGAATTTTGGAGCTCAAAATGTTTGAAACTGGATTGCGGGATAAGGGCGTCGGAATTTCCTTGAATAAAAGAATGTTGATCAATCCTAATTATCCACCTTCCACTAATCCTGCTTTCGAAAATTTATTTTTTCAAAACAATCAATTTGAAAATCTTTCCTTACCTAATCCTATTCTAAAAGAGGTGTCATTTTTTACTTCTATACCTGAAGAGGAAAATATTGACCCATCTTTCTTGGAACTTCTCAAATTACAAAAGTCTCATTCGTTCCCAAAGATTTCCAATAATAAAGTTTATAATCCTAGACATCCTATCAACTCTATTCTCGAAAATAATCAGGATTTCTCCTTTTTAATATTCATGAATCGAAACATGTTAAATAAATCGTGCAGCCTAGGATTCAAACCTGGCAGCTCGTATCACAATTTGGGTAGCTTCGAATGTGTCCTGGAAAGTCCCTTGAATTTTAAAACTTCGGTCTCCAACGTCATTCCTAGTGGTGATGCTGGACTTATTTCGAGTGTCTCGGGCAGCCCCGAGCAAGCCCTCCCCGTAGTTCTCCAACCTCAAATATACCTCGAAAATATGACAAAATGTTGATACTATCACATCCATCTTCAAATTCGAACTCTAAGCCTAATTCCTCCCAACCTTTAATCAATATAGGTTTTTCAAATAATAAAAAATCCATTTTTTAAGGGTGGATCGAGTTATGCAAATTTGAGCATAAAACCCCTTCAAAATCGTGGGCCGAATTTGTGAATGATGATGATGATTTTCTTTTCCTAGTCTCAGTTCGGCTCGAGAAGGAGAATGAAAAATATGTCATCGATAAGGAGTTTCCTTATGACGCAGGTGTTGATGGAAGGACTTAGTGCCAAATATATGGAAAAACACAGTCATGAGGAATCATTAGCACACCGATGCTCCGACGATGAGAATGATGATGAAGTGGTTTCGCGAGCCCCTCCAGTACCAACTACCAAGACTTACAACTTGAGGATACGATCACACAATCAATAGATCTATTTTAGTTACTTGATTAGTTTAGTATTTTGGTTGTTCTGTAACCATGATTATTAGTAGTTAGGTTTCCTCATTGTAGTGCTTGATGTACTCTTATTTTTCTAGTCCCCTCTTGTATTGTTAAGTTTTAATAAAATAAGTAGCATTATGCAAAAAGGAAAAAAAAACAGATCCATATAATTGCATATTGATATTTGCTAGGCGAGCTGAATACCATCAAGTCTAATGTAGTTAAGTTTTAATAAAATAAAGTGGCATTATGCAAAAAGAAAAAAATACACATATCAAGATAATTGCATATTGATATTGCTAGGCGAGCTGAATACCATCAAGTCTAATGTAGGCCAGACCAATAGTATCCAATGAAAAAACCACAAAATTTATCGAAACAAGAGGAAAACTATAATTTTGAGCCACTCAAGTTAATAGCAAATGCTAAGAGCACAAGGGTTCCCACTAGTCAACACAACTATCAGACAGCCCCACCATTTGGTTCAAAACTCTTTCTCTTCTGTGACAATTGATTCAAAATCCTCATAAATATTTATGTGTTACAATGAGGAAAAGAGGATGCAACAACAAAGTAACAAACCGAAGAATAAGTTTGTAATCTCATAGTGTGCCAACCAATTTTAATGGAAGCCAAGTTCTTAGAAACAACTTTTTATGCTGAAGTTCACCAAGACACCAATAATAAGTTATCAGATTGGAATTTATCCGCAATATGGAGAGTTTGAATATTATTATTATAATAATCCTCTAAATAAGAAGTGGCCAAGAACGCAACATAACTGACAAGAAATTCATCCCAGCACAGAGAACGCTAGCAAGCCTGCCAAAGACTGGAGTTTTGTCTCTGGGAGAATCAAAAGCTCACGAAATAGTCAACACTTCTAATTAATTGCACAAGTCATCAGAAAGGGTGAAAAAGATAATGATATTACATTACATAGGGACACTGCTTATAAGCCTAGCTCCAACTTGATCAAGTTGCTTCACCATGGCTAAAGCCTTCAAGTTACCTTCTTTCATGAAGGCCTCAACCATTCTCTTCCCAATTTCTCTACCCCTCTCTTCATCATCCGTCACCGCGACGGCGGTTGGCCCCGCCCCACTTATTGTACAACCAAACGCCCCAGCAGCAATTGCAGCTTTCTTTACTGCCTCCATTCCCGGAATCAATGGTGCCCTCCTTGGCTCGACTATCTTATCCGATGACAATGCCCTGCCCAATCCTTTCAAGTCTCCTTGTAAAATAGATGCAACCAATGCCCCAGCCTGGCTAGAATTCCACACATGATGGGACATGGTGATTTCTTGTGGCAATACAGCTCTCATTTTTTTGGTGGGGGCTTCAAATTCCGGATTTACTAACACAAAGAATAGTTTGTTTTCTTGAGGGAGCCTTAACTGCATTAGTTCAAGTGGGTCATAGCTTCTAATCAAAACGAAACCTCCCATGATAGACGGAGCTATATTGTCAGCATGGTAGCCGGAAACCTTCGCCTCCGACTCGAGCCCCGCAGTAACGAGATCTGATTGAGACAACAGCCCTCCAAAAAGCTCATTGACGGCTACTGCTGCAGCTGCTGCACTTGCTGCGCTGGAACCTAGACCACTGCCGAGGGGTAGACCCTTCTCGAGGGAGAGGGAGATGCCAACTGATCGAACTTTGAGCATCTTCATGGCAGCGATGGCAGCGATACCAGCACAATTCCACAGTGGATTCTTGCTGAGCTTCGATCCAGCTCCGAAGATTTCAGAAATGGATACTTCACCGGGCCGAACATCCGGGTCGACTCGAAGGTTGACGTAGTCTCCAATCCCATCTATGGCGCAGCCCAGAAAGTCGAAGCCCGGACCCAGGTTGGCGACGGTAGCGGGGGCGAAAGATTTGACGGAAGTGAACACAGGTTGGGGTTCTGTGGCGGTCAATGCTACAGCTTTCGAATTGGAGTATGGTTGAGGTGAGGCAGATATATTGAATTTCAAGGAAAATGGAAGATGAAACTGAGAGGAAGAATACTGGCGGTAGATAGGATTCAAGCTCATTTCACATGAAGACATGGCCATTGTTACAAGCGTCTGCGGGTGAAGCAGTGGGCGGCGCCTCCTACAATTGCTTCCGTTGCTATTGCTTCTTTTCTTCTTGCTATATAGGTGATCCAAATCTTGAATGTAAAGCTTTGAAACACTTGCTGTACGTATTTGCAGAGCGAGAATAGTGGAGAACTCAGAGAAAAGAGGCGTGATGGAGATTGGAGACGGAGATGACAGGCTAATCAAAAAATTAGGGCTCCAAACCGCAGAATTTGGGGTTTTTAATAATATAACATAAATTTTAAAAAAAATGACAAAATAACCTAAATAGGAAATGTTCACAAATTGACCCAAAAAATGTCTTGACGAAGACACCAATCCAATTTGTGATTTCAACTTTTAAAGTTGAACACGCCAACTAAATTAAAAATTTTAACCTTTTTGTTTTTTTAAACAAATAAGTTTAAAATAAAATAATATTATAAAAATTATGTTCACCTTCACGTGTTCAATTTTTTTAAAGTTGAACAAGTGAATTAAGTTCGAAACTTCAACATTTTGGTTTTTTGATTTTTTTTTAGAACAAGTTTAAAATAAAAAAAATTATGCCACCTTATCAGTAAATTGCAAACACCAAATTATATCTTTCAAATTTAATTAAAAAAAAAATTTATTATCAAATCCAAAAAATATAAATTTGCAAGAATTATAGTAATGTCTCGATATGAATATGTTGCTTCCGTTTGTTGGTTTGAAGTTGAATTATGTGTTGTGTTTTTCATATCATCAATTATTACGAGGAAGATGATGAGGTAATTATATAATTATATAAATTTTGTGTTGAAAAAATTTAAATATGTTTTGCGACTAGATACGACAATGGGATGGGTCTAGACCCGAACCCATATTAAACCCGCCCCGCTGGGAAGGGTCTGGACCAGCTTCAACCTGGCTTTGAAGTGGGGCATGTATTATTATCTAAAAAAAAATTAATATTGAATATACATTTCACTTCTTTGATTGAATAATAAACTGTCATTATTTAATTTCATGTATAAAATTAAATAATGACACTTTATTATTCAACTTGAAATGAATATTCAATATTAAATTTTGTTAAAAAAATAATAATATATGTATAGCGGGGCAGGTCAGGTGTGGGTTTGGCCAAACCCGGGACCTAACCCGACCCGCTTCAAAACCCTATTGATGCGGCTCCCGACCAGTCCAAACGAGGCAGGTTTCATACGGGTCCGTGTCTAGATCCGTCACATTGCTATCTCTAACGCGAAACATATTTAAATTTTTCAACATAAAATTTATATAATTATATAATTACCTCGTCACCTTCCTCGTAATAATTTATGTGAAAAACATAGCACATGGTTCCACTTCAAACCAACGAAGGGAAGTAGCATCCCCTTAAAAAGGCATTTGTTAGGATCAGAGTAGTGTTTAGAAGGGGAGATTGAATAAATACTAGACTCAATTTATCGATTCTTCTAAGTGCATCGGACTGTTAAGTACTGCGGTAGGATCTCAACTGATAGCAAGTCAGCAGACACTAAAAATAATGCGGAAGATGTCTATTGGACTTGTGACATTAGAACTGACCGATAGATATTAAGAAACATAAAAAGAAAGATAGAATACTGAAAGTAAATAACACAAGATATGTTCTGGAAGTTCGAAGCACAATGTTTCTACGTCCCCCCTTCTTCATTTGCAGGAAGGTTACACTAGAAGACTTTGGTTTACACTTTACAATATACAACATACTTAGGCACCCATACAGAGTTACCTAAACTCCTAGTAAAACAACAATCATAGCTGTTTACAATGTGTTCTTACAAAACTCACATTGAATATAAAATTTTAGATCTTCGAGTGTTCTTTGAACAACAGACTCAGTAGACTTTAATCTTCAAGATCACAATGATGTTTCTGCAAAACTTCAGAATATTGCAATAAGCGTTTTTAATGTTTTGCTTGAATTCAAATGAAATTGATTTTGGATTTCTGAGAGTTGAGCAATGATTTTCTTCATTCTTTTCCTCGACGTATTTATAGACGTGACAGTCTAACGACAACTATTCTTCAATTGGAAAGAACTGCGTAAAATCACCTTCCTGATTTTCTTCCAAATTCTATTTATCTTCTTTCCAATTTCGTTAATCAACGGCTAGTTTAATCTGACGCTTGGTGGCGCTGATATAACATAGCGGTGTTCTGTTGTACCTTTGTCAGAGTGAGTATGCACATGTTTTGTATTGTTGTTATACGTCCGATGGCTTCTCCTTGACTGTATGTATGCTGGACAAACGATCAACTGATATCTTTTCCATTGTCTGCTGGATAGTCGTTAGTTACTTAGTCTGCAGGACTAAGGTCAACTAACATTTTCTTAATCATCTGCTGGTGTCTGCTACGTATTTGTACATTGAACTGAGATACTCTTGTACCAGTAGATGTTCATTATCTTCATCCGGTGGATGATAATTCTTAGTCTTTGGACCCAGTTGATGATATCTTTTACTCTTTGCATCCGGTAGATAATATCTTATACTCTTTGTACCCAGTAGACCTTTGTAGAGTCAATCACCATTCTTTTCATCAGTAGGCTTCTTTGATGCAGTAGATGCTTCAAGCAGTAGACGTTTGTTATCACCAAAACTTAGAAATGATTTCCCAACAATTTTCCCAATTTTGGTGATAACAAAACTTAGTAGTGGAGACTATGGATTGAACATTGAACAGCAAATACTTGTTAAGACTTAAAACGTAACAGTGGAGAGCAACAAAATATGTTAGATAAATAAGCAGATTACAAGTAGTAATCAAACTGAACATTTAAAAGAGAATATCATTTTTATATAAATGATTTCTCCTTACAACTTACAATCCTTACAATAATCATATGTTTACAATCTATTCAAGAAGGCAAAGTCAACTTGAGAAACATAGCCAGTAGATAATGATCCGAACTGGCTAGTTTCGAGGTTTTTACAAGGGGAGAGAAAAAAACAATAAATAGATTTCTTACAAAGAAAACCTAGAAAAAACTAAGTTATCTTCAAAATAATTCTTTGTTCATCATAGTCTTTGTCTTCCTCCTTTTTGTCATCAACACACATTAATCTGCTTATGAAATTCCATGCTGGTGGGACAAACAAGACCAAGACCTGAATTGCAAGCTAGAGCTAGCAGAGGTGTGTTATATAAGTAATCAACCTATGTAGGGTTGATTTAGATAAGTAATAAACCACGAGTTAGGATAGCAGAAATTTTCAAGAATGTAAATTTAAACTGTAGTAAGGCATGCTTGGAAATTTAGTAAGTATGCAGTGAGGTGAGTTATATTTATAGCCAAAATGTGGCAAAGTTAGCTACCATGGATTGATATGACACGTTGCGTGGTGTTATTCAATTCTGAATGTAATAGCAGAAGATAAGATTTAGAACATTGAAAACAAATATATTATTCTTTAAAAGTAAGTAAATATGTAAGGACCCTGAACCTTAACAGTGAATTCAAGATATAAATAGGGCTAAATATGTATTAAAGACATCTTAGGGTTCTGGTTTGATGTGAGCTCAATTAGGTTACAGGCCAAAATAAAACTTCAACAATTATTCAGTTACATTCCCAATCATGAATGTTTAAGTGATAGCATTAGACTACTTCCAGAGTAGAGACTATCCAAAATTTCCTGTACTCTATCTTCGTTTATGCTTTCAACAGCTCACAGTTCAACCGACCCTCAGCCCCCTTGGTTCAAAAGCGTACCTACAGGAACAACTCACCATGAGCATATAGATATATATTATCACTTAACACAATTCAACTTAATACAATAATTAAGCGCATGCGACAAATAATAGATATGCTCCTCAATTACCACATTAGCACATTTCACTGTCGTTCCTGTTTCACAAACTTATGCACAAAATCATTAGTTCACGACATAATGATCGATAACGCGTTTCCAATTATAACCACAATATTTCACTCTAACCACTAGAATTGTGACTGTTCCGGTCCCAATACAACAGCGGAATTTTAGGACCCCTCGCTTCGACATATAGCGGCATCATATGATATCCCTCGCTTCGACAATGACAGCGGCATGTTACCTCGCTTAGACATGACAGCGGCAAATATCATATTACCATCGCTTCATATGACAGCGGCAAGCACCTCCATCGCTCGGAGATAAAGGCTACCGGAACATTCATCAATTCCATCACATTAATCAAACACAATAGTTGATTCCATTATCACAGTAAATCACAGTCATTTCACATATACCATCACGTATAAGGATTCACTATCCACAATATACATAATCAAAGGTATGGCACGTTTTACCGTCCGATGCTCGTACGTCTCACTACGTACCTTGGTTCCAAAAGTGGAGATATCGTGGACTTTATCTCCTAGGCTGTGTGGCTACCTGGGATGGTTCTACATAATCACATGAATCCATATTAGTAACCAATAAAGGAACCATTATCAAAAACATCACCATATAGAACAAAATCCCAAAAATCCATAATTTATGCCTTGCGATCGATCGGCCCTAAGCCCCGATCGATCGCCAAGTTAAGAAAAATAAGCATCCAGGTACTGCCTCCACCGATCGATCGAGCCGTTTTACCGATCGATCGAGACATCACACCGATCGATCGGTAAAAATCGCCGATCGATCGGTAAGCTCATTTCACGCCTTATTCAGGCTCTGCCTTGCTCGATCGATCGGACCCATTTCCCGATCGATCGAGAAGTCCTGTTTCTGCGAGAAACTTCCCTGAATGAGCTTCCCTCAACACATACACTCATGAACAACCAAGAACAACTACTAAGCTCAACATATAACCACAAAACAACATGAAAATGCATCCCCCAAGTATAAACAACATGATGGAACAAGATCCACTCCTTTTAACCTCAAAATAAGCCCCAAAACTAACCACAACTCAACAAAACTCTACCAAAATGGAAGCTTACCACTTGAGCTCCAAGTTTTTAGCAAGAGAGCACAAAAAGGCTCCTTTTTCAAAGCTTACTCCTCTCCTCTAGATGCAGAAACGAAAATGGAGTTCTAAGATGAGGGAGAGGGATTTGGGGACATAAAGTTGATAGCAAGGGGGGTGATGGGATGTAAAGATGTGAGCAAGTGGCTCTTATCAGCTTTGGAATAAAAAATGTGTATCATAATATAAGCATGATATGTAGAATACTCCAACATGATATTTTAAAAGTATTTCACCACAATGCACCACAATTGCCATTAAAATCATGCTTTACCAAAACTACAACCCAACACATTATCTAATTATCACCAATGTCACATAAACATAATTAACGCCCAAATTGCAATTAATTATCTCGGGGATATCACAATACTCCCCTACTTATAAGATTTCGCCCTCGAAATCGCATGCACTTACCCCAAAAGAAACTAAACATAAACACATACCAGAGAATAGTTCCGGGTAGTGTTGCACCATATGCCGTTCCTTCTCCCACGTGGCCTCTTCGACACCCCGACGATCCCACTGAACCTTGACCATCGGTATAACCTTGCTTCGAAGTCTGTGATCCTCTCGATCCAGAATTCTGACTGGCCGTTCAACATAGGACACATCTGAACTCAACTGAACCTCTGAAGGCTGCAACACATGAGACGGGTCCGGCTCCTACTTCCTCAACATAGAAACATGGAAGACGTCATGTATACAGACAATGACGGCGGTAGGGCTAGACGGTAAGCCAAAGTGCCTATGCGCTGCAATATCTCGTATGGCCCAACATACCTCGGAGACAACTTCCCCCGCATACCGAAACGAACTACACCTCTGAAAGATGAGATTTTCAGAAAGACCTTGTCTCCTACTTGGAATTCCAATGGTCGCCGTCGTTTATTAGCATAGGCCGCTTGCCTATCTTGAGCCGCTTTCATTTTCTGACGGATCACTTTGATTTTCTCTTCCATTTCACGAATCAATTCCGGTCCTCCGACCGTCTTACTAGTCAAATCTTCCCAGTATAACGGTGACCTACAACGTCGACCGTAAAGGGCCTCAAATGGAGCCATCTGAATGCTCGCCTGATAACTGTTGTTGTAAGAGAACTCTACAAGTGGCACTGAATCTTGCCACGGAGTATCGAACTCCAACACACATGCCCTCAATATGTCCTCAAGCGTCTGTATGGTACACTATGTCTGACCATCTGTCTGAGGATGATAAGCTGTACTCAGTCTCAACTCTGTACCCAAAGCTGATTGAAGACCCTCCCAAAAGTGCGATGTGAACCGCGGGTCTCTATCAGACAAAATCGAGACTGGGATGCCATGCAATCTTACTACGTCCCGAACATACAACTGAGCCATTTTTAAGTATGTGAAAGTCATACTATATGGGATGAAGTGAGCCACCTTCGTCAGTCGATCCACAATCACCCAGATCGCATCGAATCCCGAGGTAGTCCTTGGGAAGTGGGTCACGAAATCCATAGAGATGTGCTCCCACTTCCACTATGGTATCTCTAAACTCTTCAACTCGCCTCCGGGCCTCTGCCTTTCCGCTTTCACTTGTTGGCAAATTAGGCACTTCTTAACGAATGACATAACGTCTCTCTTCATCAGTCTCCACCAAAATTGATCACACAAGTCCTTGTACATCTTTCTCCCACCTGGATGGATGCTAAATCTGCTACAATGAGCACGATGCAAGATTCCTTGACGTAACTCTGGTGCCCTCGGCACTACCCAACGGTTACCAAGCCTCAAGGAACCATCTTCTGCTACTCTGAACTTTGATGACTGACCCAGACGTATACATGATAACCATCTCTGTACTTCAACGTCTGTCACCTGGGCTTTCCTGATAAGTTCAAAGATGTCCGGTTCTGCCAATAGGGTCGATACAAACACCGGCGATACATCTAAAGCAAAGTCATATCCTAGATGACAACAAGAGGTCATCAAGGCCGATAGCTGAATCACATCATCTGCTGTATACTTCACCTTCCTACTCAAGGCATCAGCAGTCAGGTTCGCCTTCCCTGGATGGTACTCTATCTCGCAATCATAGTCCTTGAGCAAGTCCATCCACCTCCTTTGCCTCATGTTCAGTTCCGCTTGAGTAAATAGGAATTTCAAGCTCTTATGATCCGTGTAAATGGTAAAGGAAGTACCATAGAGATAATGCCGCCAAATTTTCAAAGCGAAAATAATGGCCGCCAGTTCCAAATCATGGACCGGGTACCTGGTCTCATGAGGCTTCAACTGCCTCGATGCATAAGCCACCACATGCTTATCCTGCATCAGTACACATCCCAATCCCTGCAGTGATGCATCCGTGTACAAAGCAAACCTTTCGGTCTCCGAAGGGATCACCAGAACAGGTGCTGTAGTCAACCGGTGCTTCAACTCTTGGAAGCTTTGCTCACATGCCTCAGACCAAGAAAACGGAACACCCTTCTGAGTCAACTGCGTCAACGGCTTAGTGATCTTAGAGAATCCCTCGACGAAACGTCGGTACGGATCTCGGGCACAGATGTAGGCGCAGACCAATCCATCACTGCTTCCACTTTCCTGGGATCCACAGAAATCCCATCACTAGAGATCACATGCCCCAAAAATACCACGCTGCTCAGCCAAAATTCACACTTTCTCAGCTTAGCATACAACTGATTGTCCCTCAGAATCTGGAGCACTGTCCTCAAATGATTCCTATGATCTTCCTCGCTCCGAGAATAGATAAGTATGTCGTCAATAAATACGATGACGAATTGATCCAAATAGGGTTGGAACACTCGATTCATCAAGCTCATAAACACAGCCGGGGCGTTTGTCACTCCAAACGGCATGACCAAAAACTCATAGTGACCATAACGGGTCCGGAAGGCCGTCTTCTGCACATCATCCTCTCTAACTCGGATATGGTGGTCCCCCGACCTCAAATCAATCTTACTGTACAACCTCGTGCCCTGCAACTGATCAAACAAGTCGTCGATTCGCGGAAGAGGGTATTTATTCTTCACTGTGGCCTTATTCAATTGTCTGTAGTCGATGCACAATCTCATCGACCCATCCTTCTTTTTCACAAATAACACAGGCGCACCCCAAGGTGATATGCTGGGGCGTATGTAACCCTTATCAAGTAGTTCTTGTAGCTGCTCTTTCAGCTCTCTTAACTCCGCTGGTGCCATCTTGTAAGGGGCACGAGAAATAGCGGATGTCCCTGGTAATAATTCGATCCCGAACTCAACTTCCCTAACAGGCGGAAATCCGGGAATCTCCTCCGGAAATACATCGACAAACTCGGCAACCACGGGTATATCTTCGACTCTTAACTCTTATTTCTTTCCAGCAATGTCAATGGCATAAATAAGATAACCCTCATGCCCACGTTCCAATAACTGAGTCATCTTTAAGGCCGATATCAATGGAATTCTTGAGCGGGAACCATCCCCATAAAAAGTACACCGATCCCCTAAATCAGATCTGAACCGCACTGTTCTCTGTCTGCAGTCCACCACTGCCTGATACTTGTTCAGCACATCAATCCCCACGATGCAGTCAAAATCTGACATCTCCAAAATGATCAAATCTGACTTCAACTCGTTGCCCTCAAAATAAATGAGGCTGCCATCAACAAACTGATCTGCAATCACACTCTTTCCAGCGGGTGTCGAAACCACAAGAGGCGTGGGTGACGGAGTCGTGCATATACGGTGCCTCTCCACAAAACTCGTCGACACAAAGGAGTGTGACGCACCTGTATCTATCAAAATATAAGCAGGGTGCGTAAATAAATAACACGTACCCGCATCACTTCCTATGGAGCTGCTGTAGCCTGCTCCCTGGTAAGGGCATACACTTGTCCTTGAGGTGGCCCCAACGGCTGTCCTCCCAATGGTCTCGGTGCAAATGGTGGTCTCTGCTGTGCTGGCCTGTCTGAAGGTCTCCCCATAGTATTCTGTGATCCTCCCCGGTTAGGACAATTCCGGGCCAAGTGGCCATGTTTACCACATTCGTAACAAGCGGAGCATCCTTTCACTAAATGAGGTCCTCCGCACAGAAAACACTTAACATTTTCAAAACTGCTAGCCTGAGACTGTCCCCTATGAGACGGAGCATTACTTCCACGACCACCCCTTCCACGAGCATCTTGCCATCTACCACTGAATCTGGAAGATGATGAGTTTCCCTTTGGCTTAAAATGGTCGCCCCTTGGTTTCAAGTTTTCAGGGGTCGGCCTCTGTAATGGTGCTGGAGGCGGTGCCACAGCCGGATATGCACCCACTCCTAACTCTGCCAGTTCAGCTCGTGCTAGGGCATCATCAAAACAAGTAGGGCCATAAGTGATCACCCTATCATACAACTCCGGCCTCAAGCCTTTCATAAAATTCCTCATCTTTGCTTGGGTGCTAGAGGCGATATGAGGCACATATCTGAGTAAGGAACAGTACTGGAGAGCATAGTCGGATACCGGCATAGTACCTTGCCTCAAGCTATTGAATTCATCCTCTTTAGCCTGCCGTGCCGCCGCTGAGAAGTATCGGGTCAGAAATCGAGTCCTAAACAGCTTCCAGTTTATTTCCTGACCCTGAGCTTCTTGTTCAATCACTGTGGTCTTCCACCACATCAACGCCTTTTTGGCCAATTGAAATTCTGCTAGCCGTATCCAAGCTGTCTTTGCGCACGGGGCAGCTACAAATATCTGTTCTAACCTCTCTAGCCATTCCTCGGCCTTCTCCCCTGTTTCAGTCCCTTCAAAAGTCGGGGGCCGATAAGCTAGAAATTGCGTCAAACTCAGTTCTCCCGGCAATAGCGGTTGTTCCGACGGCTCTTCGCCCAAGGCTGGCGGCGGTAGGGGATTTGTGTGCCTAGCACTAGCATTTACACTTATTGCATCACCAACATCCACATTTGCTGCCATACTGCAACACAAGGATTAACAACAATATCCAAAAACAATTAATACATCGTTAGAAAACCATAACATGTTAGCATAACAGTCACATACTTCATATGCGCACAACATGTTTAAAAGATAGACGCCTAGCCAACTTATTGCTAAGGCTACCCTTCACTCGTTCCCGGGTTCTCTAACCACTGCTCTGATACCACTAATGTAAGGACCCTGAACCTTAACAGTGAATTCAAGATATAAATAGGGCTAAATATGTATTAAAGACATCTTAGGGTTCTGGTTTGATGTGAGCTCAATTAGGTTACAGGCCAAAATAAAACTTCAACAATTATTCAGTTACATTCCCAATCATGAATGTTTAAGTGATAGCATTAGACTACTTCCAGAGTAGAGACTATCCAAAATTTCCTGTACTCTATCTTCGTTTATGCTTTCAACAGCTCACAGTTCAACCGACCCTCAGCCCCCTTGGTTCAAAAGCGTACATACAGGAACAACTCACCATGAGCATATAGATATATATTATCACTTAACACAATTCAACTTAATACAATAATTAAGCGCATGCGACAAATAATAGATATGCTCCTCAATTACCACATTAGCACATTTCACTGTCGTTCCTGTTTCACAAACTTATGCACAAAATCATTAGTTCACGATATAATGATCGATAACGCGTTTCCAATTATAACCACAATATTTCACTTTAACCACTAGAATTGTGACTGTTCCGGTCCCAATACAACAGCGGAATTTTAGGACCCCTCGCTTCGACATATAGCGGCATCATATGATATCCCTGGCTTCGACAATGACAGCGGCATGTTACCTCGCTTAGACATGACAGTGGCAAATATCATATTACCATCGCTTCATATGACAGCGGCAAGTACCTCCCTCGCTCGGAGATAAAGGCTACCGGAACATTCATCAATTCCATCACATTAATCAAACACAATAGTTGATTCCATTATCACAGTAAATCACAGTCATTTCACATATACCATCACGTATAAGGATTCACTATCCACAATATACATAATCAAAGGTATGGCACGTTTTACCGTCCGATGCTCGTACGTCTCACTACGTACCTTGGTTCCAAAAGTGGAGATATCGTGGACTTTATCTCCTAGGCTGTGTGGCTACCTGGGATGGTTCTACATAATCACATGAATCCATATTAGTAACCAATAAAGGAACCATTATAAAAAACATCACCATATAGAACAAAATCCCAAAAATCCATAATTTATGCCTTGCGATCGATCGGCCCTAAGCCCCGATCGATCGCCAAGTTAAGAAAAATAAGCATCCAGGTACTGCCTCCACCGATCGATCGAGCCGTTTTACCGATCGATCGAGACATCACACCGATCGATCGGTAAAAATCGCCGATCGATCGGTAAGCTCATTTCACGCCTTATTCAGGCTCTGCCTTGCTCGATCGATCGGACCCATTTCCCGATCGATCGAGAAGTCCTGTTTCTGCGAGAAACTTCCCTGAATGAGCTTCCCTCAACACATACACTCATGAACAACCAAGAACAACTACTAAGCTCAACATATAACCACAAAACAACATGAAAATGCATCCCCCAAGTATAAACAACATGATGGAACAAGATCCACTCCTTTTAACCTCAAAATAAGCCCCAAAACTAACCACAACTCAACAAAACTCTACCAAAATGGAAGCTTACCACTTGAGCTCCAAGTTTTTAGCAAGAGAGCACAAAAAGGCTCCTTTTTCAAAGCTTACTCCTCTCCTCTAGATGCAGAAACGAAAATGGAGTTCTAAGATGAGGGAGAGGGATTTGGGGACATAAAGTTGATAGCAAGGGGGGTGATGGGATGTAAAGATGTGAGCAAGTGGCTCTTATCAGCTTTGGAATAAAAAATGTGTATCATAATATAAGCATGATATGTAGAATACTCCAACATGATATTTTAAAAGTATTTCACCACAATGCACCACAATTGCCATTAAAATCATGCTTTACCAAAACTACAACCCAACACATTATCTAATTATCACCAATGTCACATAAACATAATTAACGCCCAAATTGCAATTAATTATCTCGAGGATATCACAAAATAACACGTCAAGACAAAAATACTTTACTACTGACGTCCAAACCAATGTATGGAGCGGTCATCGTCGTGAGAGGTGTCAGGAGGTGGTTGTTGCCTTGAGCTTTGTGTTCGCTGTTGGGAGGAAAGTCTCTGCTGGCTTGGTTGTCCTCGTCCAGCAGAGGATTGCCACTCTGGAACTTGATATCTTTTGGATGGCTCTTATTGTCTGCTGGATGCCGGCAGCCTTTGGACTGAGCGGCTAATAGTTGGCAAACTGTTGCTCAAATCTTCTACTTGGGTTGCAAATGCTGCTTGCATGTTGGTTGTCTGCTCTGAGAATTTCTTGTGCATGCCTTAAATATTGCCTCCAATCTTCAGTGATGTAGCAGTATGCAGAGATTCATTCTGCTGGCTGAGTTCAAGCTTCGTTCACCCCAGCTTGGAGAAGGAGTATGAGAAGGTGTCGATGGCGAACTTTTGAAATCTTGTGACCTTCTCAGATAGACTTGTGACATCTTGAGTGATATCTTGAAACTGTGAGTCAGTATGTCGCCGTAAATTTTTAATCTCATGATAAGGGTCTCTTTCTTCATGTTTCAGCTTTTGAATTTCACTAGCAAGATTGGAAATGATTGTTGACAACTTATTTAGCTGATCAGTCACAGAAGGAGGCATATCTTCGGCTTCAAGGGAAGTCAAACAGATCCTCAGGTTGATCACTATCGAGAATCTGTTCAAATGTAGATGGGCCAGCTCGATCGGATTAAGCTACAACGGTTATTGGTGAGGCAGGAGGAAGAGCAGCAGAAACATCAGCAGATATAACAGCAGGAACATCAGTAGACAGAACAATCTCAGCAGAAATAGTAGTTAGTAGTATCACTACTGATGACTAACTCCCCAGCAGGGATCTGCAGGCAAAAAGGCATTGGGGATAGGTGAATTGTTGGTATGACAAAATTTGTGAGATTAAATGGAATTTGATTCAACGGTTTAATTAGTGGGGCTCGAAAAAATGGGGCAATTGTAAGGACCCTAGTTCCTTAAATAAGGATTAAAGGCGTAAATAAAATTTTCATGCATAAACGAGTATAAAAGTTGTGTTGATGCCTTGAGCTAATAGATTACAGTGCCAAAATAAAGTTCCAAAGGGGATAAGTTACATTCCCAACTAATGAATGTTAATCATATAGCTTTACACTACTCCTAGAGTAGATACTATACAAAAGAATGTGCCTGCTACCAAGAGCACTCCTCACTAGCTCACCGCATCAACTCGCCTTAGCCCGTCCGCCCAAAAGTACCTAAAGAACAACCCCCGAAACCATGAGCATGTAAATAAATCATATTCACAATAATATGATGGCAATTCAAATGCATAAATCGTAAATGCGATTCACTTCCTGTATTTAATACATTTAAATGCTCCCTTGGGTTGTCCCTGTACCACAATCATAATCAATGGATTATAAAACCAATAATTTATGTCAGGACATGCACTCATTCCATGTATACCAATGGCTAATTCCAGTCTTATTATATCAGTGGCATAATACCCCTCGCGTTTACATGACAGCGGCATTAATACCCCTCGCTTCGACATATTAGCGGCATAATATCTCTCGCATCAACATGACAGCGGCATTATCATTCGCTTCGACATGTTTGC
Source organism: Haberlea rhodopensis (assembly GCA_907163345.1). NCBI lineage: Eukaryota > Viridiplantae > Streptophyta > Magnoliopsida > Lamiales > Gesneriaceae > Haberlea > Haberlea rhodopensis. Next base: position 313,696 of record CAJQUN010000519.1, on the reverse strand, counting down.
GGCAAATATTCTTCATCGCTATAATATGACAGCGGCAAGTATTCTATCATCGCTTCGACATGAAGGCGGCAAGTATTCTTCATCATTGTAATATAATCTCGACTCACAATCACATGCAACCACAATGCATATCCAACCATGTATGCAACCATAATGCATAATTAATACCATGTATGCAAACATAATGCATAACCAATTCAAAGCGTAATAAATACGTTTTACCGTCCGATGCTCGTACGTCTCACTACGTACTTAGTCCCAAAAGTGGAGATATCGTGGACTTTATCTCCTAAGCTGTGTGGCCACCTGGGATGGTTCTACACATTCACACAAATCAATATTAGGAGCCAATAATAGTCTAATATCAAAAATTCCACAAAAATATCCAAAAATACCATATTTTTCCTTTCGCGATCGATCGCCTGTGGCGGATGATCGATCGCAAACCTTATTGCCCGATACCAAATTTTTCACCCTTCGGCGATCGATCGCCACATTTGGCGCGATCAATCGCCAGCCTCACCGATCGATCGCCAAGATGTGGCGATCGATCGCCAATTGCCCCTGGAGCCTACTGCTGGCTCGCAATCGATCGCCAAAAACGGGCGATCAATCGCTGACCCCTGTACATCGAATTCCACCATTTTTGCACACCATTTTCATCCCAAACCATACCAACACTTAAACCATTAAACCAACAACATAAATAACATCATAAACCTCCAAAATACACCGTAAAACAACCATAAATCCAACACCCAACCAAAACAATACCAACCCAAAACAAACCCATTTCAAAACCATTCAAAACCATATCAAACCCAATCCAAACACAATAAAAACAACAAGGAGGTATCCATACCTCTTGGGGACTCCAAATCTCCCAACAAATTCCACAAATCAAGTTTTTGGAAGGATTTCTCTTCCTCTTTTGTGCCAAAAACGAAAATGGAAGGGGATGAGGGTTTGGGTGGATGATTTGGGGAAAAATAGAAAGTGATGGGTATAGTGGGGGTTGGGGGTATTAAGTGAGATTGTTTTAATTAAATTCCACTCCCACAATTGCCATGGTGTATAAAACACCCCAACATGATATTTTAAATGCATTTACCAAAATGCATCAAAATCCCAATTAAAATCATGCTTGACCAAATAATTACCAATTACCCTAAACAAACCATAATAACCCCTAATTTCCCAACATGCATAACATGCACCCCGAAATGCACCACCGGGTCACGCATACCATGTGACTAAGCATTTCCCAAAGATAATTAAACATATTAATTATCACCATAAATAATCACATAAACATAATTAATGCCCAAATTGCAATTAATTATTTCGGGGATGCCACAATACTCCCCTACTTATAAGATTTCGACCTCGAAATCGCATGCACTTACCCAAACCGAAACTAAACATAAATCACATACCAGAAAATAGCTCCGGGTAGTGCTGCATCATATGCCGCTCCGTCTCCCACGTGGCCTCCTCGACACCCCTGCGATCCCACTGAACCTTGACCATCGGTATCACTTTATTCCGAAGTCTGCGATCAGCCCTATCCAAAATCCTGACTGCCGTTCCTCATATGATACATCAGAATCCAACTAAACCTCAGAAGGCTGCAATACATGTGACGGATCCGGCTCATACTTCCGCAGCATAGATACATGAAACACGTCGTGAATACCAGATAACGACGGTGGCAGTGCCAAACGGTAAGCCAAGGTACCGATGCGCTGTAAAATCTCATATGGTCCCATATACCTCGGAGACAATTTACCACGCATACCAAACCGAACCACACCACTGAAAGGTGAGATCTTCAAAAAGACCCTGTCTCCCAATTGAAACTCCAACGGTCTCCGCCGTTTATTAGCATAGGCTGCCTGCCTGTCCTGGGCTGCCTTCATTTTCTGACGGATAACCTTTACCTTATCCTCCATCTCCCGTATCAGTTCGGGTCCTCCCACTGCTTTACTGGTCAAGTCATCCCAGTATAATGGCGACCTACAACGCCTACCATACAAAGCCTCAAACGGTGCCATTTGAATACTCGCCTGATAGCTGTTGTTGTAAGAAAACTCTACCAAGGCCAAAGAATCTTGCCATGAGGCATCAAACTCCAACACACAAGCTCGTAGCATGTCCTCGAGCGTCTGTATAGTACGCTCAGTCTGACCGTCCGTCTGGGGATGATATGTCGTACTCAATCTCACCTCAGTACCCAATGCTGACTGAAGACCTCCCCAGAAATGAGATGTGAACCGCGGATCTCTGTCAGATATAATGGACACTGGAATCCCATGTAGTCTTACTATGTCCCGGACATACAGCTGAGCCATCCTCAAGTATGTGTACGTCATACTGTAGGGAATGAAGTGAGCTACCTTCGTCAGCCTGTCAATGATCACCCAAATGGAATCACAACCCGAAGTAGTCCTCGGCAAGTGGGTCACAAAATCCATAGATATGTGCTCCCACTTCCACTCCGGTATCTCTAAGCTCCTTAGTTCGCCACCGGGTCTCTGTCTCTCTGCTTTAACTTGTTGACAGATCAAACACTTCTTGACAAAAGCGATCACATCACGCTTCATCCGCTGCCACCAGAACTGATCACATAAGTCCTTATACATCTTCCTCCCTCCTGGGTGAATACTGAATCGGCTACTATGAGCTCGCTCCAAGATTCCTCTACGCAACTCCGGCGTACATGGAACTACCCATCGGTTACCAAGTCTCAAAGAACCATCCTCAGCCACTCTGAACTTTGACGGCTGCCCCTGAAGTGCCAATGATGACCTTCTCTGAACCTCATCATCTGTCCTCTGAGCTCTCCTGATATTCTCATAGATATCTGGCTCAGCCAATAAGGTCGATACCCAAACCGACGATGCGTCCACATCGAAGTCATAGCCCAGATGGCAACAAGAAGTCATCATAGCCGACAAATGCATGACATCCTCAGCAGTATTCTTCACCTTCCGACTCAAGGCGTCTGCTGTCAAATTGGCTTTCCCCGGATGGTACTCTATTTCACAGTCATAATCTGTAAGTAGATCCATCCATCTCCTCTGACGCATATTCAACTCCGCCTGAGTGAATAAGAATTTCAGACTCTTATGATCCGTATATATGGTAAAGGATGTACCATACAGATAATGCCTCCAAATCTTAAGGGCAAAGACAATAGCTGCCAACTCCAAATCATGGACTGGGTATCTAGCCTCATGCGGCTTCAACTGCCTCGATGCATAAGCTACCACATGCTTATCTTGCATCAATACACAACCCAAGCCCTGCAGTGATGCGTCAGTATAAAGGACAAACCTCTTGTTCTCTGAGGGAATCACTAATACCGGCGCCGTCGTCAATCGGTGCTTCAACTCTTGGAAGCTCTCCTCGCAAGCCTCTGACCAAAAGAAGGGTACTCCCTTTTGGGTCAACTGCGTCAGTGGCTTAGCAATCTTAGAAAATTCCTCGATGAAGCGTCGGTAATAACCAGCCAAACCAAGAAAACTTCGTATCTCGGGCACAGAAGTGGGTGCAGCCCACTCCATCACAGCCTCAATCTTCCTGGGGTCCACTGAAATCCCACTGCTAGAGATAACATGCCCCAGAAATACTACACTGCTGGTAGCGCTTATCGCGTACGCCCAAATTAACCCTTCTTCAGTTAATAGCAAAAATATGTAGTATCGGAAGTAGGGATCGATCCCACTGGGAAGGTGAATTTATTTCGTGCCAATTATCAAACAAATAGTGACAATGGGAGTTTGGATTGGATTACTACTACTTAGCGAATATCAAACTAATAAACGAGTTTAACTAAAACGATTAGAACTTATGGGATTAAAGCGATTCTTGGTTTTCAGGTAACCGTACTTTTGGAAAATTATCTTTTAGTCATCAAATCAAAACATTCGAATTCTTTCGATTACCTATCGACTGGAAATTCAATTCCTACTCATCTTATTCATAGTTAAAGAGAAAACATCATTCAATTCAACCCTTACCAAATCTCTAATCACCACTACAGCCGTTAATGATTAAATCAATGATAGTTTTCAAAACTAATGAGTTTGATAAATCTAATCAATGAAAACTACAGCCGTTAAAATTGATTACTCAACCGTTTCTCCTAAGAGTTCAATAACACCTACAGCCGGCTAATTATTGATCTTAGTTGTTTCTTAACAAACTATCGATTATGTACTTGAATATTAGGTGATCGGTCTAATACACAAACACAACATTCATGGAATTCAAAATTTGAGAAACAAATTGAAATCGAAATCTAATTCAACAACCAAACCGAATTCTCATAAAAGATTCAAATCCAAAAGTAGGTATCCCTTCAACCAAGAATCAAAGGGTTTTAGCCTAGCATAATTGAATCTAAAATTAACAACATACTCTTCGAAAACATTAAAATAATTAAGGAGAAGAAATTACTAATAATAGTCACAATTCCGACTTGTCGATTCCGGTCCCGTTCTTCGTTGTTCTTGACAAAACTTCAAAGAAAATTAATCTAAAATCTCCAATTATTCTAAAAGTTCGAAAAACTCTCAAAAACCTGCTGCTAATGAGGCTTAGTCTCGAGTTTTAGGGTATGGGAGTGTAAAAATGGGATACAATCTTTTAAACATGGTAAAAGACTCAATTTCCTAATTTCCGGACTCTTCGGCGATCGATCGCCTGATGTGTGGCGATCGATCGCTAGTATATTTTTTTTCAGCGAATTTCTTGAGGCGATCGATCGCCACTTTATCGCGATCGATCGCTGGGCTCCAGTAGACTTTGGCGATCGATCGCCTGGCATTCGCGATCGATCGCTGACCATTGAATTTTGTTGCAAAAGTTTCTGTCCATAGGCGATCGATTTCCTCTTCCAGGCGATCGATTGCCACCTCCAAAATTACATTTTTGCCCTTTTCTTGATCAACTTCGAGTCCTTGTCATATCCATGTCTCTTCTTGGTCTTTACACATCATTTTTAGCTCGTTTTCTTCGATTGTACCTACAATTACACAAATATACGATTAGGAGCATACGTATCAAATTATCTATCAAAACCTACCAAATCGTAGACAATTAAGCATTAAAGATGTGTCTATTTCTAGTCACATCAAACTCCCCCATACTTACTCTTTACTCGACCTCGAGTAAACAAATAAAACTACAATATTTTTGGTTGGTTCATAGGTTCATAACAAAGCAACTTGTTCTCACTTTAATGCCTCAACAATTTTAACATGCATAATAATGAACGACGGTGAAAAGTTAACAGTGGAACAAGTTCAATCCCTAAACATTTCGTACCCAACGAAGTAGTGAACGTGTGTGTGTGGTCATAAACAAGTGTTGTGTACAAATTATAGATCCAAAATATGCAAAGCCATAATAGTTCAAGTCATACACTAACACAAGTATAAGCTCACTTGCACACCCTTCTCCACTATCTTAGCCACTTTGCAAACACAAATCAAGTAGGTCTTTATTAGCTTGTAGCTTGGCCTAGGTATCGGCTTATGAAAGAAAGGTTAAGGATATTCAAGCAAGAGAGTATGATGAAATGCACACTAAAAGCTTCTCTTCTTGCATCAATTTTTCAACTTTGATCCTTTTCTCAAGGTTTATTTCAACACTTTTCTTCTTTTGTGCCTTGGCTCCCCTTGGAGTCATATTTTTTCTATTTTTTTCAAGGCATCCTTTTTTCTTTCATGCATTCCATTCTTTTGACAATTAAGCTCACAAATATACTTCAATGATTCCCAAGTGCATTTGAATGAAATACATCATACTCCCTTAAAAGGTATGGATTAAAATCACATTTAGGCTTAAAGGGTAGGATGATAAGCTCGTGAAGAAATGTTGAATGGGGGTCTTGAGTATGCTTAGCATACTCCCATTCTTTTGCATTAAGGTTCAAAAAGGGTACTAAAGATAGATTTTGTTCATATGGTAGGCTTGAAAGGCTCAAACGCATCAAAGATTGCCTATATCACTTTCATGTTTGCAAGTAGTCTAGACATACGCCTCAAAGAGCATGTAGTTAAGTTCTAGCATGTATTAGAGACTTCTTAAGACTATCACAAGCTTCACACAATCTTCACTAAGTTATGCACACTTCACAAGTCATGACAAAATTGTGCTCAAGATATTCACTTACTAAGTTAAAGTAAACTTTGCATTAGAGTTCAAAGTGTTCCAAAGTTAACAATTCACCTATGTTCAAAAGCATGCATGATATCAATTAGGTTTCATCATGGGCTAGTGATTCTAAGCATGCGTTCATTACTAACTATGAGCTCAAAATTTTAAAATTTTCGATTGTTTTTGTATTTTTGAAATAAGAAAAACAATAACACACTACTAATCCCTCCCCCATACTTAAATCTTACATTGTCCCCAATGTAAGGCAAAAAGACAAGAGAAAAGAAAAGTCCAACTATGAAAGCAATAAAAATAAAAGGGAGAAAAGAAACTAACTCCCCTTGGGTTGCCTCCCAAGCAGCGCCTCTGTTTAACGTCGGTGGCCCGACGCTATCCCCTTCCTCAGTCGAAAGTAAGTGGGTCTTCTAGAGCCACCTTGATGTCTACTCGTCCTCCGTCTTCATTGTGGACACCTTCATAATAGTGCTTCAATCGGTGACCATTCACTTTGAATGTCTTCGTGGTGTCCAAACTCTGAATCTCAACTGCACCATGGGAAAACACATTAGTAACTACATAAGGATCATGCCACCTGGAACGAAGCTTACCTGGAAATAGACGAAGGCGGGAATGATAAAGGAGAACTTTCTGACCAACTTCAAAATGCCTCCTAGAGATCATCTTCTCGTGAAAATCCTTTGTCTTCTCTTTGTAACATCTGGCACTGTCATATGCGTCATTTCGAATCTCCTTGAGCTCTTGCAATTGCAGCTTCCTATGCACTCCACTTTCATCATAGTTCATGTTGAAGTTCTTCACTGCCCAGTACGCTTTGTGCTCCAACTCTACAGGAAGATGACACGGTTTTCCAAAAATCAGTCTATAAGGGGACATACCTATCGGGGTCTTGTATGCTGTCCTGTAGGCCCATAGTGCATCATCAAGTCTCAAGCTCCAATCTTTCCGTGTCGGGTTGACGGTTTTCTCCAATATGGCCTTGATTTCTCGGTTGGAGACCTCGGCTTGGCCATTAGTTTGCGGATGATAGGCAGTGGAGACCTTGTGAGTTACGTGGTATTTCTTGAATAGACTTTCCACTGTCCGATTGCAGAAGTGTGTCCCTCGATCACTGATGATGGCTCGTGGGATTCCAAATCTAGAGAAAAGGTTATGCTTGATAAAATCTGCAACAACCTTGGAATCGTCAGTCCGGGTAGCTATAGCTTCCACCCATTTCGATACATAATCAACAGCAAGCAGTATATAGATATGACCATAAGACATAGGAAAATGTCCCATAAAGTCGATGCCCCATACGTCAAAAATTTCAGAAATGAGAATGGGTTGTTGGGGCATCTCCTTTCTCTGGGAGAGATTACCTGTCAGTTGACATTGTGCACAATTCTTGCAGAAAAGATATGAGTCACGAAATAGGGTGGGCCAAAAGAACCCACATTCCAGTACCTTTCTCGACGTCCTCTTTGCTCCAAAATGTCCACCACATGCATATGAGTGGCAGAATGTAAGAATGTCATTTACCTCTGTCTCGGGTATGCATCGTCGAATGATTTGGTCCGCAAAGTTCTTCCATAAGTAAGGGTCATCCCATACGTAGTACTTGGCGTCACTTCTAATCTTGGCTCGTTGGGCCCTAGAGAGTTCATGGGGTAGCACATTAGAAGCTAAAAAATTCACAATATGAGCGTACCATGTTAAATTGTCGGTTATGGCGAAGAAGTGCTCATCCGGGAACTCCTCCGTCAAACACAGCTCATCGTCCAAACGTGGTAGACGGCTTAAGTGGTCCGCTACTTTGTTCTCGCTGCCCTTCTTATCCTTGATTTGGATGTCGAATTCACTCAAGAGCAAAATCCATCTTATTAGCCTTGGTTTTGCCTCCTTCTTCGTCATCAGATAGCGAAGAGCTGCATGATCAGAATAAACAATCACCTTAGTACCAAGTAAATAAGATCTAAATTTTTCAAGGGCAAAAACGACTGCTAATAGCTCTTTCTCAGTAGTAGAGTAGTTGCGTTGGGCGTCATTCAAGGTTTTGGAGGCGTAGTAGATGGCATGTGAAGCATTGCCGTCTTTTTGTCCTAAGACAGCACCAACCGCATAATCACTTGCATCGCACATGATCTCGAAAGGCTTGTTCCAGTCGGGTGGTTGGATAATAGGGGTAGAAGTCAATGACTTCTTCAGTGTATCAAAAGCGCTCTTGCCTTCGTTAGTCATCTCAAACGAGACATCCTTTTGTAGTAGCTTACACAAAGGTGTAGCTATCTTGGCAAAGTCTTTGATGTACCTCCTGTAAAAACCTGCATGACCAAGAAACGAGCGCACATCCCGAACACAAGTAGGATAAGGTAAAGATTGCATGACATCAATTTTTGCCTTATCAACCTCTATACCATTGGCAGACACAACATGACCTAGCACTATACCTTGTTCGACCATAAAATGACATTTTTCAGAATTTAAAACAAGGTTAGTATCGATGCACTTCTTCAAAACCAGTGTAAGGCTAGATAAGCAATCCTTGAATGAGTTATCGTAAACAGTAAAATCATCCATGAATACTTCTAAGATATGTTCAATAAACTCAAAAAAGATACTGACCATACACCATTGGAAAGTAGCTGGGGCATTGCAGAGGCCAAAGGGCATGCGACGGTATGTGAATGTGCCGAACGGACATGTGAAGGTGGTCTTTTCTTGGTCCTCCGGAGCGATTGCAATATGAAAATAGCCCGAGTAACCGTCAAGAAAACAGTAAAATGAATGGCATGCTAACCTCTCAAGCATCTGATCAATAAAAGGTAGAGGGAAGTGGTCCTTTCGAGTCACAGCGTTGAGCTTCCGGTAGTCAATGCACACGCGCCAGCCATTTTGAATGCGTGTGGGTATAAGTTCATTGTCTTTATTCTTGATCACAGTAATACCGGTCTTCTTAGGAACCACTTGTACCGGACTAACCCATTGGCTATCAGATATAGGATATATCACGCCAACTGATAAGAGCTTCAGAATCTCCTCCTTCACCACATCCATCATGGGTGGGTTCAGCTTCCTTTGTGGTTGACGTGTGGGGCTTCCTCCGTCCTCCAGTAGAATCCGGTGCATGCATGTGGAGGGACTGATTCCCTTTATGTCTGCAATGGTCCAGCCTATAGCAGTCTTGTGCTCCTTGAGCACATGAATCAGGTCCTTCTCTTGATCATCCCCCAACTTGCTGGAGATGATCACTGGTAGTGTATTATCTTCGCCAAGGAATACGTACTTGAGATGAGTTGGCAGCGGCTTAAGCTCGATTTTGGGTGCCTGCAAAACAGATGGGGGAATCCTGGTATTAGAAACAGGTAGTGATATAAAAGAAACAGTACCTGACTGAGATAGCTCAGGTGTATCATCCAGTGCGTCAACGGTGTGCTTCACTTCGTCCCTGAGGGGTGTTGCTTCGTCTTCCTTCTCCATGTCCGTGGTAAGAGTGCTTTCCAGTTCATCTGTCCCTGTATTCTCAAAAACTTCCTGGGACAGGTAATCAATAACATCAACAGAGTACACAGTATCATCATTATTGCAAGGATATTTCATGGCATCATAGATGTTAAATGTAACAATCTCACCATCAAACTCCATAGTGAGGGTACCACTATGCACATCTATCTTAGTCTTAGATGTTTTGAGAAATGGTCTTCCTAACAATATAGGACTACTCTTATCACCATTTTCCATGTCAAGGATATAAAAATCAGCTGGGAAGACTAGTTCATTTACTTGCACCAACACATCTTCAATTAAACCCCTAGGATATGCACTAGATCTACCCGCTAATTGAATTACCACTCCAGTAGGACTCAAGGGACCAAGTTGTAAAGAAGCATATATAGAATATGGCATAACATTAATTGATGCTCCTAGATCTAACATGGCTTTTTCAAGTCGAGTGGTACGAATGGTGCACGGGATAGAGAACATACCTGGATCCTTACACTTGGTAGGGATTTTACTTTGTATCACCGCCGAAACGTTTTCACCCAGTTCAGCTTTCTGGGGTCCCTTCAATCTATGACTCCTCTTGGCAGTGCATAATTCCTTCAAGAATTTCGCATAGCGCGGTACTTGTTGGATTGCGTCCAGTAATGGTATGTTTATCTCACATCTTCGGAAGGTCTCATATAGGCCTTTGAGTTCAGCGTCTTTCCTGTTATCTTTCAAAGCTTGGGGAAAAGGGGGTGGTACTTTATACTCAGAAAAAGAAGGAGGCTTACCTTTTGGTGCCTCGTGTTCTATCCCGGTCTTTCCTCCAACTTCCTTTTCCTTTTCTTCCTCACCCTTTGATGGTTCTTTCTCTATCTTCTCCGGCACCTCCAATTCCTTCCCACTCGTAGTTGTGACTGCATTGACATTTTCTCTCAGATTCACCACTGTTTGGGATGGTAGAGTGGTTGATCCGGTTGCTTCAACTCTATTAAGTGCAGTGGCTATTTGACCCACTTGGGTATTCAAGGTTTGAATTCTCGATCTTGTTTCCTGTTGAAATTTAGTAACATTGTGAGCAAGATCTTGAATTATAACCTCTAACCTATCAGTAGTAGAAGGATAATTGGGTTGTTGTTGTGCCCTCTGAAAAGGTGGTCTGTATGGCGGAGGGTGTTGTTGGGGCGCTTGAGGAGGAACGTGATTTATCGATTGCGGTCCATAACTCAAGTTAGGGTGGTCTCTCCATCCTGGATTGTATGTGTTGGAGTAAGGGTCATGTCTTCGTTGGGGTTGTCCAGGAAATCCCCCTGCTGCATGCACTTGCTCAGCTGATGTCTCTTGAAGTGATGGACATGCATCAGTGGTATGACTCATCTCCAAACATATACCACAAGGTTTCACCTTTCCCACATTGCCACCTGCCATACCACGCACAAGAAACGTTAAATCTATCAGTTGTTGTTCGAGGCTGGAAACATTTACCTCCCCTTGTTTCCTTTGTGCTGGTTCCTGTCGAAAGTTGCCAAACTGCTGTGAGTTGGCCGCCATGTTGGCTATCAAGCTCCGCGCATCATCCGGTGTTTTATCGACAAAGGCTCCCCCGCTCGCAGCATCGACTAAGTTCCTGTCACTAGACAATAAACCTTCATAAAAGTATTGAATGAGTAAGTGTGCACTTATCTGGTGTTGTGGGCAGCTTGCACACAACTTTTTGAAGCGTTCCCAATACTCATGCAATGTTTCTCCACTGAATTGTCTAATGGAGTAGATCTCTTTGCGTATGTTAGCCGCTCTTGATGCTGGAAAGTACTTCTCCAAAAACGTTCTTTGGAGGTCCGTCCATGTTGTGATGGAGCCTGGTGGTAGGTAGAAGAGCCAGTCTTTCGCCGCGTCCTTTAGAGAAAAAGGGAAAGCCCTTAACTTGATCTGATCTTCAGTAATTCCCGTCGGTTTCATAGTGGTGCAAACCACATGAAACTCCATCAGATGCTTGTGGGGATCCTCTCCTGAGAGTCCACGAAAAGAAGGCAACAAATGTATGAGTCCCGATTTAAGTTCAAAACTTACATTAGTTGCGAAAGCAGGAAAATTTATGCAGAGAGGTTGTTGGTCCAAATCTGGATTGGCCAGTTGGCGTAGACTTTGGTTTGCAGCCATATCGTTCCTTCCCTCCACTTCTTGTCTCCGAGTATCTCTCCTTCTTTGATGCAGCGTCCTCTCGATTTCTGGATCGTAATATGAATTATCCTTGTAATCAAACGATCCGCCTGTACTCATCAACAAACCTCAGTAGTCGTGCGGAAAAGCAAATAACAAAAACGAAATAGAAAAAATCGACACTAATAGATGTTGCCTTCCCCGGCAACGGCGCCAAAATTTGGTAGCGCTTATCGCGTACGCCCAAATTAACCACCCTTCTTCAGTTAATAGCAAAAATATGTAGTATCGGAAGTAGGGATCGATCCCACTGGGAAGGTGAATTTATTTCGTGCCAATTATCAAACAAATAGTGACAATGGGAGTTTGGATTGGATTACTACTACTTAGCGAATATCAAACTAATAAACGAGTTTAACTAAAACGATTAAAACTTATGGGATTAAAGCGATTCTTGGTTTTCAGGTAACCGTAATTTTGGAAAATTATCTTTTAATCATCAAATCAAAACATTCGAATTCTTTCGATTACCTATCGACTGGAAATTCAATTCCTACTCATCTTATTCATAGTTAAAGAGAAAACAGCATTCAATTCAACCCTTACCAAATCTCTAATCACCACTACAGCCGTTAATGATTAAATCAATGATAGTTTTCAAAACTAATGAGTTCGATAAATCTAATCAATGAAAACTCCAGCCGTTAAAATTGATTACTCAACCGTTTCTCCTAAGAGTTCAATAACACCTACAGCCGGCTAATTATTGATCTTAGTTGTTTCTTAACAAACTATCGATTATGTACTTGAATATTAGGTGATCGGTCTAATACACAAACACAACATTCATGGAATTCAAAATTTGAGAAACAAATTGAAATCGAAATCTAATTCAACAACCAAACCGAATTCTCATAAAAGATTCAAATCCAAAAGTAGGTATCCCTTCAACCAAGAATCAAAGGGTTTTAGCCTAGCATAATTGAATCTAAAATTAACAACATACTCTTCGAAAACATTAAAATAATTAAGGAGAAGAAATTACTAATAATAGTCACAATTCCGGCTTGTCGATTCCGGTCCCGTTCTTCGTTGTTCTTGACAAAACTTCAAAGAAAATTAATCTAAAATCTCCAATTATTCTAAAAGTTCGAAAAACTCTCAAAAAACTGCTGCTAATGAGGCTTAGTCTCGAGTTTTAGGGTATGTGAGTGATAAAAATGGGATACAATCTTTTAAACATGGTAAAAGACTCAATTTCCTAATTTTCGGACACTTCGGCGATCGATCGCCTGATGTGTGGCGATCGATCGCTAGTATTTTTTTTTTTGAGCGAATTTCTTGAGGCGATCGATCGCCACTTTATCGCGATCGATCGCTGGGCTCCAGTAGACTTTGGCGATCGATCGCCTGGCATTCACGATCGATCGCTGACCCATGAATTTTGTTGCAAAAGTTTCTGTCCATAGGCGATCGATTTCCTCTTCCAGGCGATCGATTGCCACCTCCAAAATTACATTTTTGCCCTTTTCTTGATCAGCTTTGAGTCATTGTCATATCCATGTCTCTTCTTGGTCTTTACACATCATTTTTAGCTCGTTTTCTTCGATTGTACCTACAATTACACAAATATACGATTTGGTAGCATACATATCAAATTATCTATCAAAACCTACCAAATCGTAGACAATTAAGCATTAAAGATGTGTCTATTTCTAGTCACATCAACTGCTCAACCAAAACTCACACTTACTGAGCTTGGCATATAACTGGTGATCTCTGAGGATCTGGAGCACCGTCCTCAAGTGTCTCACGTGCTCTTCCTCGCTCCGGGAGTAGATGAGTATATCATCAATAAACACAATGACGAATTGATCCAAATAGGGTTGGAACACCCGATTCATCAAGCTCATAAAGACAGCCGGGGCGTTCGTCACACCGAACGGCATCACTAAGAACTCGTTGTTCCCATACCGCGTCTGAAATACTGTCTGCACATCCTCCTCCCCGACCCGTATCTGGTGGTACCCGGATCTCAAATCAATCTTGCTATACAGCTTCGTGCCTTGCAACTGATCAAATAAATCATCAATCCTCGGGAGAGGATACTTGTTCTTTACCGTGGCTTTATTCAATTGCCTGTAGGCGATGTACAAACGCATCAAACCATCCTTCTTCTTCACAAAAGGAACCGGTGCGCCCCAAGGTGATACGCTAGGGCGTATATATCCTTTATCAAGGAGCTCTTGCAACTGCTCTTTCAGTTCTCTCAACTCTGCCGGTGCCATACGGTAAGGAGCACGAGAAATAGTGGATGTCCCCGGTAATAACTCAATCCCAAACTCGACTTCCCTTGCCGGTGGGAATCCGGGAATCTCCTCCGGGAACACATCAACAAACTTCGCTACTACTGGTACATCCTCCATCTTCAACTCTTTACCCTTTCCCGACGTGTCCACGGCATAGATGAGGTAGCCCGTGTGCCCACGTTCCAACAATTGGGATATTTTGATTGCCGAAATCAACGGAATCTTTGCACGAGACCCATTGCCATAGAAAGTCCACTGAACTCCCAAATGAGATCTGAACCGAACTGTCCTCTGCCGACAATCTACCACTGCCTGATATCTGTTCAGAATATCAATACCCACAATGCAGTCTGACATCCCCAATACAATCAAATCTGCCTTTATCTCATTGCCCTCAAAATAAATGAGGCAGTCCATCAGAAACTGATCAGCAACAACTTTCTTTCCGGTGGGTGTCGAGACCAATAGAGACGTGGGTAACGGAGACGTGCACATATGATGTCTCGCCATAAAATCCGCAGACACAAAGGAGTGCGAAGCACCTGTGTCTATCAAAATAAAGGCGGAATATGTAAATAGAATGCACGTACCAGCTATCACTTCCTCTGGAGCTGCATCGGCTTGCTCCCGGGTCAATGCATAAACCTGTCCCTGAGGTTGCCCCATAGCCTGTCCCCCCATATGTCGAGGCACCATCGGTGGCCTCTGCTGAACTGTACCACTAGAAAACCTCCCTCGCCTTCCCTGAGATCCGTCTGTCCTTCCCGATTAGGACAACGCCGAGCAATGTGGCCCGACCTGCCACATATATAGCACGCGGAACAGTCACGCATCAAATGCGGCCCTCCGAAAAAGTGGCACTTAATATCTCCAACTCTACCAGCTTGAGTTGGTCCCCCATGAGTAGATGCACCACCCCTTCGGTCCCCTTGCTTCCAGCCATCCGACCGTCTTCCGCTAAACCGGGAGGAAGAAGAAGTCCCTCTTGACTTGAAAGATCCTCCCTGGGGCCTCAGATTTTCAGATGTAGATCTTTGTGATGGAACGGGTGAGGGTATGGCCTCAGGATAAGCGCTCACCCCTATCTCTGCTAACTCCGCTCTAACCAGTGCATCATCAAAAGATGTCGGGTTGTTTGAAATAACCCGATCAAATATTTCCGGTCGTAGCCCCTTCAGAAAATGCCTCATATTGGCATGCCCGTTTGTAGCGATGTGTGGCACATACCTCAATAGTGATGAGTAGTGCATGGCATAGTCCGAAACTGTCTGGCTCCCTTGCTTCAGATTTGTAAATTCGTCCTCCTTAGTTTGCCTAGCCGCAGCAGAGAAGTATCGGTTTAGAAACCGAGCTCTGAATAAAGTCCAGTCAATTACCATGCCTTGGGCCCTCAATTCCATCACAGTCGTCTTCCACCACATAGAAGACTTCTTTGCCAGCTGGAATTCTGCCAGTCTTAACCAAGCCGTCCTAGCACACGGCGCAGACACGAATATCTGTTCCAATCTCTCCAGCACCTCCTCGGCCTCTTCCCCTGTTTCTGTTCCCTCAAACATGGGCGGGTGAAAGGTCAGAAACTGAGTCAGGCTAAGCTCCCCTGGTAATAGCAACTGAGCAACCGGTTCCATGCCCACAGCAGGTGGAGGTAAAGGATTTGCCTGACCAATGCTAGCATTCACGCTCCCAACATCACCCACTTCTTCATTGAGGTTCCCCGCATTCATAGCCGCCATGCTGTAACACAAAGGTTAACAACAATTCCAAACAATATATATGTTATGCCGTTAGATAACATGAATGATAATAAGCATGTTAGTATAACAATTTATACACCAACATATCCCACATGCATAAACATGCCCAAATGTAAACACCTAGCCAACCTTGCTAAGGCTACCCTTCACTCATTCCCGGGTTCTCTAACCACTGCTCTGATACCACTAATGTAAGGACCATAGTTCCTTAAATAAGGATTAAAGGCGTAAATAAAATTTTCATGCATAAACGAGTATAAAAGTTGTGTTGATGCCTTGAGCTAATAGATTACAGTGCCAAAATAAAGTTCCAAAGGGGATTAGTTACATTCCCAACTAACGAATGTTAATACTATAGCTTTACACTACTCCTAGAGTAGATACTATACAAAAGAATGTGCCTGCTACCAAGAGCACTCCTCACTAGCTCACCGCATCAACTCGCCTTAGCCCGTCCGCCCAAAAGTACCTACAGGAACAACCCCCGAAACCATGAGCATGTAAATAAATCATATTCACAATAATATGATGGCAATTCAAATGCATAAATCGTAAATGCGATTCACTTCCTGTATGTAATACATTTAAATGCTCCCTTGGGTTGTCCCTGTACCACAATCATAATCAATGGATTATAAAACCAATAATTTATGTCATGACATGCACTCATTCCATGTATACCAATGGCCAATTCCAGTCTTATTATATCAGTGGCATAATACCCATCACGTTTACATGAGAGCGGCATTAATACCCCTCGCTTCGACATATTAGCGGCATAATATCCCTCGCATCAACATGACAACGGCATTATCCTTCGCTTCGACATGTTTGCGGCAAATATTCTTCATCGCTATAATATGACAGCGGCAAGTATTCTATCATCGCTTCGACATGAAGGCGGCAAGTATTCTTCATCATTGTAATATAATCTCGACTCACAATCACATGCAACCACAATGCATATCCAACCATGTATGCAACCATAATGCATAATTAAGACCATGTATGCAACCATAATGCATAACCAATTCAAAGCGTAATAAATACGTTTTACCGTCCGATGCTCGTACGTCTCACTACGTACCTTAGTTCCCAAAAGTGGAGATATCGTGGACTTTATCTCCTAAGCTGTGTGGCCACCTGGGATGGTTCTACACATTCACACAAATCAATATTAGGAGCCAATAATAGTCCAATATCAAAAATTCCACAAAAATATCCAAAAATACCATATTTTGCCTTTCGCGATCGATCGCCCACAGGCGATCGATCGCGAAACCTTACTGCCCGATACCAAATTTTTCACCCTTCGGCGATCGATCGCCACATTTGGCGCGATCGATCGCCAGCCTCACCGATCGATCGCCAAGATGTGGCGATCGATCGCCAATTGCCCCTGGAGCCTACTGCTGGCTCGCGATCGATCGCCAAAAACGGGCGATCGATCGCTGACCCCTGTACATCGAATTCCACCATTTTTGCACACCATTTTCAACCCAAACCATACCAACACTTAAACCATTAAACCAACAACATAAATAACATCATAAACCTCCAAAATACACCTTAAAACAACCATAAATCCAACACCCAACCAAAACAATACCAACCCAAAACAAACCCATTTCAAAACCATTCAAAACCATATCAAACCCAATCCAAACACAATAAAAACAACAAGGAGGTATCCATACCTCTTGGGGACTCCAAATCTCCCAACAAATTCCACAAATCAAGTTTTTGGAAGGATTTCTCTTCCTCTTTTGTGCCAAAAACGAAAATGGAAGGGGATGAGGGTTTGGGTGGATGATTTGGGGAAAAATAGAAAGTGATGGGTATAATGGGGGTTGGGGGTATTAAGTGAGATTGTTTTAATTAAATTCCACTCCCACAATTGCCATGGTGTATAAAACACCCAAACATGATATTTTAAAAGCATTTACCAAAATGCATCAAAATCCCAATTAAAATCATGCTTGACCAAATAATTACCAGTTACCCTAAACAAACCATAATAACCCCTAATTTCCCAACATGCATAACATGCACCCCGATATGCACCACCGGGTCACGCATACCATGTGACTAAGCATTTCCCCAAGATAATTAATTTCAACACACATATTAATTATCACCATAAATAATCACATAAACATAATTAATGCCCAAATTGCAATTAATTATTTCGGGGATGCCACATCAATAGTGGGTGCAATGGTAAATTGGGGTTGTATGGGTTGAGAAGGAGATGAAATGAGGGTTAAGGCGTTGGTTGAGGTAGTCATGTGATCAGTAGAATCATCATCCTCTGTTGTGAGGTTGACTTGATGAACTACTGATTCAATGACGGTGTCAACATTTAAGGGATAAACATCCGGTAGATGTGGATGTTGATTGGACACAGTAAGGGTTTCAGAAGATGTAAAAGGTTGTTCTACGGCTATAGAGACGGTAGGAGAAACACTTCTCTGCTTGGGCCACAACGACCATTCTCCGATCAGTGACGTTTGCAGAAACTGCACCCAATTGGCTAGAGCATTAGTACAATCCCAAGGTGACATTGAGATCATGCAAAGTCCTCTCAGCCAAGGTAGGTTTGGCTTTCAATGAGTGTAGAACCGTTATGTCATTGATAGCGGTGCCAGAAATTGGATGAAACTCCTTATGCCTTGAATTTACCAGATTTGTGAGTCCACTGATGTAGTGTATTAGTCGGTAGACATCTCGCTGACGTAGACCCTCTTCAACATCCTGGGTCTGCAGGAACTCAAGAATCCGATTCTCTTCTATCCTGGCTTGTTTTAAGATTTTGTTAAATCGTTCAGCCGGATCTTCATTCAGGTCTTTACCCATTGATCAAAATGCTCTTGCACCTGTGTTTCCACTTCATCCAGAACAAAATTGATTTTTGTGGCCACTAGAGTGGACACTGCTTCCATAAGAGTTTTCCTCTTCCTTCATGAGTTTGAGGAGGAAAGCAGTAAGTGCAGGCCGTCCTTGGTGTTCTCAGACTGAGTGCAAAAGATCCTGCCCCTCGTTGAGAACTGAGTGATAATTCGGCAGTAGAAGGAGCATTAGGTACTGGCACAATAGTGATAATATCCATTGGTGCTGGAGGTCCAGTAGTTGCGACAACAATTGAATTCAGAGGATTAGAAGGTTCATCATCATGATTTAGGTACCAGTAACTGAATCAGCAGATGTTGCCTCGGTTATTACTGCTATTGCAGCAGCAGGAGTTGGCTTCTTGGATACAGCAGGTGTAAGGCCTCGCTACCTTAAGTGGATTAAAAGCATAAGGAGAGCTAAACATGCATAAATCAGAGTATAAGGTTCATGTTGATGCCTCGAGCTTAAGGTTTACAGTGCCAAAAATAAAACTCCAAAAAGGATTAATTACATTCCTGCAAAAATGAATGTTAAGGCTATAGCTTTACACTACTCCTATAGTACAGACTATACAAAATAATCCTATCCCGCTATACTGATAGCGCTCCTCACGAAGCTCATCGCATCAACCCGGTCCTTTGCTCTCCGTGCCAAAAGCTCCTACAGGAACAACCCCCAAACCATTAGCATATAATAAACCATATCCACAACAACATGATTATGATATAAAGATGCATAAACCGTACATACAAATTACTTCCTGTATTTAATGCATTTAAATGCTCCTTTTTGGTTGTCCTTGTACCACAATCATAATCAACATATTATCATATCGTTAATAAATGTCATGACATGCACCCGTTCCATCAATACCAATAACCAAGTTACAGTCTTATTATATCAGTGGCATAATGCCCCTCGCGTTTACCTGACAACGGCATTAATACCCCTCACTTCGACATACCAGCGGCATTTAATATCCCTCGCTATAATATGACAGCGGTGTGTTCTTCGCTTTGACATATCAGTGGCAAATATTCTTTCATCGCTACAGTATGACAACGACAAGTATTTTATCATCGCTTCGACATGAAGGCGACAAGCATTCTTCATCACTGGAATATAACCTCGACTTATAATAACATGCACCAATGCATCCAATATATATATGCAACCATAGTGCATAACCCAATGTGTACATGCAATCATAATGCATAATCCTAATATAACAATACATTTTACCGTCCGATGCCCGTACGTCTCACTACGTACCTTTCTTCCAAAATGCTGTAGGACTTTATCTCCTGTGTTGTGTTAGCACATGGGAAGGCTCTACACAATCACACAATCCAATATTAGAAGCCAAATAATAGTTCAATACCAAAAATCCCATCATTTAACCAAAATTCAATATTTTCACTATTCATGCCTCGCGATCGATCTACCCAAGCTCGCGATCGATCGCGAGGCAATCAGATCGATCGCGAGGCAATCAGATTTTGGCACCAAATCGCTGCCTCGCTCGATCGATTGAGGTGGCCTCACCGATCGATCGGGGAGCTTCGTCGATCGATCGGGAGTTTCCACCGATCGATCGAGCCTTGTTTCATCGCTCACATTCGACTTCTCATTCGCGCGATCGATCGGTGGCTCCGCACCGATTGATCGGCGAGCCCTGTATAAGCGAGAAAACTTAATTTTTGTGTACAAACTTCATGCTAAACCAACATATATCACAAACCAACAAACCTCATCAACTCAACACATAATAAACTCCATTATACTACCATATAACAACACAAAATCCAACTTCAACTAAACACATCAAAACATGCCATCTTCCCCAAGATATAAACTCAAACCTAAAACATGCCCAACATTTAACATACAAGACTTACCACTTTAGCTTCAACTCTTGCAAGTTACCAAGCAATTAAGATTTTCAAGAATCCCTCCTTCCCTTAGCTAGCTGAGGCAATTTTAGAGATGAGAGGGGGAGAAGAGATTGAGTGATGGTGAGAATGAGTGGCGATGGTTTAAAGTAGGGGCATGGGTGTGTATATGATAGCAATTAAAAAAGAAATGGTGTCCAATTGCTTAGCATGATGTGTTACAATATCCCAACATGACATCTTAAAAGTATTTACCAAAAATACACCATAGTCACAATTAATATGCTTTCCTAAATAATTTACACCAATCTCAAATAAACCTTGACAAAACCCAATTTCCACAACATGCATCACATGCACCCTGAAATGTACTACCAGGTCATGCCCACCGCGTAACTATACATTTTACCACCGTAATTAATTTAATACCATATTAATCACATAAACATAATTAATGGACCAAATGCACAAAATTATTTCAGGGATATCACAATATTCCCTTACTTAGAAGATTTCGTCCTCGAAATCCTCATGCACTTTGCAATCCGAAACAAAACATAAATTTACATACCCAAAAACAGTTCCGGGTAGTGCTGCACCATATGTCGCTCCGTCTCCCACGTGGCCTCCTCGACACCTCTGCGATCCCACCGAACCTTGACCATCGGTATCACTTTGTTCCGAAGTCTGCGATCTGTTCGATCCATAATTCTAACCGGTCGTTCCACATAGGACACATCAGAATCCAACTGAACCTCTGAAGGCTGCAACACATGTGACGATTGGCTCATACTTCCGTAAGATCTCAATGCGCTGTAAGATCTCAAACAGCCCAACATACCTCGGAGATAATTTCCCTCGCATTCCAAACCATACTGCACCTCTGAAATGTGAGATCTTCAAAAAGACCTTATCTCCCAACTGGAATTCCAACGGTCGCCTCCGTTTATTCGCATAGGCTGTCTGCCTATCCTGAGCTGCCTTCATTTTCTGCCGGATCACCTTTATTTTCTCTTCCATCTCCCGGACCAATTCTGGTCCTCCAACCGATTTTACTGACCAAGTCATCCCAGCACAATGGTGACCTACAACGTTTACCATAAAGGGCCTCAAATGGAGCCATCTATATACTCGCCTGATAGCTATTGTTGTACGAGAATTCTACCAATGCCACTGAATCCTGCCACGGAGTATCAAACTCCAACACACAAGCCCTCAACATATCCTCGAGCGTCTATATACTACGCTCAGTCTGGCCATCTGTTTGGGGATGGTAAGTCGTGCTCAATCTCACTTCAGTTCCCAAAGCCCACTGGAGACCTTCCCAAAAATGAGACGTGAAACGTAGGTCTCGATCAGACACAATAGAAACTAGGATCCCGTGCAATCTCACCACATCCCGGATATACAACTGGCCATCCTCAAGTATGTGAAGGTCATACTATATTGAATAAACTGAGCCACCTTCGTCGGCCTATCTACGATCACCCAAATCACATCAAACCCTGAAGCAGTCCTCAGTAAGTGGGTCACGAAGTCCATGGATATGTGTTCCCACTTCCATTCAGGTATCTCCAAGCTCTTCAATTCGCCACCAGGCCTCTGCCTCTCTGCCTTTACTCGCTGACAGATCAAACACCTCTTAACGAAAGTGATAACATCCTGTTTCATCCGCTTCCACCAAAATTGGTCACATAAGTCCTTAACATCTTCCTCCCGCCTGGGTGGATTCTAAACCTGCTGCTATGACCTAGTTGTAAGATCCCTCGAAGTAACTCTGGCATACTCGGAACTACCCAACAATTACCAAGTCTCAAAGAACCATCTTCAGCCACTCTGAACTTCGATGGCTGTCCAAGAGGCACCGATGCTAACCACTTTTGTATCTCATTGTCTGTCTTCTGAGCTCTCCTTATATTCTCAAAAACATCCGACTCTGCTAATAAAGTTGATACACGTACCGGTGATGCAGACACATCGAATTCATAGCCCAGATGACATTAGGAAGTCAACATAGACGATAAATGCATGACGTCCTCTGCAGGACACTTCACTTTCCGACTCAAGGCGTCTGTTGTCAAGTTTGCCTTTTCCGGGATGGTACTCTATTTCGCAATCATAGTCCTTGAGCAAGTCCATCCATCTCCTCTGCCTCATATTTAGCTCCGCCTAAGTAAATAAGAATTTTAGACTCTTGTGGTCCGTATAGATGGTAAACGAAGTACCATACAAGTAGTGCCACCAAATCTTCAAGGCAAAAATGATAGCCGCCAACTCCAAGCCATTAACTGGATATCTAGTCTCATGCAGCTTCAGTTGTCTCTAGGCACAAGGTACCACATGCTTATCCTGCATCAGCACACATTCCAAACCCTGTAGTGATGCATCAGTATATAGAACAAACCTCTTGTTCTCGTACGGGAGCGGTAGTCAACCGATGCTTCAACTCTTGGAAGCTCTGCTCACAAGCTTCAGATCAATGGAACGGTACTCCCTTTTGAGTCAATTGCGTCAGTGGCTTAGCAATCTTCAAGAATCCATCGACAAAGCGTCGATAATATCCAGCTAAACCAAGAAAACTCTGGATCTTGGGTACATAAGTAGGTGAAGACCATTCCATCACTGCCCCTACTTTCCTGGGATCCACTGATATTCCATGGCTAGAGATGACAATGCCCCAAAAACACTACACTATCCAACCAGAATTCACACTTACTGAGTTTGGCAAACAACTGATTATCTCCGAGAATCTGAAGTACTGTACGCAGGTGTCTCAATTGCTCCTCCTCACTCCGAGAATAGATAAGAATGTCGTCGATGAATACAATGATGAACTGATAAAGATACGGTTGGAACACCCGATTCATCAGACTCATAAAGACAGCCGGGGCATTCGTCACTCCGAACGGCATAACCAAGAACTCGTAGTGTCCATATTGAGTACGAAATATTGTCTTCTGAACATCCTCCTCTCTGACCCAAATCTGATGGTACCCAGACCTCAGACCAATCTTGCTATAAAGCTTCGTACCCTGCAACTGATCAAACAGGTCATCAATCCACGGAAAAGGTTACTTGTTCTTTACCGTTGCCCTATTCAATTGCCGGTAATCGATGCACAAACGCATCGAACCATCTTTCTTCTTTACGAACAGAATCGATGCACCCCAAGGCGATACGCTAGGGCGTATGTATCCCTTGTCGAGAAGTTCCTGTAACTGGACCTTCAGTTCCCTTAAGTCCGTCGGTGCCATTCTATAAGGGGCACGAGAAATAGTGGACGTTCCTGGTAACAACTCAGTCCCAAACTCGACCTCTCTACTCGGCGAAAACCCTGGAATTTCCTCTTGAAATACATCGACAAACTCTGCAACTACGGGTATCTCCTCAATCCTCAATTCTTTCTTCTTCTACGCTATATCTACGGCATAAATGAGATAGCCCGTATGTCCATGTTCCAATAACCGTGACATTTTAACAGCCAATATCAGCAGAATCTTCTAACGAGAACCGTTCCCATAAAATATCCATTGAATCCCTGATCAGATCGGAAACGAACCGTTCTCTACCGGCAATCAACCACTGCCTGATATCTGTTCAGTACATCGATGCCCACAATGCAATCAAAATCTGACATACCCCAAAATAATCAAATCCATTTTCAGCTCATTGCCCTCAAAATAAATGAGGCAGTCAGAAAGTAACCGGTCAGCAATCACATTCTTCCCAGTGGGTGTCGAGACCATAAGAGGCGTGGGTAACAGAGACGTGCACATAAGATGTCTCTCCATGAAATTCGCAGACGCAAAGGAATGCGAGGCACTTGTATCTGTCAAAATAAAAGCGGGGTACGTAAATAAATGAAACGTACCAGCAATCACTTTCTCTGGAGCCGCCGCAGCCTGCTCCCTAGTCAAAGCATAAACCTGCCCTTGAGGTGGCCCCATCGCCTGACCTCCCGACTGTCGAGGCATCATCGGTTGCATCTGTTGTACTGTCCCACCCGTAAATCTCCACTGCCTTCCCTGAGGTCTAACTGTCCATCCGGATTCTGACAATGCCGAGCAATGTGGCACATCTTGCCACATTTATAGCAAGCCATACAGTCATGCATCACGTGCGGTCCTCCACAGAAATGACATTTTACTTCTCCGATTCTACTTGCTTGAATTGATCCTCTATTAGTCGGTGCGTTGTTCCTCCGATCCCCTTGTCTCCGGTTATCAATTCGCCTTCCACTAAACCGAGAAGAAGAAGAAGAAGCCCCACGGGGTTTAAATGATTCTCATCGCGGTCTTAGTCTATCAAATGTGGGCCTTTGTGGTGGGACTTGCGGGGGGTACCTGTGTAAGCACCAACTCCAATCTCTGCTAGTTTTGCTCTTATAAGAGCATAATCAAACGAGCTGCGGTTGTTGGAGATATCCCGACCAAACAGTTCCTGCCTCAAGCATTTCAGAAAATGCCGCATCTTGGCATGTCCATTAGTAGCAGTGTGAGGGACTTACCTCATCAGTGATGAGTACTGCATAGCATAGTCCGAAACAGTCATGTTACCTTGCTTCAAATTTTTGAACTCGTCTTCCTTCATCTGCCTAGCAGCCGCAGAAAAGTACCGGTTCAGAAACCGGGTCCTAAACAAACTATTGTCCACCAATATCCCTTGAGCTCTCAACTCCATAACAGTCGTCTTCCACCACATGGAAGATTTCCTGGCCAACTGAAATTCTACTAGCCTCAACCAGGCAGTCCTAGCACAGGGTGCAGATACAAAGATCTGCTCAATCCTCTCAAGACATTCTTCTGCTTCCTCTCCAGACCCAGTCCCCTCAAATCGAGGCGGATGGAAGGTCAAGAACTGCGTTAGACTCAATTCACCAGACAATAAAGGTTGTGCAACAGGTTCTATGCCCGCAACCGGTGGCTGTAAAGGATTAGCCTGAGCAATACTAGCATTTACACTCCCTACATCACCCACCTCCTCATTGTGGTGCTCAGGATTTCTGGCTGTCATGCTGTAATACAGGGGTTAACAACAATAAATCGGAAATAATTCAAATATTACACCGTTAGTCAATATAAGAAACAGTGTCACAAGCATGATAGTATAATGCACATATACCCAAATATGCATCCAAATGCATGAGCATGCTCAAATGTGAACACCTATCCAATTGTTCACTAACTCTACCCTTCGTTCAACCCCGGTTCTCTAACCACTGCTCTGATACCACTAATGTAAGGCATCGCTAACTTAAGTGGATTAAAAGCATAAGGAGAGCTAAACATGCATAAATCAGAGTATAATGTTCATGTTGATGCCTCAAGCTTAAGGTTTACAGTGCCAAAAATAAAATTTCAAAAATGATTAATTACATTCCTGCAAAAATGAATGTTAAGGCTATAGCTTTACACTACTCCTAGAGTAGACACTATACAAAATAATCCTATCCTGCTATACTGATAGCACTCCTCACGAAGCTCATCGAACAACCCGGTCCTTAGCTCTCCGTGCCAAAAGCTCCTATAGGAACAACCCCCAAAACCATGAGCATATAATAAACCATATCCACAACAACATGATTATGATATAAAGCTGCATAAACCATAAATACAAATTACTTCCTGTATTTAATGCATTTAAATGCTCCTTTTTTGGTTGTCCCTGTATCACAATCATAATCAACAGATTATCATATCGTTAATAAATGTCATGACATGCACCCGTTCCATCAATACCAATAACCAAGTTCTAGTCTTATTATATCAGTGTCATAATGCCCCTCGCGTTTACATGACAACGGCATTAATACCCATCGCTTCGACATACCAGCGACATTTAATATCCCTCGTTATAATATGACAGCAGCGTGTTCTTCGCTTCTACATATTAGTGGCAAATATTCTTTCATCACTACGGTATGACAAAGGCAAGTATTCTATCATCGCTTCGACATGAAGGCAACAAGCATTCTTCATCACTGGAATATAACCTCGACTTATAATAACATGTACCAATGCATCCAATATATATATGAAACCATAATGCATAACCAAATGTGTACATGCAACCATAATGCATAATCCAAATATAACAATGCATTTTACCATCCGATGCCCGTACATCTCACTACGTACCTTTCTTCCAAAATGTGGAATGTTGTAGGACTTTATCTCCTGTGTTGTGTTGCCACCTGGGAAGGCTCTACACAATCACACAATCCAATATTAGAAGTCAAATAATAGTTCAATACCAAAAATCCCATCAATTTAACCAAAATTCAATATTTTCACTATTCATGCCTCGCGATTGATCGACCCAAGCTCGCGATCGACCGCGAGGCAATCAGATTTTGGCACCAAATCGCTACCTCGCTCGATCGATTGAGGTGGCCTCACCGATCGATCGGGGAGCTTCGTCGATCGATCGAGAGTTTCCACCGATCGATCGATCCCTGTTTCATCGCTCACATTCGACTTCTCATTTGCACGATCGATCGGTGGCTCCGCACCGATCGATCGGCGAGCCCTGTATAAGCGAGAAAACTTAATTTTTATGTACAAACTTCATGCTAAACAAACATATATCACAAACCAACAAACCTCATCAACTCAACACATAATAAACTCCATCATACTACCATATAACAACACAAAATCCAACTTCAACTAAACACATCAAAACATGCCATCTTCCCAAAGATATAAACTCAAACCTCAACTAAAACATGCCCAACATTTAACATACAAGACTCTTACCACTTTAGCTTCAACTCTTGCAAGTTACCAAGCAATTAAGAGTTTCAAGAATCCCTCCTTCCCTTAGCTAGCTAAGGAGATTTTATAGATGAGAGGGGGAGAAGAGATTGAGTGATGGTGAGAATGATTGGTGATGGTTTAAAGTAGGGGCATGGGTGTGTATATGATAGCAATTAAAAAAAAAAGGTGTCCAATAGCTTAGCATGATGTATTACAATATCCCAACATGACATCTTAAAAGTATTTACCAAAAATACACCATAGTCACAATTAACATGCTTTCCAAAATAATTTACACCAATCTCAAATAAACCATGCCAAAACCCAATTTCCACAACATGCATCACATGCACCATGAAATGTACTACCAGGTCATGCCCACCACATAACTATACATTTTACCATCATAATTAATTTAACACCGTATTAATCACATAAACATAATTATTGGCTCAAATGCACATAATTATTTCAGGGATATCACAACAGGATTCCCATTTTTGGTTCTTGGTTTCTTGGTAGAGGAGGAGGAGATGACTCAGCAGACTCTGAGATGGTCTGTTCAGAGTCACTCACCACTTGAGGCTTTCTCCTCTTGGTGGGAGCAGTCTTGGAAGGACCTCCTTCTCCACTGATGGGTTTCCGATGCGTCAGCAGGTATTTGACATTTATGAGCTTAGCTGGATGAAGATTGAAAATTGTACCCATCGTAACATTCATGCTGTCCAGAATGTGACTGAGCGGGATGGCAAAGCCAGAATGATCCTTTGCTGATTCAATCATCCCAATCAGCACTTGAAAAAGTATCACATACCAGTTGACAGCCAATCCCTTAACAGTGGCACACATCACCTCAATTTTTTCCTGAGTGATGACGTCAAATGAACCAGCTTTACACAGCAAACCTTTTGTAATGATGTCTTATAGCATTCTGAAGTAGTTCTTCATCAGAATTTTCTTAAATGGAGGGTCCGCAGTCTTTGGCCAGATTCGGAAAACAAAGTACGATTCTCCTCGCGAACAGAGATGGAAATGACAGAGAGATCAGTGAGCCCGGCAGTAGGAAGGCTCAGTTGGGTAGAAAAGTACTCTTGAGTTACTGTCACTGCTTGGTTGGAGACAAATGGCACGACTGTGTTGTTTACCACCCGCGCTTAAGCGTAAAACTCTTGAAAAGTTTTTTTGTAGAACATCGGAGTGAGACCCAACATCAACCCAACATAAACAACAACCCCCAATCATCGGAAAATACTAATCATTTTGTCATCGATGCTGGTGTAGACGGAGTTTAAGTCAATGTGGACAACTTTGGTGACGAAACTTGGCTGGTTGGTCTTCGACATGATGATCTCTGAAACTCTAAGAACATAAGAAGTTTGAAAAAAAATTGCTTCAAAAATATGTTAGCGCAGTAGGTTTGAAACAGTGAAAATGAAAATTGAAAAAAAGTTAATGGCGGTGAAAGAGGAGGTAGATGTAACGTCGTACTGTAGATGAAAGGACACACCGACACATGTCTCCCATCTAAGCAAAAGTAATTTTTGAAATAAAACTGAAACGGACACGATTGAAGCGGGACCGAAATAATTCAATATACATAATCATTAAGTTTGAAATCTGACGTTCCAATTGGTTTATAATTAAAGAAGGAATTAATAGCTTAGTGTATATGGTAATATCTACTGGTATGTAGAGTCTACTGGTGAAGTAGCTTCTACTTTAGCAGACAATTGTTTTACCAACTGAGCACAGTAGACCTTCGAAAAATATAAATTCTCCTTAATCTCCTTAAATTCATGCAATATCTAAAATGTAATTCCCCAATAATTGAGCATACACGAGAAATTAAACAATCAAGATCACTTAGTTATAACAATTAAACCAAGTATATTTCAAGAATATGAAAACTTAGTGTCCGGTAGGGGGTTTATGAAGATATCTGCTGCTTGTTGTTCGGTAGATATGTACTCCAACCGAATCTCCTTCTTGATTACATGATCTCGGATAAAATGGTGATGAAATATCAATATGCTTGGTCCGAGAATGAAGAACTGCATTATACATGATAACTATTGCAGGCGTATTATCACCAAATATTGGTGCCTCAGTGGACTCAATTCCATAATCTCTTAATTGTTGTTGAATCCACAGTAATTGAGCACAACTGCTTCCAGTAGCAAGGTATTCTGCCTCTGCAGTAGACGTTGCGATGGATGCCTGCTTCTTGCAACCCCATGAAATCAATCTATCTCCTAGGAATTGACAGTATCCACTGGTACTTTTCCTATCAATCTTATAGCCAGAGTAGTAAGCATTTGAATATCTTACAAAGTTAAACGTTGAATCCCTGGGATACCAGAGGCAAACATTCTCAGTTCCTTTTAGATACCTAAGAATCCTCTTAGTGGCAATGTGATGTGATTGCTTAGGATTAGCTTGGAAGCGAGCACACATACATACATCAAACATTATGTCAGGTCTGCTGGCAGTCAGATACAGTAATGATCTAATAATACCACAATACATTTTTACTTCTATTGGTATGCCTGCTTCATCCAAATCTAGTTTAGCAGACGAGCTCATGGGAGTGGTTGTTGCTGAACTAGTGCTCATTCCGTACTTTTTTAACAGCTGGTGTACTTCGACTGGTTGATCAGAATTCCCTCAATACACTGCTTGACTTGCAATCCTAGGAAAATTGACAGCTCTCCCATCAAGCTCAACTGATCCTGCATGATTTTGGAAAATCTCTCGCAAAGTTTTGGGTTAGTACTGCCAAAAATAATATCATCAACATATATCTGAACCAAGAGAGTTTGGTCACCCTTTGTGAATTCAAAAATGGTCTTGTATACCGTGCCAATGGTAAAGTCATGCTCAGTCAATTACTTTGATAGAGCTCATACCATGCTCGGGGATCTTGTTTCAGACCATACAAAGCTTTGTTCAGTTTATAAACAGAGGAAGGCTGCCGATGGCTTTCAAACCCAGGAGGTTGTTCAACATAAACTTCTTCCTGGAGTTTTCAATTAAGAAAATCATTCTTAACATCCATATGATAAATTTTAAAGTCTTTGAATGCAACAAATGCAAGAAATATGTGAATGCCTTAAAATTGGGCTATAGAGGCAAAAAGCTTCATCGAAATTAATGCATTCTTCCTATCTGTATCCCTGTGCAACTAATATTGCTTTATTTCTGGCTACAATACCATTCTCATCCAGTTTATTTCTAAATACCCATTTGGTACCTATAACAGTGTGATGCGGTGGACGTGGTACTATGAGCCAGACTTTATTTCTCTCAAATTGATTAAGTTCTTCTTGCATAGCTTCTACCCAGCTTGGATCTAGAATAGCATCATCTATCTTTTTAGGTTCAGTATGAGGAATGAATGCAGCATGAAGAAATTCATTAATCATTTGTCCACTGGTGTGTAGAGGAGCAGTAGGGTTGCCTATGACCTGCCCAGGTGGAAGATCCTTCTTCCACCAGAGCGGAGGTCCAAGAGGATTTGTTACTCCGTCGGTAGGTATTTGAGTTGGTAGCTCAGTAGACTGTATTGATTCATCATTGGTATTTGTGATGTCTACTACAATAGGGGTATATACATTAGCGTCCTTGGCAGCATGGTTCAGCTCTTGTGCTTCCCGGACTTCTGGCTCTAAAATGCAGTCGATCATGTTGGGATATCCCTAAGACACATCATTAGATGATTGTTTATGACATACAATGCAATATGATTTTATGAATGTCAATTCATTATTATATATTATTCTTTTAACTGTGCAATGTGAATTAATATATATGTTAATGTCCTTAGAATAATATTGTATTATTCTTAAAGATGTCCCTAGTCAAGTATTATCATGAAAGGGATAATGATAATACGTAGAGACTAGTATGTGTTGATCGATGAATTGTTCATTGATATGAGATATCAAATCAACATATAGGTACATGTTAGAGAACGATGTACCGGACAGAGCCACCATGAGAATGCAACATGGATAGTTATATGATCGTCATATGCAATTCTCATAGTGATAATAATGTATGTAATCCTTACGACTTGTGATCATCAGAGATCCCAACATAAGGAGTTATGTATCTTGATATCGTCAAACGTTACCCGTAACAGGGTATACTATAAAGGCGACTGTTGGATACACTACGAATTATGTAGAGGGATGTTGACTGATCGAGATAGGATTTGTCCCTCCTATATAACAGGAGATGTGTTAGGCCCTTGATCAAGTGAGAACTAAAATGCATGGCCATGCTCGAATGAGTCGATATGAGATATCGAGCTTATTCGTTTATTCTAGTTCTACTTGGGGATCAATAAATAAAGATTGGATATACGAGTATGACTATTCCATGACTCGTGTTCAATCTAAACACAAAGGACAAAGGGATTAAGTTACATGATTAATATTATCACAAGTTCTAAAGGTTATGTCGAGTCATTGACATTCTTGTAATTTGGGTAGCATTGATGTGTTGCTAGATACCGCTCAATGCTTGCGACATAAAATGAGATTTTATGTCACTGCCAACATTACAAGATCCTATCGGGTCGCACAAAAGATTAAATCGAGAAGGAAAATTAAATTCATTGGATGAATTAATTAATTAAGAAGAGTCTTAATTAAGTGATTAAAAAGTTTTAATTAAATCATGGGTTTGGGCCCATAAGACTTTAAGAAAGTCTTGAACCTTAATTAAAAGCCTTTTAATATAAATACAAGGTTATGATTTAATTGTAAGACACAATTTTATATCATTCAACCTAAAATTCTTTGGAGCTCTCGGCCGCACCATCTCGTACTCTCGGCCTCCATCATAGCCGTGTGGTTCTTGGTGGTATTGTGCCATCATTCGATTGTGAATCGAGTGTGCTTCGTGTATTGGTTTAAGAACTTGTCTAGCAACTTGTTCTTAAACTTTCCCTTCACCCGATTTGATCGTGTGGATACCGTTGAGGCAAAACTCATTGAGTTTTGCTAGTGACTCGGAGAAGGCGTAGGACGTGGTGCTGCTCCGTGGATTCTGCTTCAAACACGCTACAAGGGTAAGACACTTGTAATTCCTTTATCCGATATGAATCCTATGTATAGATCTGCTGGTTAGTAATCCATATAATTTTATTCCGCTGCGTTGTATGCTCTTGGATTACTTACAGATCATACTACTGTAATCCAACTCATCATCATAATTATTATCAATATGAATTTTTTCTAATCGAATACCCAAGTTATTGATTTGCAGTTCAGATGCAATATTATCAATGGATTCATCAAATTTCACATGAATGGACTCCTCTACTGTAAATGTTCTATTATTAAATACTCTTAATGTCTTACTAACAACAGAGTAGCCAATAAATATTCTTGCATCATATTTAGCATCAAAAGTGGTGGGATGAGTCTTTCCGTTGTTGTGAATATAATATTTGCAACCAAACACATGGAAATAACAAATATTTGGTTTACTGCCATTTCAGATCTCACACGGTGTTTTGTTTGCTCATTTATTAATCATCGATATGTTCTGCGTATAGCAAGTTGTATTAACTGCTTCTGCCCAAAATCTCTGAGAGATTTCTGAATCGGCAAGCATAGTTCGCGTATCTTCTTTCAAAGTGTGGTTCCTAAGCTCTGCAACTTCATTTTGTTGCGGGGTTCTAGCAGCAGAGTATTCATGTTTAACACCAATGTCATCTGGATATGATTCGAGTGACTGATTGGTAAAATCATTACCTTTATCACTGCGATTCTATCTATCCCACATGATTTCTTGTTTTGTAGTCTTTTCAGTAGTTTGATAAGCTCTGGAGTAGCCTGATCTTTGCCACTTAGAAATAAGACCCACGTAAAATGTGAGAAATTATCTATTAACACAAGGGTATACTTCATTCCCCCTAGACTTGTTACTGGTATAGAACCAAAAAGATCCATGTATAGCAACTCTAGGCACCGAGAAGAATATTTATTACCTCTGTTCTTAAAGGTAGATCCGATCTGTTTACCAAGCTGGTGTGCTGAACAAATCTTGTCTTTTGAGAACTCTATATGGGGCAATCTATCAACTAATCAAGCTTACACAGACTAGTAATAGTTTTAAAATTTAAGGGACTCAAACGCTTGTACCAAAGC
This sequence comes from Haberlea rhodopensis, assembly GCA_907163345.1. Taxonomy (NCBI): domain Eukaryota; kingdom Viridiplantae; phylum Streptophyta; class Magnoliopsida; order Lamiales; family Gesneriaceae; genus Haberlea; species Haberlea rhodopensis. The sequence continues at coordinate 280,125 of CAJQUN010000519.1, read as the reverse complement.
CAATTTTTGGAGCTGTTCAAAGCAGCAAAGCAAGTAGGTGAGGCTGGCTGATCAAAATTCCAATCAATCATATAAGTGTTGTCATGCCTCTTACCTACAAGTAGTACACTATCATTGGCAGATCTTACTGTGCAGGTGTACTGGTTGAATTCTACCGATTGTCCATTATCAAATAATTGACTAATTCTAATAAAGTTATAGCATAAATTTTCAAATAATAGTACATCTTTAATAATAATGTTAACATGGATATTCTTACCCTTACCATGGTTCTACCTTTCACGTTATCACCAAATGTTATTCTTGGCCCGATGGATTCTGTTTACTCGGACAGTAGACAAGCACTACCTGTCATATGTCTAGAACATCCACAGGATTAAACCTTTCGGGACCCACACTTGAATAACCCTGAACCTCTTGGGTCTGTGTGTGTCCTGAAATGTGTGTGCAATAAATGGTGATGGTGTTCTAGGGTGTTGCGTGTGGTATTGAATGTATGGATGTTGTTTTGGTTTTTGGTTCCTGTTGGGAAGCATATATCTGTTCTGGACAGGCATACAATTATAGTACCAGTTAGGCTTCGCCTCTTGAGTTGCTTGACTAGCAGACTTATGTCCATGATTGGACTGCTATATTGGTCTATTCTTCTCTACTGGCTTGACATAACCAATACCCTTGTGTGATGCCCGTTCCTTAATGAGTGTTGGCTTGATAGGTTCCATACCCAACTCACTTGGTTCATATACTGTGCTGGATTTAACAAAGTTCATTGTTTGAAACTTGTTCTTCACAAGACATAGCTGAGATTGAGTGCCAGATGTATTACTATCATTGTAGATATAGCTTATACCGGCAAGATCACTAGCAAGCCATATCGACTCTAGTATCTCATCTTTTCTGTCGTTTGATGTGTTCCATGTGCGAACCAATTTGATAAGTTTCTGGTGTGCACATTTAACTTCGTCCTTTTCTTTCTCGAGAAGACTTACATTTTCCCTTAAACATTCAAGCTCCCTTGATTGTCCACAATCAAATTTACCATCCTGATGTTTGATTGGACTAGTATGTTGTAATGCCTAGATATGAATTATACATGTTTTATTTGATTATTGTGTACTTATGAAATAATGACGGTGTGATGTGGACTCGGATTCAGGTTAAACCGAGTAAGAAAGACGAAATGGATCATTTGTTAAATGATGAAAGAATCTTCATGTTACATTTGATTAAATGAAATGTAATAGGTTGGGAACAACAATATGGAGTTGTTGTAATATGCAATTGGGATAGTAATTCCTCTACATGGAAGGCATGAACTTGATGCATGGTAGACCACGTGGAATAAACTTACTATGGTACCTAAGTATAAATCCACAAAATCAGATAGAAAGCGTAGTGGCACCATTTTCACCTACATTTCTCTACCAAACGCTCTCCCAAGTCTTGCTTCCTTTTTGTCATTTGTCTTGTCTTTTGGCTTGGAATCAAGAAAGGAACTTGTGGTGAAGTGGATGTAAAGCTACTTGGTGAGGATCGATTGTTTAAATATGTGGATATCATGCTTAGTAGTTCCATTTAACATGGTAATGAAAGATGATATGTTTGAGTTGTTATGAATTGATGAGTTGACGCAATATGAGATTCAACCAAAGAAATAAGTTGTAATGTTTTGAAAACATGTTCATATGATGAAGTAGTACAATTTATAAAGTTTTGGCGATATGAATTGAGGTGTAGGATGTAAACCATGGAGATAAGCATGAAAATCGACATATTCTGAATTTTCAGAGTCGGGCGATCGATTGTGAGCAATGTGGCGATCGATCGCCACGACTGGGAAAAATCATAAGGCGGTTTAACACATGGGCAATCAATTGTAAGATTTTGACCGATCGATCGCTAGAAGGCGATCGATAGCATGAAACATAGAGATCAATCGCTGATGGTCAGAAAGTTTTGGCGATCGATCGCGTAAAGTGGCGATCGATATCTAGGGTTAAAATGTTGAAAAATATTATATTTTTGTGGAATTTGATGGTGAGGCCTATTATAATGTTATACATTGTTGGTATTTGTGATGCCCCGAAATTATTGAGCATTAATGATGGTCATGTGATTATTTATGTTGGTAATTAATTTATATGATGGGTAATGAAGTGTTAGCATGATTTAATTATATTGATTACCAATTATGAGGAAAGCATGAATTTAAGGGAAGTTTGTAGCATGTTGTAAAATGCATTTAAAATACCAAGTGGAGTATTTTATACATCATGTTAAGTTTGGGGTACAATTTTCAATTAAATTAAACAACCCCTTTTTAATCCTTTACCCATCACTTTAACCCCACTTTACCATTCACTTTTTAAAAATCCCCAAAACCACTTCCCAACCCCAAACCCTTCCCATTTTCGAGATCCACCAAAGAAGGAGAAGGAAAGCTTCACAAAAACTTTGTTTGTGTGATCTTTGTTAGGATTTGGAGCCTACAAGAGGTATGGAACCATTCCTAAAAGTTTTATGATGTTTGGTGTTGAAATGGGTTAGTTTTTGATGCTTTGTGTGGGTTTGTTTTGGGTATATGTTGTTTATGGTTGGGGTATGATTTATGGTTATATGAGGATGTTTATTGAAGATTTGTAGTGATTTGGTATGGTTGGTGTTTGAATATTTGAGTTTGTTTGAGTTTGGGAAGGAGAAGGGTGAATAGTGCCCGAATATCGCGTGTGCAGAACTCGGCGATCGATCGGCGCCTTCAGCGATCGATCGCGAGCTGCAAGGGCTGAAGGCAGTAGCCTTCAGCGATCGATCGCGAGTTTGGCGCGATCGATCGGCGAGGTCGCGATCGATCGGTGCAAACTCGGCGATCGATCACGAATTAGAAAATTTTGTTGGACGAGGCAGTGTGATCTCGCGATCGATCGGGGCTTCATGGAGATCGATCGCGAGACACCAAAATGTAAAATTTTGATGTTTTTGTGGGATTTTTGGATATTGGACTATAATTAGCTTCTAATATCGATTTGTATGGTTATGTAGAACCATCCCAGGTACCCACAACTTCAAGGAGATAAAGTCCTACAATTTCTCCACTTTTGGAATTAAGGTACGTAAGAAGCGTACGGGCATCGGACGGTAACACACTCCTAACTATGACTATGCATTTATCGCGTAAGTATGTACGATGAAATGATGACGTTTACATGAAACGATGTTTATATGTTATGATGGTTTAAATGATGTTACGATGTTATGATATGGTAAGATGCCATACGATTGGGTAAGATGCCCATGTGGTAAGATGCCACACGATGTTATGATATGGTAAGATGCCATACGATTGGGTAAGATACCCATGTGGTAAGATGCCACACGATATTATGATAAATGATGATAATGTTTATGATGAATAAAGATGATAAGATGTTTAAGATGATGTTATGATAAGTAAGTCCACGATGAAGATGATTTTATAATGAATAAGATGATAAGATGTTTAAGATGATGTTATGATAAATAAAGAGGATTTTTATGATGAATAAAGATGAGAAGATGCTTACGATGATATTATGATAACTAAAGATGCTTACGATGATATTATGATAAATGATGATGATGTTTATGATGAATAAAGATGATAAGATGCTTACGATGATATTATGATAAATGATGATGATGTTTATGATGAATAAAGATGATAAGATGCTTACGATGATGTTATGATAAATGAAGATGATATGACGTTACTATAACGATTATGATGAGACGATGATGTCTATAAGATGATAATGTTTACAAGATAATGATGTCTATAAGATTATGATGAATATGAAACTATGTTATTAAGAATGGTTGAATGTCCGGTGGTTATTATGGGCAAGCGAGGAAGGTCTTGCCGCTCACATAACTGAGCGATGGGGTACATCCGCTATCAAGGTGTAGCGAGGGGTATCATCCGCTGAGCGATGGGGTACATCCGCTATCAAGGCGTAGCGATGGGTATCATCCGCTGAATAAAGAGATACATCCGCTATCAAGGCGTAGCGATGGGTATCATACGATGTGTTATGTCGAGCGAGGGGGCCAATTGTGCCGCTGTCATAATAGAACCGGGACAGTTCCACTTCTAATTAACATAGTTTGATGTGATCATATATGTGAAGTATGATTTTAATCATTTATGCCGAGAACTAACGATTATATGCATGACTATGAAACAGGGACAACCAAAGAGGGTTAATGCGATTAACCAGGAAGTATACGTTACCCATTTACTTCATGCATTTATTTATATGCCATTACCCTATGATGTTGAGTAATGATGTACATGCTCACGATGGGTTGTTCCTGTAGGTACACATTTGGATTTGGAGGGCTATGGGCAGGGTTGAAGAAGTGAGCTTCGAGATGCCTTATGAATTAGGATTCAGGATTTGGTATAGTCTCTACTACAGGAGTAGTATAATTCTATAGCGCCATTCATTTGAGAATGTAATTAATTTGCTTGAAGTTTTATTTTGGCCTGTAATTCTAATAACTCACGTAATAACCGGAGCCCTAAGCTGTCTGTGATGCATGTTTAGCCCTAATTATTTCTTGCTTATGATGTTAAGGTAGGAAGACCGTACATTAGTGGTATCAGAGCAGTGGTTAGATAACCCGGGAATGAGCGAAGGGTAGCCTTAGCAATAAGTTGGCTAGGTGCTTACTTTTAAACATGTTTTATGCATATGTTGCATATGAAGTATATGATGTCGTACTAACATGTTTTGTTTCCCTAACGATGTATTATATGAACTGCTTCTGGGTATTGTTTTTAACCCTTGTATTGCAGCCTAGCAGCAAATGCTGAAGCAGATGATGCGATTTCATATGCACTTCTCCGTCGCCCATGCCTCTTGTAGTCTCGACACCCGCTGGAAGAAGTTTGATAACTGATCAGATGGTTTATGACGGCCTCATTTTTTTTTAGGGTAACGAGCTGAGGACAGACTTGATTATTCTGGGAATGTCAGACTTCGAATGCATTGCGGGCATCGATGTGCTGAACAAGTATCAGACAGTTATGGACTGCAGACAAGGACTGTCCGATTTGGGTCTAATATGGAAGTCCAATGGACATTCTATGGGGATGGTTCCCGTTCAAGGATTCCGTTAATATCTGCTGTCAAGATGGCACAGTTATTGGAGTGAGACCACAAAGGATATCTCAGCTATGCTCTTGTTATTACTCAAAAGAGGGAAGAGTTAAGGGTTGAAGATGTGCCCGTAGTGGCGGTGTTTCCTGATGTATTTCCAGAAGAGATTTCCGGATTCCCACCGACGAGAGAGGTCGATTTTGGGATTAAGTTACTACCAGGGACGTCTACCATTTCTCGTGCCCGTATAGGATGGCACCAGCGGAGCTAAGGGAGTTAAAGGTTCAGTTGCAAGAGCTCCTTGATAAGGGCTATATACGCCCTAGCGTATCGCCCTGGGGGGGGGGGGGGGGGTGCGCCAGTTTTGTTGTTAAGAAGAAAGATGGTTCAATGCGGCTGTGCATCGATTTTTGACAACTGAACAAAGCCGTGATGAAGAATAAGTATCCGCTTCCGGGGATTAATGATTTGTTTGATCAGCTGCGGAGTACGAGGCTCTACAGTAAGATCGATCGGAGGTCGGAGTATCATCAGATTCGAGTTCGAGAGGATGATGTACAGAAGACAGCTTCCAGGACTAGATATGGGCACTACGGATTCTTAGTCATGCCTTTTAGGGTGACGAATGCCCCAGCTGTTTTATGAGCCTGATGGACAGGGTGCTCCAACCATGTTTGGATCAGTTCGTCATAGTTTTCATTGACGATGTGCTTATTTACTCTCGAACTGAAGAGGAACACGTAAAGCACTTGAGAACAGTACTCCAGATCATTAGGGATTGCCAGACCCCTGACACAGCTGACTCAGAAAGGAGTGCCGTTCTATTGGTCTGAAGCTTGTGAGGAAAGCTTCCAAGAATTGAAGTGTCGTTGGCTACGACACCTATATTGTGATTCCTTCTGAGAATAAGAGGTCTGGCTTGTACACGAATGCATCACTGCAGGGTTTGGACTGCGAGTTGATGCAAGATAAGCATGTGGTGGCTTATGCATCGAGGCAGCTGAAGCCACATGAGGCTAGGTATCCAGTCCATGATTTAGAGCTGGCAGCTATTATATTTGCCTTGAAGATTTGGAGGCATTACCTGTATGGTACAACGTTTACCATCTATTCAGACCATAAGAGCCTGAAATTTCTATTCACTCAGGCTGAACTAGATATGCGTCAACGAAGATGGATGGATTTGCGCAAGGATTATGACTGTGAGATTGAGTACCATCCTGGTAAAGCAAATTTGATAGCAGACGCCTTAAATCGGAAGGTGAAGAGTACTGCTGAAGACGCTATGTGTTTGTCAGCGATGATGACTTCTTATTGCCATCTGGGCTATGATTTTGATGTGGACACATCGCCGGTACGAGTGTCGACCTTATTGGCCGAGCCAGACGTATTTGAGGCTATCAGGAAAGCTCAGAGGTTAGATGATGAAGTTCAGAGATGGTCATCGATAGTACTTCGAGGGCAACCATCAAAGTTCAAAATGGCAGAAGATGATTCCTTAAGGCTGGGCAACCGATGGGTAGTCCCAGATACACCAGAGTTGCGTAGGGGAATATTGGAACGAGCCCACAGTAGTCGGTTCAGTATCCACCCAGGAGGAAGAAAGATGTACAAGGACCTATGCGGTCAATTCTGGTGGAGACGCATGAAGCGTGATGTTATGACTTTTGTCAAAAGATGTTTGATCTGCCAACAAGTGAAAGTAGAAAGACAGAGGCCTGGTGGCGAGCTGAAGAGCTTGGAAGTACCTAAGTGGAAGTGGGAGCACATATCTATGGACTTCGTGACCCACTTGCCAAGGACGGCCTCAGGATTTGATGCGTTTTTGGTAATCGTAGATAGGCTGACGAAGGTGGCTCACTTCATCCTTTATCGTGTGTCTTTCACGAACCTAAAGATGGCCCAATCATATGTGCGGGATGTGGTGAGGATGCATGGGGTCCTAGTCTTGATTGTATCTGACAGAGACCCAAGGATTACTCCACCTTTCTGGGAGGGTCTCCAGACAACTTTGGGCACAGAGGTGAGACCGAGTACAGCGTATCACCGCAGGAAGACGGTCAGACAGAGCGTACTATATAGATGCTCGAGGATATGTTGAGGACATGTGTATTGGAGTTTGATACTCCGTGGCAAGATTCTCTACCACTGGTAGAGTTCTCCTTTAATGACAGCTATCAGGCGAGCATTCAAATGGCCCCTTTTGAAGCTCCTTATGGACGACACTGTAGGTCACCGCTGTATGGGGAGGACCTGACTAGTAAAGCGGTCGGAGGACCGGATATGATTGAGGATATGGAAGAACGGATTAAAATGATACGCCAAAAGATGAAAGCGGCTCAAGATAGGCAAGCAGCCTATGCCAATAAGCGGCGACGACCGCTAGAATTCCAAGTAAGAGACCAGGTCTTCTTGAAAATCTCACCCTTCAGGGGTGTTGTTCGTTTTGGTATGCGGGGGAAGTTATCCCGAGGTATGTTGGGCCATATGAAGTATTGCAGCGTATCGGTATTTTGGCCTACCGTTCAGTGGGATCGTCGGGGTGTCGAGGAGGCTATGTGGGAGACGGAGCGGCATATGGTACAGCACTACCCGAAACTATTCTCTGGTGTGATTTAAGTTTAGTTTCATTTTGGGTAAGTGCATGCGATTTCGAGGACAAAATCTTATAAGTAGGGGAGTAATGTGATGCCCCGAAATTAATTATATGCAATTTGAGCATTAATGATGGTCATGTGATTATTTATGTTGGTAATTAATTTATATGATGGGTAATGAAGTGTTAGCATGATTTAATTATATTGATTACCAATTATGAGGAAAGCATGAATTTAAGGGAAGTTTGTAGCATGTTGTAAAATGCTTTTAAAATACCAAGTGGAGTATTTTATACATCATGTTAAGTTTGGGGTACAATTTTCAATTAAATTAAACAACCCCTTTTTAATCCTTTACCCATCACTTTAACCCCACTTTACCATTCACTTTTTAAAAATCCCCAAAACCACTTCCCAACCCCAAACCCTTCCCATTTTCGAGATCCACCAAAGAAGGAGAAGGAAAGCTTCACAAAAACTTTGTTTGTGTGATCTTTGTTAGGATTTGGAGCCTACAAGAGGTATGGAACCATTCCTAAAAGTTTTATGATGTTTGGTGTTGAAATGTGTTAGTTTTTGATGCTTTGTGTGGGTTTGTTTTGGGTATATGTTGTTTATGGTTGGGGTATGATTTATGGTTATATGAGGATGTTTATTGAAGATTTGTAGTGATTTGGTATGGTTGGTGTTTGAATATTTGAGTTTGTTTGAGTTTGGGAAGGAGAAGGGTGAATAGTGCCCGAATATCGCGTGTGCAGAACTCGGCGATCGATCGGCGCCTTCAGCGATCGATCGCGAGCTGCAAGGGCTGAAGGCAGTAGCCTTCAGCGATCGATCGTGAGTTTGGCGCGATCGATCGACGAGGTCGCGATCGATCGGCGCAAACTCGGCGATCGATCGCGAATTAGAAAATTTTGTTGGACGAGGCAGTGTGATCTCGCGATCGATCGGGGCTTCATGGAGATCGATCGCGAGACACCAAAATGTAAAATTTTGATGTTTTTGTGGGATTTTTGGATATTGGACTATAATTAGCTTCTAATATCGATTTGTATGGTTATGTAGAACCATCCCAGGTACCCACAACTTCAAGGAGATAAAGTCCTACAATTTCTCCACTTTTGGAATTAAGGTACGTAAGAAGCGTACGGGCATCGGACGGTAACACACTCCTAACTATGACTATGCATTTATCGCGTAAGTATGTACGATGAAATGATGACGTTTACATGAAACGATGTTTATATGTTATGATGGTTTAAATGATGTTACGATGTTATGATATGGTAAGATGCCATACGATTGGGTAAGATGCCCATGTGGTAAGATGCCACACGATGTTATGATATGGTAAGATGCCATACGATTGGGTAAGATACCCGTGTGGTAAGATGCCACACGATATTATGATAAATGATGATGATGTTTATGATGAATAAAGATGATAAGATGTTTAAGATGATGTTATGATAAGTAAGTCCACGATGAAGATGATTTTATAATGAATAAGATGATAAGATGTTTAAGATGATGTTATGATAAATAAAGAGGATTTTTATGATGAATAAAGATGAGAAGATGCTTACGATGATATTATGATAAATAAAGATGCTTACGATGATATTATGATAAATGATGATGATGTTTATGATGAATAAAGATGATAAGATGCTTACGATGATATTATGATAAATGATGATGATGTTTATGATGAATAAAGATGATAAGATGCTTACGATGATGTTATGATAAATGAAGATGATATGACTTTACTATAACGATTATGATGAGACGATGATGTCTATAAGATGATAATGTTTACAAGATAATGATGTCTATAAGATTATGATGAATATGAAACTATGTTATTAAGAATGGTTGAATGTTCGGTGGTTATTATGGGCAAGCGAGGAAGGTCTTGCCGCTCACATAACTGAGCGATGGGGTACATCTGCTATCAAGGTGTAGCGAGGGGTATCATCCGCTGAGCGATGGGGTACATCCGCTATCAAGGCGTAGCGATGGGTATCATCCGCTGAATAAAGAGATACATCCGCTATCAAGGCGTAGCGATGGGTGTCATACGATGTGTTATGTCGAGCGAGGGGGCCAATTGTGCCGCTGTCATAATAGAACCGGGACAGTTCCACTTCTAATTAACATAGTTTGATGTGATCATATATGTGAAGTATGATTTTAATCATTTATACCGAGAACTAACGATTATATGCATGACTATGAAACAGGGACAACCAAAGAGGGTTAATGCGATTAACCAGGAAGTATACGTTACCCATTTACTTCATGCATTTATTTATATGCCATTACCCTATGATGTTGAGTAATGATGTACATGCTCACGATGGGTTGTTCCTGTAGGTACACATTTGGATTTGGAGGGCTATGGGCAGGGTTGAAGAAGTGAGTTTCGAGATGCCTTATGAATTAGGATTCAGGATTTGGTATAGTCTCTACTCCAGGAGTAGTATAATTCTATAGCGCCATTCATTTGAGAATGTAATTAATTTGCTTGAAGTTTTATTTTGGCCTGTAATTCTAATAACTCACGTAATAACCGGAGCCCTAAGCTGTCTGTAATGCATGTTTAGCCCTAATTATTTCTTGCTTATGATGTTAAGGTAGGAAGACCCTACAGTATTCATATAGCACCATCACATGGGACATGATAGTGAGGAGACTAAACATTGACTCCTGATTTTCTATCGTTTGGACAGGACGACATGTACGTGTTGACATACGAGTATTGATTTTCATTTATAATTATCATATGTCATTGGTAATGTGAGGCATTTAGTTGATGCCATGAATAGTATGCCATTGTTGGGCATGTTGAATATTGATATTGCTGAGGCATATAATTGATGTCATGAGTAGTATGCCATTGTTGGTCATGTTGTTTATTGATGTTGTTAAGGCATATAGTTGATACCATGAGGAGTATGCCATTGTTGGGCATACAATATAGCTGTTATAATGTAAGGACCCCCGTGCTCTTAACCCGTTATTAGTGTATTAATCTATGTCATTAAGTGCATACAATCATATTATCATGGGAAGAAAACCATATACAAGAATAACATCATTTACCATCTATAAAATTTCTTGCATTAGAACCTCATAATATTCAACGTCCCCAACTTAAGCCACTTTCATAGTATGCACCCTAATAATACACTAACATACTCTCAGTTCATTTAGCAATTTCGTGTTTAATTGCATGCAAACCATAAATGGAGAGAGAAAACCATGCCCATTTATACATTCCATATACACGTAAAACGTACTCACATGAGAGCACCCAATGAATAAGCGCGTATCTAATGTATAAAATACTCTACCAGATACCGCTACTGGTACTTCAATCCTGGAAGCATCTCACAAGCACAACTCGATCTCAACTTTGGATCTGTGCACTTATTCAACCAGCTCTGGTACCCTCGATCCTGGAAGTACCTCTAACCAACAACCCGAGCTCAACTCCAAAGCTGCTGCTACACCTGTATCACCTGCCCCAAAAGAGACAGCCCCCCACACGGGGTGAGCATACCAATACCACCAATCCAATAATCATAATATTACAATTCATAATTTACAGAATGTAAATGCCATGAATTTAAATGATACTCCCTTGATGGTATCATCCTCATCCGGGATCCCCTGTATTGTCCTTGTTCTCAAAATAACCAAACCATTAAATTCTCAAAAGCCAGTTCATCATCTCATTGATCAACTAAAACCATCCCTGCTATACCAGTTCCATAATCAAATATGATTAAATCATCAAATAGGGTACTAGAGATAACACATGTATCTAGCAAATTATTCCATATTTCTATTTCATAGCTCGCTCCACAATAGCAGCATTTTGACCCCACGCACGCTCAACAATAGCAGCGTCGTCACTGATGGTCGCTCAACGGCGACAACATCCCAAATCATTGCTCGCTCAATAGCGGCACCGTATGGTTCCCAATGTATGTCTATTTAACGCAATTACCATCTACCATGCATAACACTATTTATTTATAGCAAGTACCATATACCATGCATTTCAATATCCATTTATTGCAACCACCACATACCATGCATTTCAATGTCCATTTATTGCAATTACCACATACCATACATTTTACAGTTGCAACATTATAATAGGCTATGCTTGTATGTCATACGTACCTTATACTTCCGTAGTTCGAGTCCGACCTCGCCTGAGTCCCACGACCCGATGAATTATGTGCTAACACATAAATAGTTCACAATTAAACACAAGCATGCAACCACGTGCCCAATCACGTTCATAACCCCCAAACATATCGTCAATCCATGACGATTACCAAAATAAAAGCCCCCCGGCTAAGCATGCATAATACCCAAAATATTCAATTTTTCATGTTTAAAAGATAGCGAAAAACCCAACCGAGAATTCCATTTTATTAAATTTTGGCTCCAACCAATCCATTTTAAAAGTATAACATTCCCATTGGAATGTAGATATTGCCCCGGAAATGGGCCACTTAAACCTCGATTCCAAAATCCTGACATTTTCCAAAATTTCGAATAAAACAAAGGGAACAGGGCCGCGATCGATCGCCATACCCTACTGCCCGAAAATAAATACACCGCGATCGATCGCCCGAATTCGCGATCGATCGCCAAGGACCCCGTGATCGATTGCCCTCTTTTCTCGATCGATCGCCGCTACTGCTCATCACCTTCTCAAATCAGCAACATGTCGCGATCGATCGACGCCTAGCCGCGATCGATCGCGACCTACGGGTTTCTTAAAATTCGAGCTTCCATGGTGTTTTTCACACCCAAACTCAAAACCAACACCCCATACACCTTCAACACCTCAAATACACCATTTAAAGCCAATAAATACTCCAAAAACTCAACATTGGATTTTAACAAAAAATCCCCAAATCCCATAACCAACCAAAACCTCAACCAAAATCTACCATACCACTACCAAATCGAAGACAATGGTGAGGGGAAGATGAATACCTGATTATCTTCGAGAAATCCGGCTCCCGAGTGAAGCCACCAACGATTTCTCCTCCAAGGAAGAAAAGAGAGAAATGGGGGAGGGTTTGGGCGCATAGAGAGAGAGAGAGAGAGAGAGAGAGAGAGAGTGAGAGAGAGAGAGAGGATTCGTCCAAATGACGGAATACCGAGTCCGCTTGGTATATATAGTACCAAAACTCGAAAATACCAATCCTTCCACAAATACATCATAACTCATTAAAATCATCTGTTTTGAATAATCACCTCCCAAACTCTATTTCCATTACCAGCCCCAGTACAAAGTACTCCGGACCCCAAATCCCACCAAAGACTAAATTCCAAGGTTATCACCACGATGAGAATACAATCTCATCCTTCGGATCCAACGACTCCAAATATCGGATTTAAAATCCCCGAGAGTCTAGAAACCGTAATTAATTCATAATTGCCACAACTAAAATCAATTAAGGATTATTACCACACCGGGATTAACACCATTAATCCCCAGGTATCACAATTATCCCCCACTAAAAAAATTTTGTCCCCGAAATTTGCACTGCGTACTCCACGTAACGCCGAGAACACGCAATCCAAACGGATCCACGATGTCGAATCATGAACATAACATGAACGACACACCAACCGCGAGGATACCGACCTCGCACCAAACCTAGAATGGAGTAACCTCTCCAACCGACACAAATCCACGAAAGACATCAGCATTCCCCGATGTTAACCATCTCAAAGGCAGTCAACCAAACATAACTGAAAAATTAAACGAATCATTCGTGATTCTAAAATAGATATCGTCTCGATGATATCTCCACGATTTAGCCTACGATGTTAATCACACATCGTTGCCAAGGAAACCATCAGTATACTACAGTGTACTTATACTTAATCCGGTTCCCATTTTCCAATTCCACCTCCAACAAAGGAGCAGTTGCACCACTTTGCAACATGGATCGGCCCACTCACGACCACCGATCAACACAAACACATCTCCAAAGACGTCTACATCCGTGTGTTCCAAGAAATCACATCTTGATCCGAACACACCATCGAGACTCCACAAGGTCTCAAATTTCCGAAAGGACATGCAAAACAATCAATCGCATTCCGCCCCACGTGTCAACCACGACACTGAACCAATCTGAATCCTGGTCACCCCTCGTTTATCCTAGGATTCAACGATCCTAAAACAAGGATGTTATCAAATTACCTAGAAATGAATTACCATGGCCTAAGATACGACAATCCCTCCTCAGGGGAAGTCAACCAACCCTCACGATCATTCATCAGAATACATCGTGCCATCGAGATTACCAATCTCAAAGTGCCACAATCTCTTGCTGGAGATTCATCCATCCAAGCATACTAACCCGATGCTCGACGAGGACTAAATAAAAGCTGGCATCCGTACACACACAGTGGTATACATGCCTAAGTACCCATACCACCTGCATACTCAATGCAACAGACTTAGGTATCTCCAAACATACCGAGAGTCCCATAACCAACTGTCAATCCCCGACTATTCTCACCTCGCGGAGAATAATGATTGACAGACTAACGACTAATGATGTGATTCCAACATCAACACCACACAAACCGACTCATTGAATCTCCCAAATATTCCCAACGGTAGGTATATCAATACCGCCTTCCTCACAAGGAAAATGTCATGAACTCTACCCTCCAACCTCGAACTGCCGTTCGGAAACCTGGATATATTTATACCAAAATAAATCCCAGAACCAATAAATTACACAATTGGTCCAGTATAGTGCATCCATGCCACTATTATCAAAACGAAATCCGCATACACAACGTATACTCATTCTAACAATGCTCTATATTAATACCATAGTACTACACAATCGAGCATTTCTCCGGAGACGTCTCCTCGAACGTCCCACCGAAAGGTAAGAGATCCATTACTCGGTCCAACACCAGTAATGCCCACCATGGCTGATTTACAATCAACACACGACCGATACCAGCTGTCTCCATGACAATACAATCCAAATCTCTCCAAGAGATAAAATCAAGATAGTAGTGTTACCCCACTAGCTATATCCCACAATTCCAATTGTGACTCTCGTTGCATTCCACATGCAAAGATGCTCAAACAGAGCTAGTAACGACTTGTTGACACTCACGTTGGTATTCCCAACAAAATTGAGCCGTCCCAACACAAGTCCCTCAAAACATTTGACGTATAAGCGTCCCCGTGAGGTATTCTATGCCTCAATCATCATGCCACATAGAGATTACAAGAGTCTACCATAACCCATCATCGTATCATCATACGATTCACCAAGCTCGGTTCCAGTGAGCAATGTATGGCTACAACAAGCACACTATATCACTGCAACAATACCTGGCAAGCAATCTGCTGCCCCATAGGTTTACCAACCTATCAACGTAACATACGTTCCATCCCGGTATGCCATACCGTACAAACCATTAGAGTATTGGGTCATCACCAATATTTCTCTAAAACACCAAAGCATAATGGACATCCCGGTGTCCTTGCTCAACCACGGTGCAATCCTAATCCATTAGGACTTATTCCACACCCTCAGGGTGGGTGTGACCAAGTCTACCACACATCACAATAACAAGCGAGTAGTTTCCTCAATGACTACTCTTACCACCAATCGCTTGGCCTTAGCCATCCCAGCGAGTATACCCAAAGGTATCACTACTCGACAAATATTTACCTCTATCACATGATGCGGTACACTCACCGGCACAATGCATCCAATTATCCATCGAGCAAACCTGCTCGGCGTAACAGTCTCATCAACTAGTGACGTAGACATCGCCTTGTGCCCATCAACAGCACTCAAACCATCTGATTAAATACGTACACCTAGACGTATTATTCATCATCACGACACTACACTTCTACATAGAATATCCACTATGTCATCGTCATCTGTGATGGTATATGTCAACATATGACACCCAAATAACATCGTCAACTCGTGACGGTATTTGTCGATACACGACATCCATAATCTCATCGTCAAACACATGACGGTATATAACAACATATGGTATTCACAATAATGCAAACAAAACAGTAATATACCATACCTCCTCACTATAAAGATAGCGGCATACCTGTATCCATCGTCCACAAGTGGTACACAAGCATCACCCATCACTCATAGGCGGCATAATCCAGTGCTACGCACATAGCGGTATAACCCATCGCTATAGAATCAGCGGCATGATCCCTCGTCATAGAGTCAGCGGCATAAAACATCGCTATAGATATCCGGCGGTATGAACCATCGCCATAGATATAGCGGAATGTACCATCGCTATATGATACCTGGCGGCATGAACCATCGCCATAAATGTAGCAGAATGACGTAATACCCGGCGGCATGAACTATCGCCAATAGAATAGCGGAATAAACCATCGCTATGAATACCCGGTGGCATGAACCATCGCCAATAGAATAGCGGAATTAACCATCGCTATATAGATACCTGGCGGCATAAACCATCGCCAATAAACTAGCGGAATGAACCATCGCTATATAGATACCCGGCGGCATAAACCATCACCAATAAACTAGCGGAATGAACCATCGCTATATAGATACCCGGCGACATAAACCATCGCCAATAAACTAGCGGAATGAACCATCGCTATATAGATACCCGGTGGCATAAACCATCGCCAATAAACTAGCGTCATGATATCCCTCGCTAGGAAGCGGCAAATATCCATCTTCGCTACTTCGCTTCGACATACCAGCGGCATAATATCCCTCGCTTAAGTGGCAAATATCCTCCGTCGCTATCATATGAC
This sequence comes from Haberlea rhodopensis, assembly GCA_907163345.1. NCBI lineage: Eukaryota > Viridiplantae > Streptophyta > Magnoliopsida > Lamiales > Gesneriaceae > Haberlea > Haberlea rhodopensis. The sequence continues at coordinate 263,533 of CAJQUN010000519.1, read as the reverse complement.
AGCGGAAAGCTCATCGCTACGCCATATTAGCGGTATAATATCCCTCGCTTAAGCGGCAAATATTCTTCATCGCGGTGGTAGTCAAGCGGTGTGATATCCCCGAAATGATTATGTGGGTAATCATACAATTAAGGGTTGTTAATTGTGAGCCTATGTGTTAAAGGCGTATTTTATGTGGGAGTGATTTACTTAATTTGATGATGTGGTTTAGGGAGCATGTTGGATGTTTTTAATTGTTGTGTTTATGTAGTAGAATAATAAAATATCAAGGAGAGATATTTTTATACATCATATGAAATACCGGGACACAATTAAACACCCCAAAATCACCCTACATGCAACCACCCCACCCCCACTTGTATGAAACCCACGCCCCTCCCCTGTTTTCTGGAAAGCAGATTGACTTAGTAAGCATTTTGGCACTTAGATATTTTCACTTTGTCTCTTCCAAAAAACCTCCTTCTTCCTCCCTTCATTTCGTCTGCAATTTGGTCTGTTTTTAGGAAGAAAGTGATCGGATTTCGTTAATCCCTTCTTGACGAAAATCGAAGAGCAAAAGTGGTGAGGAGTCACATGTTTTTCCCAGTTTTCAGATTTCCAGCATGTGTGTTCTTTGTAGCAGATTTGGCATGCTAGTGTAGGGTTTGATGAAATCTTGTTATGAGTACTTTTATGTGATGTTTATGAAGCCCTTAGCATGTTGTTAAGTAACTTGCATGCTTTATGTGTTAGATTTGTAGTTGAGAAAAGGGTTCCTCGAACATCCGAGCAGGGGAAGTGCCCTGTTTTCATGTTTAGTAAGGGTTCTATCATGAATATTTGAAGCATGCTAGCTTAGGTTTTGGTTGAACCTTTGATGTGAATACGTGTATGGTAGTTTGTTGAAGATACCAGTATATTTCCTTGAGCATGTTTCATGTATTATATGAAGGATTTAATCATGTGAAAAGTAGTGTTCGAAAATTCTGGGCAAGGTTCAAGTGCCCTGTTTTTCTGGAATTGTGGTTGAGTGTGGGGTTATTATGATGCATGTTAGGCTAAGAGTTTATTCAAACTTTGGTTTAAAACCCTTCATGGAAGTATGGTGAAGCCCCTAGTATTTTTATTCGTGCATATTATATGTGTTATGATATGGTTTTAAGTGTATGAAATGAGGTGTTCGGCAATTCTGGAACATCGCTCAAAGGAACAGGGTTGGCGATCGATCGCCAAGGAGGCGAGATCGATCGCGACGTTCCAGTGGGTTTTGGCGATCGATCGCCAATATTGGGGCGATCGATCGCTGATTGCATTTTTTTGGTATTCAAGGCAGTAACATCTCGCGATCGATCGGGGCTCAGGGGCGATCGATCGCGAGATGACTTTGTTGGGTAAATGTGATTTTCATTTGAGTTTTGATTCCGAATTATTATGAGGTGCCTAATATTGTGTTGTGTGGTTATGTAGAACCATCACAGGTGCCAGCACAGCCGAGGAGATAAAGTCGTTTGACTCCTCTATCTTTTGGAAAGGTACGTAAGCGACGTACGGCATCCCAACGGTAACATGTATTATGTGTTTATTTATTTAACACAAGGTAAAGCAAGATATGCATAAGGTAGTGCATTATGATGTGATACATGTTGATGTACATTGTTTTTGCATATGTATGTTGTGAAATATAAGAGGTGTATTTCACGAGTCAAGGTTATCTTAGTGAGGATTTTAATGCTTACGCTAATGTCCATAAGAAGCGAGGAAGAATTCCGCTTACGTGGATTCCATAAGAAGCGAGGAAGAATTCCGCTTACGTGGAAAAGTAAGAAGCATTGAAATGCACTATTGATAAGTGACTCAGGATTGAAATAAGGATTTAAGAAGGAAAGATATGTCATGACATTTATTTATGAAACAATATGTTCATAAATGTGTTATTATGAGTTATGGTACAGGGACAACAAATGGGCGTTGTGAATGCTTGGAAATACAGGAAGTGCTTTGTATTTATGATTGTGCATTTACGCTTTACATTCATATTATGTTGAATATGGATCACAGTATGCTCATGTGTTGAGGGTTGTCTTTGTAGGTGCTTTTGACGATGAGAACCAGGGTCGGGGTTGATATGCTGAGCTGTAAGGAGTGCTACAGGATTAGCATGTTAGAAAATCTTTTGTATAGCTTCTACAGGAAGTAGAGTAAGACTAATGTAGTACCTTTTGCAGGAATATGTGAATTTCCTTTGTCAAACTTTTGGTACTGTAATCTCCTAAGCTCAGGTTAATCAACACGACTTACTACTCTGATTTATACATATGAATGTTTAGTTCTCTTAATTGCACCTAAGATTATGTTTGAGATCACGGGGTCTCACATTTAGTGGTATCAGAGCCAGGTTCGATAACCAGGGAATAGTGAAGGGTAGCCTTTAGAGACAAGTTGGCTAGGTATTCATTGTTGGGCATGTTATGCATGTGATGCATATTGTGTATAAGTGTTATACTAACATGCTTTTGAATAAGATACTCTTGTTATCTAACGGTTTATATTATGAGCTGCTTTTGGTATTGTTGTTATCTTTTGTGTTGCAGCATGGCGACTGTTAACCAGGAGAACCTCAATGAAGAGGTAGGGGATATGGGCAGTATGAACTCTAGTATTGCTCAGACGAATCCATTACCGCCACCTGCTATAGGCTTGGAGCCTGTAGCACAAATACTGCTACCAGGGGAGATAAGTCTGACCCAATTCTTGAGTTATCATCCACCGCTATTTGAAGGGACAGAGACTGGGGAAGCAGCCGAGGAATGGCTTGAGCGACTGGAACAGATTTTCGTATCGGCACCCTGTGCACGGACTGCCTGGCTGAGGTTGGCAGAGTTCCAGTTATCGAAGAAGTCTTCCATGTGGTGGAAGACCACAGTCATGGAGCTGAGAGCTCAGGGTATGACGGTTGATTGGACAGTATTCAGGACCCGGTTCCTTAACCGGTACTTTTCGGCAGCTGCTAGACAGTTGAAGGAAGATGAATTCAATAGTTTGAAGCAGGGCAGCCTGTCAGTGTCAGACTACGCTATGCAGTATTCCTCACTACTGAGGTATGTACCTCATATTGCTGTCAGCAGTCATGCCAAGATGAGGAACTTTCTGAAGGGACTAAGGCCAGAGCTATTTGATCGGGTTGTCTCCAACAACCCCAGCTCATTTGATGACGCCCTGACACGGGCAGAATTGGCAGAGATTGCAGTGGGCGCGTACAAGGACGTTGTACCCCCTTTTGTACCACCACAGAGGCCTGTTGCTGATAGTATGAGGCCACGAGGGGATCAGTTCAAGGCTCGTGGGGCCTCATCATCTTCCAGATTTAGTGGGAAGAAGTCTCAGGGGCAGAAGCAGAACAATCGGGGACCCACACAGGGGAGCAAGACAGGGGGAAGTAGGTGTAACAACTGTGGAGGATGGCACTTGTTACGTGACTGTCAGGGTTGCTACGTCTGTGGCAAGATGGGCCACTTGGCTCGAGGTTGCCCTAATCGGGCAGGTCAGACAGACTCAAGGCCGAATAGGCCAAGGTTTGATGCTGGGAGGGCACCACAGAGGCAGCAGTTCGCACCTCGACTGCAGGGAGGTCAGACGGCAGGACCGCCGCAGGGTCAGGTGTATGCACTGACTAGGGAGCAGGCTGAGGCAGCCCCGAAGGAGGTCATTGCTGGTACGTGCCATTTATTTACGTACCCTGCACTTATATTGATAGATACAGGTGCTTTACATTCCTTTGTATCTACTGCTTTTGTGGAGAGACACCGCTTGTGCTCGTCTCTGTTACCCACGCCCCTCATGGTCTCGACACCCACGGGAAAGCATGTGATTGCAGACCGACTGTTATCTGATTGCCTCATTTATTTTGAGGGCAATGATCTGAGGGCCGATCTGATTCAGTTAGAGATGGCAGACTTTGACTGCATTATCGGCATTGAGGTGTTGAGTAGATACCGAGCTGTGGTAGATTGCCAAAAGAGGATTGTCCATTTTCTATCTGATCAGGGGTTCCAGTGGACTTTTTATGGGGACGGCTCTCGTCCAAAGATACCAGTGATCTCAGCGGTTAAGATGTCGCGGTTGTTGGAATGCGGCCACACGGGCTATCTTATTTATGCCGTGGATGCTTCAGAAGAAAAGGAAGTGAGAGCCGAGGACATTCCGGTAGTGGCGGAGTTCATTGATGTGTTTCCAGATGAGATTCCGGGGTTTCCGCCTGTCAGGGATGTTGAGTTTGCCATTGAGCTGCTGCCAGGGAATTCTGCTATTTCTCGTGCCCCATACAGGATGGCACCGGCAGAGCTGAGGGAACTGAAAGTACAGTTACAGGAGCTCCTTGACAAGGGATACATTCGTCCTAGTGTATCGCCTTGGGGTGCACCAGTCTTGTTCGTGAAAAAGAAGGATGGTTCAATGCGTCTGTGCATTGACTACAGGCAACTGAACAAGGCCACAGTGAAGAACAGGTATCCACTTCCGTGGATTGATGATCTATTCGACCAGCTTCAGGGTACAAAGGTGTACTCAAAGATAGACTTGAGGTCAGGCTATCACCAAGTACGGGTTAGAGCTGGTGATGTCCAAAAGACGGCTTTTAGGACTCGGTATGGACACTATGAGTTCTTGGTGATGCCTTTCGGTGTGACAAATGCACCTGCAGTCTTTATGAGCCTGATGAACAGAGTATTTCAGGAGTACCTTGACTAGTTTGTGATCGTATTCATTGATGACATCCTTGTCTATTCAAGGAGTGAGGAGGATCATGCCGATCATCTGAGGATAGTACTCCAGATCCTCAGAGATCATCAGTTGTACGCCAAACTCAGCAAGTGTGAGTTTTGGCTGAGCAGTGTAGCCTTCTTGGGCCATATTATATCACGAGAAGGGATATCAGTAGACCCGAGAAAGATAGAGGCAGTTATGGATTGGTCTGCCCCTACTACAGTCAGTGAGATTCGGAGTTTTCTTGGTCTGGCCGGCTACTATCGACGTTTCGTTGAGGGTTTCTCAAAGATCGCCAAGCCACTTACACAGCTGACTCAGAAGGGAGTCCCATTTTGTTGGTCAGAGGCTTGCGAGCAGAGTTTCCTGGAATTAAAACACAGACTGACTACTGCACCAGTTCTATTGATTCCCAGGGAGAACAAAGGATTTGTTCTTTATACTGACGCATCGCTACAGGGTCTAGGATGCGTGCTGATGCAGGATAGGCATGTCGTGGCTTATGCTTCTAGACAGTTGAAGCCACACGAGACGAGGTATCCAGTCCACGATTTGGAGTTAGCAGCTATAGTGTTTGCCTTGAAGATATGGCGACACTACTTATACGGTACCTCATTCACCATCTTCACTGGTCACAAGAGCCTGAAGTTCTTGTTTACACAGGCTGAGTTGAACATGAGGCAGAGGAGATGGATGGATCTGTTGAAGGATTATGATTGTGAAATCCTATACCATCCCGGGAAAGCAAACTTGACAGCCGACGCTTTGAGTCGGAAGGTGAGGAGCACAGCAGAGGATGCCATGTGTCTATCAGCTATGTTGGGCTCCTACTGCCATTTGGGATTTGATTATGATGTGTCTGCTTCACCGGTACAGGTTTTGACCTTGTTAGCTGAGCCTGTTATTTATGATCACATCAGGAAGGCTCAGGGGACCGATGCAGAGGCTCAGAGATGGATGGCAGTGGTTCATTCAGGTCAGCCATCGAGATTCAAAGTGGCTGAGGATGGTTCTCTGAGACTTGGCGATAGATGGGTGGTTCCAGATACACCCGAGTTACGACAGGGTATATTACAGCGAGCTCATTACAGCAGGATGAGTGTCCACCCGGGCGGGAAGAAGATGTATAAGGATCTACGCAGCCAGTTCTGGTGGAGGCGAATGAAACAGGATGTTACTTCATTCGTCAAGCGCTGTTTGATTTGTCAACAGGTGAAGGCTGAGAGGCAAAGGCCTGGAGGTGAATTAAGGAGTTTGGAGATACCTGAGTGGAAGTGGCAACACGTATCTATGGATTTCGTGACCCACTTACCGAGGACTTTCGGGTTTCGATGCTATATGGGTAGTCGTCGACAGATTGACTAAGAGTGCTCATTTCATTCCCTACTGTATGACCTTCACGTACTTGAGGATGGCACAGATATATGTCAGAGATGTGGTGAGACTGCATGGGATCCCTGTTTCGATTGTGTCTGATCGAGATCCGCGGTTTACATCTCACTTTTGGGAGGGTCTTCAGTCAGCTCTTGGTACAGAGTTGAGGTTGAGCACGACCTATCATCCCCAGACAGACGGACAGAGCGAGCGTACGATACAGACGCTCGAAGATATGTTGAGGGCTTGTGTGCTGGAGTTCGACACTTCTTGGCAGGACTCAGTAGCCTTGGTGGAATTTTCTTATAATAACAGTTACCAGGCTAGCATACAGATGGCTCCATTTGAAGCCCTATATGGCAGGCGTTGTAGGTCGCCTTTGTGTTGGGATGATGTGGACCGTAAATCGGTCGGAGGACCAGAGTTGGTCCAGGATATGGAAGAAAAGGTAAAGGTTATCAGGAGAAAGATGAAGGCAGCTCAGGACAGACAGGCAGCGTATGCCAATCAGCGGCGTAGGCCGTTAGAGTTTCAGTTAGGCGACAGAGTTTTTCTGAAGATCTCACCTTTCAGAGGCGTAGTACGGTTTGGGATGCGAGGAAAGTTATCCCCGAGATATGTAGGGCCGTATGAGATCTTACAGCATATTGGTACTCTGGCGTACCGTTTGGATTTACCGCCCTCTCTGTCTGGTATACACGACGTATTTCATGTGTCTATGCTGAGGAAGTATGAGCCGGATCCTTCACATGTGTTGCAGCCTTCAGAGGTTCAGATAGAGTCCGATGTTTCTTATGTGGAGCGGCCTATCAGGATTCTGGATAGGGCAGACCGCAGACTTCGAAACAAGGTTATTCCTATGATCAAGGTCCAGTGGGATCGTAGGGGTGTCGAGGAGGCCACGTGGGAGACAGAGCGACACATGGTGCAGCACTATCCAGAGCTGTTTTCTGGTATGCGTTTATGTATTGTTTTATCTCTTGTTGACAGCATGTTTGATTTCGGGGACGAAATCTTATAAGTAGGGGAGTATTGTGATATCCCCGAAATGATTATGTGGGTAATCATACAATTAAGGGTTGTTAATTGTGAGCCTATGTGTTAAAGGCGTATTTTATGTGGGAGTGATTTACTTAATTTGATGATGTGGTTTAGGGAGCATGTTGGGTGTTTTTAATTGTTGTGTTTATGTAGTAGAATAATAAAATATCAAGGAGAGATATTTTTATACATTGTATGAAATACCGGGACACAATTAAACACCCCAAAATCACCGTACATGCAACCACCCCACCCCCACTTGTATGAAACCCACGCCCCTCCCCTGTTTTCTGGAAAGCAGATTGACTTAGTAAGCATTTTGGCACTTAGATATTTTCACTTTGTCTCTTCCAAAAAAACCTCATTCTTCCTCCCTTCATTTCGTCTGCAATTTGGTCTGTTTTTAGGAAGAAAGTGATCGGATTTCGTTAATCCCTTCTTGACGAAAATCGAAGAGCAAAAGTGGTGAGGAGTCACATGTTTTTCCCAGTTTTCAGATTTCCAGCATGTGTGTTCTTTGTAGCAGATTTGGCATGCTAGTGTAGGGTTTGATGAAATCTTGTTATGAGTACTTTTATGTGATGTTTATGAAGCCCTTAGCATGTTTTGTTAATTAACTTGCATGCTTTATGTGTTAGATTTGTAGTTGAGAAAAGGGTTCCTCGAACATCCGAGCAGGGGAAGTGCCCTGTTTTCATGTTTAGTAAGGGTTCTATCATGAATATTTGAAGCATGCTAGCTTAGGTTTTGGTTGAACCTTTGATGTGAATACGTGTATGGTAGTTTGTTGAAGATACCAGTATATTTCCTTGAGCATGTTTCATGTATTATATGAAGGATTTAATCATGTGAAAAGTAGTGTTCGAAAATTCTGGGCAAGGTTCAAGTGCCCTGTTTTTCTGGAATTGTGGTTGAGTGTGGGGTTATTATGATGCATGTTAGGCTAAGAGTTTATTGAAACTTTGGTTTAAAACCCTTCATGGAAGTATGGTGAAGCCCCTAGTATTTTTATTCGTGCATATTATATGTGTTATGATATGGTTTTAAGTGTATGAAATGAGGTGTTCGGCAATTCTGGAAAATCGCTCAAAGGAACAGGGTTGGCGATCGATCGCCAAGGAGGCGAGATCGATCGCGACGTTCCAGTGGGTTTTGGCGATCGATCGCCAATATTGGGGCGATCGATCGCTGATTGCATTTTTTTGGTATTCAAGGCAGTAACATCTCGCGATCGATCGGGGCTCAGGGGCGATCGATCGCGAGATGACTTTGTTGGGTAAATGTGATTTTCATTTGAGTTTTGATTCCGAATTATTATGAGGTGCCTAATATTGTGTTGTGTGGTTATGTAGAACCATCACAGGTGCCAGCACAGCCGAGGAGATAAAGTCGTTTAACTCCTCTATCTTTTGGAAAGGTACGTAAGCGACGTACGGCATCCCAACGGTAACATGTATTATGTGTTTATTTATTTAACACAAGGTAAAGCAAGATATGCATAAGGTAGTGCATTATGATGTGATACATGTTGATGTACATTGTTTTTGCATATGTATGTTGTGAAATATAAGAGGTGTATTTCACGAGTCAAGGTTATCTTAGTGAGGATTTTAATGCTTACGCTAATGTCCATAAGAAGCGAGGAAGAATTCCGCTTACGTGAATTCCATAAGAAGCGAGGAAGAATTCCGCTTACGTGGAAAAGTAAGAAGCATTGAAATGCACTATTGATAAGTGACTCAGGATTGAAATAAGGGTTTAAGAAGGAAAGATATGTCATGACATTTATTTATGAAACCATATGTTCATAAATGTGTTATTATGAGTTATGGTACAGGGACAACAAATGGGCGTTGTGAATGCTTGAAAATACAGGAAGTGCTTTGTATTTATGATTGTGCATTTGCGCTTTACATTCATATTATGTTGAATATGGATCACAGTATGCTCATGTGTTGAAGGTTGTCTTTGTAGGTGCTTTTGACGATGAGAACCAGGGTCGGGGTTGATATGCTGAGCTGTAAGGAGTGCTACAGGATTAGCATGTTAGAAAATCTTTTGTATAGCTTCTACAGGAAGTAGAGTAAGACTAATGTAGTACCTTTTGCAGGAATATGTGAATTTCCTTTGTCAAACTTTTGGTACTGTAATCTCCTAAGCTCAGGTTAATCAACACGACTTACTACTCTGATTTATACATATGAATGTTTAGTTCTCTTAATTGCACCTAAGATTATGTTTGAGATCACGGGGTCTCACATTTAGTGGTATCAGAGCCAGGTTAGATAACCAGGGAAGAGTGAAGGGTAGCCTTTAGAGACAAGTTGGCTAGGTATTCATTGTTGGGCATGTTATGCATGTGATGCATATTGTGTATAAGTGTTATACTAACATGCTTTTGAATAAGATACTCTTGTTATCTAACGGCTTATATTATGAACTGCTTTTGGTATTGTTGTTATCTTTTGTGTTGCAGCATGGCGACTGTTAACCAGGAGAACCTCAATGAAGAGGTAGGGGATATGGGCAGTATGAACGCTAGTATTGCTCAGACGAATCCATTACCGCCACCTGCTGTAGGCTTGGAGCCTGTAGCACAAATACTGCTACCAGGGGAGATAAGTCTGACCCAATTCTTGAGTTATCATCCACCGCTATTTGAAGGGACAGAGACTGGGGAAGCAGCCGAGGAATGGCTTGAGCGACTGGAACAGATTTTCGTATCGGCACCCTGTGCACGGACTGCCTGGCTGAGGTTGGCAGAGTTCCAGTTATCGAAGAAGTCTTCCATGTGGTGGAAGACCACAGTCATGGAGCTGAGAGCTCAGGGTATGACGGTTGATTGGACAGTATTCAGGACCCGGTTCCTTAACCGGTACTTTTCGGCAGCTGCTAGACAGTTGAAGGAAGATGAATTCAATAGTTTGAAGCAGGGCAGCCTATCAGTGTCAGACTACGCTATGCAGTATTCCTCACTACTGAGGTATGTACCTCATATTGCTGTCAGCAGTCATGCCAAGATGAGGAACTTTCTGAAGGGACTAAGGCCAGAGCTATTTGATCGGGTTGTCTCCAACAACCCCAGCTCATTTGATGACGCCCTGACACGGGCAGAATTGGCAGAGATTGCAGTGGGCGCGTACAAGGACGTTGTACCCCCTTTTGTACCACCACAGAGGCGTGTTGCTGATAGTATGAGGCCACGAGGGGATCAGTTCAAGACTCGTGGGGCCTCATCATCTTCCAGATTTAGTGGGAAGAAGTCTCAGGGGCAGAAGCAGAACAATCGGGGACCCACACAGGGGAGCAAGACAGGGGTAAGTAGGTGTAACAACTGTGGAGGATGGCACTTGTTACGTGACTGTCAGGGTTGCTACGTCTGTGGCAAGATGGGCCACATGGCTCGAGGTTGCCCTAATCGGGCAGGTCAGACAGACTCAGGGCCGAATAGGCCAAGGTTTGATGCTGGGAGGGCACCACAGAGGCAGCAGTTCGCACCTCGACCGCAGGGAGGTCAGTCGGCAGGACCGCCGCAGGGTCAGGTGTATGCACTGACTAGGGAGCAGGCTGAGGCAGCCCCGGAGGAGGTCATTGCTGGTACGTGCCATTTATTTACGTACCCTGCACTTATATTGATAGATACAGGTGCTTTCCATTCCTTTGTATCTACTGCTTTTGTGGAGAGACACCGCTTGTGCTCGTCTCTGTTACCCACGCCCCTCATGGTCTCGACACCCACGGGAAAGCATGTGATTGCAGACCGACTGTTATCTGATTGCCTCATTTATTTTGAGGGCAATGATCTGAGGGCCGATCTGATTCAGTTAGAGATGGCAGACTTTGACTGCATTATCGGCATTGATGTGTTGAGCAGATACCGAGCTGTGGTAGATTGCCAAAAGAGGATTGTCCGTTTTCTATCTGATCAGGGGTTCCAGTGGACTTTTTATGGGGACGGCTCTCGTCCAAAGATACCAGTGATCTCAGCGGTTAAGATGTCGCGGTTGTTGGAACGCGGCCACACGGGCTATCTTATTTATGTCGTGGATGCTTCAGAAGAAAAGGAAGTGAGAGCCGAGGACATTTCGGTAGTGGCGGAGTTCATTGATGTGTTTCCAGATGAGATTCCGGGGTTTCCGCCTGTCAGGGATGTTGAGTTTGCCATTGAGCTGCTGCCAGGGACTTCTGCTATTTAATGTGCCCCATACAGGATGGCACCGGCAGAGCTGAGGGAACTGAAAGTACAGTTACAGGAGCTCCTTGACAAGGGATACATTCGTCCTAGTGTATCGCCTTGGGGTGCACCAGTCTTGTTCGTGAAAAAGAAGGATGGTTCAATGCGTCTGTGCATTGACTACAGGCAACTGAACAAGGCCACAATGAAGAACAGGTATCCACTTCCGAGGATTGATGATCTATTCGACCAGCTTCAGGGTACAAAGGTGTACTCAAAGATAGACTTGAGGTCAGGCTATCACCAAGTGCGGGTTAGAGCTGGTGATGTCCAAAAGACGGCTTTTAGGACTCGGTATGGACACTATGAGTTCTTGGTGATGCCTTTCGGTGTGACAAATGCACCTGCAGTCTTTATGAGCCTGATGAACAGAGTATTTCAGGAGTACCTTGACTAGTTTGTGATCGTATTCATTGATGACATCCTTGTCTATTCAAGGAGTGAGGAGGATCATGCCGATCATCTGAGGATAGTACTCCAGATCCTCAGAGATCATCAGTTGTACGCCAAACTCAGCAAGTGTGAGTTTTGGCTGAGCAGTGTAGCCTTCTTGGGCCATATTATATCACGAGAGGGGATATCAGTAGACCCGAGAAAGATAGAGGCAGTTATGGATTGGTCTGCCCCTACTACAGTCAGTGAGATTCGGAGTTTTCTTGGTCTGGCCGGCTACTATCGACGTTTCGTTGAGGGTTTCTCAAAGATCGCCAAGCCATTTACACAGCGGAATGTGACATGCGGAATTTTATCATAGCTTCAACATTTAGCGGCAAAGCATTAAAATCATCACTCCGATATATGTGCAATCGTAATGCATAATCCATGTCTCATATGACCCTGCAACCACCATGGTTAGCAACAACATATTCCAATTATGAACACAAATCATAAACGCACATAAGCAATATAGTTGTGCCACACAACACTAACTATCATCATGCATAAATCTGTGCTACCCATTCCTATCAGCATGTTCCAGGTCCTCAACAGGCCCAAAGAGCAAACCACTGCTCTGATACCACTAATGTAAGGACCCCCGTGCCCTTAACCTGTTATTAGTGTATTAATCCATGCCATTAAGTGCATACAATCATATTATCATGGGAAGGAAACCATATACAAGACTAACATCATTTACCATCTATAAAATTTCTTGCATTAGAACCTCATAATATTCAACTTCCCCAACTTAAGCCACTTTCATAGTATGCACCCTAATAATACACTAACATACTCTCAGTTCATTTAGCAATTCCGTGTTAAATTGCATGCAAACCATAAATGAAGAGAGAAAACCATGCCCATTTATACATTCCATATACACGTAAAACGTACTCACATGAGAGCACCCAATGAATAAGCGTGTATCTAATGTATAAAATACTCTACCAGATACCGTTACTGGTACTTGAATCCTGGAAGCACCTCCCAAGCACAACTCGATCTCAACTCTGGATCTGTGCACTTATTCAACCAACTCGGGTACCTCGATCATGGAAGTACCTCTAACCAACAGCCCGAGCTCAACTCCAAAGCTGCTGCTACACCTGTATCACTCGCCCCAACAGAGACAGTCCCCCCCACACGGGGTGAGCATACCAATACCACCAATCCAATAATAATATTGCTATTCATAATTTACAGAATGTAAATGCCATGAATTTAAATGATACTCTCTGGATGGTATCATCCTCATCCGGGATCCCCTGTATTGTCCCTGTTCTCAAAATAACCAAACCATTAAATTCTCAAAAGCCAATTGATCATCTCATTGATCAACTAAAACCATCCCTTCTATACCAGTTCCATAATCAAATATGATTAAATCATCAAATAGGGTACTAAAGATAACACATGTATCTAGCCAATTATTCCATATTTCTGTTTCATAGCTCGCTCCACAATAGCGGCATTTTGACCCCACGCACTCTCAACAATAGCGGCGTCATCACCGATGGTCGCTCAACAGCCACAACATCCCAAATCATTGCTCGCTCAATAGCGGCACCGTATGGTTCCCAATGTATGTCCATTTAACGCAATTACCATCTACCATGCATAACACTATCCATTTATAGCAAGTACCATTTACCATGCATTTCAATATCCATTTATTGCAACCACCACATAACATGCATTTCAATGTCCATTTATTGCAATTACAACATACCATGCATTTTACAGTTGCAACATTATAATAGGCTATGCTCATACGTCATACGTACCTTATACTTCCGTAGTTCGAGTCCGACCTCGCCTGAGTCCCACGACCCAATGAATTATGTGCTAACACATAAATAGTTCACAATTAAACACAAGCATGCAACCACGTGCCCAAGCACGTTCATAACCCCCAAACATATCGTCAATCCATGACGATTACCAAAATAAAAGCCCACCGGCTAAGTATGCATAATACCCAAAATATTCCATTTTTCATGTTTAAAAGATAGCCAAAAATCCAAACGAGAATTCCGTTTTATTAAATTTTGGCTCCAACCAATCCATTTTAAAAGTATAGCATTCCCATTGGAATGTAGACATTGCCCCGGAAATGGGCCACTTAAACCTCGATTCCAAAATCCTGACATTTTCCAAAATTTCGAAAAAACAAAGGGAACAGGGCCGCGATCGATGGCCATACCCTACTGCCCGAAAATAAATACGCCGCGATCGATCGCCCGAATATGCGATCGATTGCCAAGGACCCCACGATCGATCGCCACTACTGCTCATCACCTTCTCAAATCAGCAACATGTCGCGATCGATCGGCGCCTAGCCGCGATCGATCGTGACCTGCGGGTTTCCAAAAAATGAGCTTCCATGGTGTTTTTCACACCCAAACTCAAAACCAACACCCCATACACCTTCAACACCTCAAATACACCATTTAAAGCCAATAAATACTCCAAAAACTCAACATTGGATTTTAACATAAAATCCCCAAATCCCATAACCAACCAAAACCTCAACCAAAATCTACCATACCACTACCAAATCGAAGACAATGGTGCGGGGAAGATGAATACCTGATTATCTTCGAGAAATCCGGCTCCCGAGTCAAGCCACCAACGATTTCTCCTCCAAGGGAGAAAATAGGGAAATGGGGGAGGGTTTGGGCGCATAGAGAGAGGGGTGGGGGGGGGGGGGGGATTCGTCCAAATGACGGAATACCGAGTCCACTTGGTATATATAGTACCAAAACTCAAAAATACCAATCCTTCCACAAATACATCATGACTCATTAAAAATCATCTGTTTTCAATAAGCACCTCCCAAACTCTATTTCCATTACCAGCCCCAGTACAAAGTACTCCTGACCCCAAATCCCACCAAAGACTAAATTCCATGGTTATCACCACGATGAGAATACAATCTCATCCCTCGGATCCAACGACTCCAAATATCGGATTTAAAATCCCCGAGAGTCTAGAAACCGTAATTAATTCATAATTGCCACAAATAAAATCCATTAAGGATTATTACCACACCGGGATTAACACCATTAATCCCCGGGTATCGCATATAACTTGTGAGGACGGTATTATGATATGTGCTGCTAATATGGGACGTGAAGACTGAGCCACTGACATATTAAGTTGAGAGACATATCATACGATCTCGTTCTAACAGGAAACTTGTGAGGACGGTATTATGATATGTGCTGCTAATATGGGACGTGAAGGCTAAGCCACTGATATATTAAGCTGAGAAGCATATCATATCGGTCCAGTTATAACAGGATGTTGAATTGAGATATGCCATGACATATGTGGCTACTTGTATTATGATGTATATTGTGTTTTGGGGTATGTACAGGAGGTATGTACAGGAACAACCATAGAAGAGTATTACAAATGCATGAAGTACAAGAAGTTGTTCGTACAGTACTTATGCATTACATTGATGCTGAATTGTGAACATCATTTATATACGCATGTTTTGCGTGGTTGTTCTGTAGGTACTCATAGCTGGGGAAAAGCCGGGATTGTGAGTCTACCTTCTGCTGCTAGGAAATTGATCGGGATTGAATGAGTTATGATGTATAAATGACATACAAGATGTGAGGTATATAAACTATGTAAGCTACAGACATAGTGAAAAATCTTTATCAGTAGTAATATTATCTTAATCCTGATAAGTAAAGATATGTGATTTACTTAATTAAATGATTAAGAATGACGAGGCCCCACATTAGTGGTATCATGACTGTGTGAACAAGGGTAGAGGAAGTGAATTAGGGAGATGCCTATTCACTTGAAAGCATTTTATATCCTTAATGTAGTATAGGATGTTGTGCTAACATGCTTTATGTGTTTCACTATATTGTTGTTAACCTTTGTCTTGCAGTATGGTGGTACGACTTGTTATGCCCCAAAACATTAGAGGAGATGTTGTGAGTACAACTTTGGTTGTTACTCCGATTTTTGTACTACCATTTGCAGTAGGCCAAGGGCCAGGGGCCGATAGATTTGCTTATCTGGGAACTTGCCAGTAATTCAGTTCTTGAACTGTATGTATGTTGATATAGAGCAAGTTGAGGAGCGGTTGGAGCATGGTGACCAGATCTTGGTGTCAGCTCCATGTGCATAGTCGGTGTGATTGAGACTGTAAATGGTGACCGACGGTGGACTGGATGTCTTCATATTATGATTCCGAGTCACTAATTATTCTATTGTTATCAGACATCTATACGAAGATGAGTTTCTGATTACGAAACAAGATATGTAAATTGTATGTGAGATTGTTTTGTTCAGTCTTCGTTCTTGTTGAACTATGTGTGTGACGGGATTGAGGCACCGGTTGTATGTTGGGGTTATTATGATTAATCATATGCTAGTTTGTGGATGTGGTGATGAGAGCCAAGCTGGTACATGTTGGAGATGATGTACACCGTATGAGATTGCAGTGATGACTTACAATGGCTATTTGTGCTGTCAGTGTAATATGTACTGACTATCGTATGACAGGCAATGGGTACCGATACCACCGTTATGATGTGTGATGAGAAAGACATATATGGATGTCTCTATGGTCGTATGTGAAAGGAATGTCATGGGTTGACGTACGATTATGTGTCCTAGATTGACACGAGAGTACTAAGTCAAGTACGTTTGCTTGCGAGATATATAGTTGTGGCATCTGATTCTGTGGATTGCATCGTAGGATGTGATATCTGTGTGCTGAGTAACACTTTGTATGTGTCTATGCATTGAGTTGGACATTGCATGCGTATAACAATGTCGGGAAGAATACGAATGAACATGTCACTCTCATGAGTGATGATTGAGATGTAATGGTTGAAGACTTTGGCATGCCTGATTGTATGTATATGTAAGTGAGATTGGGAAGAGGATGCTCTGACTTCTTGATGGGAGTCAGGAAAAGTCTTTGTAATAGTCGAATGGGACATTGTGTGGTATGTTATATTATCCTTGACTGTATCACATGTTGGTGGTGAAGCTAACACCTTATGTAGACAATGTGTATTCGTCAGATGATACCGTATTATGGTAAGAGAGAGTGAGCTTGTTGTATCCAGTCGATGGGTACCGAGTATGATGAATTGTAGGATGTGACAATTAGAGCTTATTGTACACTTGGTATGGTCACTAGAACACGCTTGTGCTTGAGGTGAGAGCTTTCTCAAGCAAGTTTTTGTATGTATTTATATATTTCCAAATTGTATTCTCAACAAGTCAGTTTTGTTGGTGCGACCAACGTATGTTGTATTTGACGAGTACCAGACATTCGTGAGTATGATTGAAAATGCCAATCATATGAGGAATTGTGATTGGGATTATGATCTCCATTGGGTTAATTTTACACTGGGGATGTGCTGGTGAATTGTAACCAGAGTTGTGGGCCATATGTGGTCTGATAACACGATATTGCCGAGTTTTAGTTAGGAATGATATCTGGTGTGGAGCCATTATGGGCTTGATTACATGGTCATATCGAAGGAATTGCCTTGAACCATACTATAATCATTTTGGCATTTGTGTCAGAGACATTGTATGGATTCATTGTGACCATGGTTAAGTATTATTTTGTTACTCCACAAGCTGTGGTGGAAGATATATACATTGCATAGACATGTGTGCGAATGATTTGATGGTAATAGTGGCATGAATGCACTATCATGAGGTCGTTTTGTATATCATGATTCAAGGATACATTTGGATAGTAACGTGTTTGATCATTTGACCAATGGTTCGGGTTTGAAAGCTGTATATGCATGATGTGTTCCTTGTACAGAAAAGAAGTATTCAAATACCTGTTTGGAATCTTTAATAGATTCGGTGAGGTTTTGGGGTATGAAATTCGTATATGTATGCATATTCATGTGATGGATGGATAGTCTTATCACATGCTTGAGGGACTTCTTGGAACTAGCTACGTCGAGTGTGTACAGAGTACATTTGTGTTGTTCGTGATATTGCTGTGTGTCTTAAAGATGAATGAACTAGCATCTGTATGCTTGTTAATCATCTGACAGTGTATATGGATGGGTGGACCTCATGAAGGAGATTGTGTTATCCTCGTGAATAGTAGTCTGGAGAGAGTAGTTGATGTAAAAGGATTTTATTCTAGACTTATTTGATTCGCGTTCGAGGAGAGAATGACATCCTTGGGTAATGTGATATCTAATCATGCCAATTGTGTGAATAAGAGTGATCATTGTGTTTGAATCGATGAATCACAGAGATCAAAGAGAAATGACTAGAACTCGATGACATTTGATAATTGATGGTGATATATGTGTGGTGAGTATGTATCAGGGTATCGTGAATGGTTTTTGATGGAAATTACTGTAAGTAACCCCATGAGCACACAGCGCAACGGAATAAAATTTGGGATTACAAACCAGCGATCTATACATAGGGAATCATATCGGATTAGAGAATTACAAGTGTCTTACCCTTGTAGCGCGTTTGAAGCCGAATCCACGGAGCTGCACCACGTCCTACGCCTTCTCCGAGTCAATAGCAAAACTCGAATGGTTTTGCCTCAACGGTATCCACACGATCAAATCGAGTGAAGGGATGGATTAATAACACGTTGCTAGACGAGTTATTAATCCGATACACGAAGCTAACTCGATTCACAATCGAAGATCACCACCAAACAACCAAATCACCTTCGGCTACCTTGAAGAAGCCGAGAGCTTGGTTGATATCCTAGGCGGCCGAGAGCTTGTGGTTTTGGGTTAGGTTTTGTGTTATGATAATTGTCTTACAATTAAACACCTTGCTATCATATTAAATATGATTAATTAAAGGCTTTCTCAAAGCTTCATGGGCTTAAGCCCATGATTTAATTAATCCTTATGATTATTAATTAAGACTCCTCTTAATTATTTAATTCATCCCATGAATTTAATTTCCCTTCTCGATTTAATCTTTTGTGCGACCCGATAGGATCTCGTAATGTTGGCAGTGACATAAAATCTCATTTTATGTCGCAAGCATTGAGCGGTATCTAGCAACACATCGATGCTACCCAAATTACGAGAATGTCAATGACTCGACATAACCTTTAGGACTTGTGATAATATTAATCATGTAACTTAATCCCTTTGTCCTTTGTGTTTAGATTGAACACGAGTCATGGAATAGTCATACTCGTATATCCAATCTTTATTTCTTGATCCCCAAGTAGAACTAGAATAAACGAATAAGCTCGATATCTCATATCGACTCATTCGAGCATGGCCATGCATTTTAGTTCTCACTTGATCAAGGGCCAAACACATCTCCTGTTATATAGGAGGGACAAATCCTATCTCGATCAGTCAACATCCCTCTACATAATTCGTAGTGTATCCAATAGTCGCCTTTATAGTATACCCTGTTACGGGTAACGTTTGACGATATCAAGATACATAACTCCTTATGTTGGGATCTCTGATGATCACAAGTCGTAAGGATTGTATACATTATTATCACTATGAGAATTGCATATGACGATCATATAACTATCCATGTTGCATTCTCATGGTGGGTCTGTCCAGTACATCGTTCTCTAACATGTACCCATATGTTGATTTGATATCTCATATCAATGAACAATTCATCGATCAACATATACTAGTCTCTACGTATTATCATTATCCCTATTCATGATAATACTTGACTAGGGACATCTTTAAGAATAATACAATATTATTCTAAGGACATTAACATATATATTAATTCACAATGCACAGTTAAAAGAATAATATATAATAATGAATTGTCATTCATAAATCCATAAACATTGTATGTTTTAAACAATCATCTAATGACTTGTCTTAGGGCATATCCCAACAAATCTCCCACTTGCACTAAGACCACTCAGACATATACCTAATGCCTAGAGATCTAGTATGACGATCATGCTTCTGCTGTGACAGCGGCTTCGTCAATGGGTCAGATACATTATCATCTGTTGGTACTTTGCATATCTTAGGCAAAAACACATATCCTTATTGCGATCGAAAATCATCTTTGTCGGTTTGGAAGCTTGCCTCAGTGTAACCCATTACATTGAGCTCTTCCTCACCTCCATAAATCAAGAATGTATCCTTAGTCCTTCTCAAGTACTTTAGGATATTCTTGACAGCAATCCAGTGACCTTCACCTGGATCAACTTGATATCTGCTCGTCATGCTCAAAGCATACGATACATCGGGACGAGTACATATCATGGCATACATGATAGATCCAATAGCTGACGCGTATGGAATCTTGCTCATGCGTTGTCTCTCATCTGGTGTTGAAGGACACTGTTCCTTCGAGAGATAAATACCATGTGTCATAGGCACGAATCCTTTCTTGGATTCTTGCATGCTAAACCTTTTAAGCACCTTGTCTATGTATGTACTTTGACTTAGACCAAGAAGCCTTCTCGATCTATCTCTATAGATCTTGATTCCTAACACATAGGTGGCTTCTCCTAAGTCTTTCATCGAAAAGCAATTCCCTAGCCAAATCTTTACAGATTGCAAGGCAGGGATATCATTTCCAATAAGAAGTATGTCATCTACATACAACACTAGGAAAATGATTACGCTCCCACTGACCTTCTTGTAGACACAAGGTTCATCTTCATTTTTGATAAAACCAAACTCTTTGATTGCATCATCAAAACGAAGATTCCAACTCCGAGAAGCTTGCTTCAATCCATAAATGGATCGTTGTAGCTTGCATATCTTTCCAGCATCCTTTGGATCGACAAAACTCTCGGGCTGTGTCATGTACACATCCTCGAGCAGATTTCCATTAAGGAAAGCTGTTTTGACATCCATCTGCCAGATTTCATAATCATGAAATGCAGCTATTGCAAGTAAGATCCTTATGGATTTAACCATGGCCCCTGGTGAAAAGGTTTCATCATAGTCAATACCATGAATTTGTTTGAATCCTTTTGCAACCAGCCGACCTTTATAGGTTTGTACGTTACCATCCATATCGGTCTTTTTCTTGAAAATCCATTTGCACCCTATGGGTCGTACCCCTTCAGGTGGATCAACCAAAGTCCATACTTGGTTTGCATACATGGATTCCATCTCAGATTTCATGGCCTCTTGCCATTTCTCAGAATCATTGCCCATTATAGCTTGTTGATAAGATGACGGCTCATCCTCATCAATAAGTAGTAAGTCACCTTGTTGAGTCACAAGAAATCCATATCTCTGTGGCTCCCGGTGTTCTCTTACAGACCTACGCTGGGCTTGTGTCTCTTGAGCAGGTACTTCTTCCACAACAGTTTGTGGTGCCTGCACTGTTTCCATCTCAATCTCAGGTTCAGTGTTTTCTTGTGGTTGAACTTCACTAAGTTCTATTTTTCTCCCACTGGTTTTTCTAGAGATAAATTCTCTTTCAAGAAATACACCAGTCCGAGCAACAACTACTTTGTTCTCGGTGGGATAGTAGAAATAGTATCCTTTCGTTTCCTTAGGATACCCCACAAATAAACACTTATCAGATTTGGGTCCAAGTTTGTTAGTGGCGTGACGTCTAACGAAAGCCTCACAACCCCAAATCTTCATAAAAGACATACTAGGACACTTCCCAGTCCATATCTCATATGGTGTCTTTTCCACTGATTTAGATGGAACACGGTTCAGTAAGAAAATCGCTGTTTCTAGAGCGTGTCCCCAAAATGATATCGGAAGATCTGCATGACTCATCATTGATCTAACCATGTCTAACAAGGTTCGATTTCTCCTCTCGGATACACCATTCCATTGTGGAGTATACGGAGGAGTGAGTTGTGGGACTATCCCACACTCCTTTAGATAGTCATGAAACTCTTGGCTTAAGTATTCACCTCCTCGATCTGATCGAAGGATTTTGATACTTTTGCCAAGTTGGTTTTGTACTTCATTCTTGAAATCTTTGAACTTTTCAAAGGTTTCATGTTTATGTTTCATTAGGTACACATACCCATATCTACTGAGGTCATCAGTAAATGTAACGAAGTATTGAAAACCACCTCTAGCTTGCGTACTTATTGGTCCACATACATCACTATGTATTAGTCCCAATAAAACATTTGCCCTTTCAACATGTCCCTTGAAAGGGGCTTTAGTCATCTTGCCCATTAAACAAGATTCGCATGTTTCATATGATTCAAAATCAAATGAATCTAATACTCCATCCTTATGAAGTTTAGATATGCGGTTCTCGTTTATGTGGCCCAAGCGACAGTGCCAGAGATAAGTCGGATTACAATCATTATTTTTAATCCTTTTAGTATTTATGTTATAGATAGGCATATCAAGATTTAATACATAAAGACCATTCACCATTTGTGCACTAGCATAAAACATATCATTTAAATAAATAGAACAACAATTGTCCTTTATTATAAATGAAAAACCATACTTGTCTAAACAAGAAATAGAAATAATGTTTTTAGTAATTGAAGGCACAAAATAACAGTCTTTTAAAATCAACGATAAACCAGAAGGTAAAGCTAAATGATAATCTCCTATAGCTAATGCAGCAACTCTTGCTCCATTTCCAACTCGGAGATCAACTTCACCTTTTGCCAATGTCCTACTCCTTTTGAGATCCTGCACATTTACACAAATGTGAGATCCACATCCAGTATCTAATACCCATGATGAAGAAGTAGATAAATTGACTTCTATAACAAAAATACCTGAAGCGGAAGTCACACTTCCTTTCTTTAGATCCTCCAGATATACTTTGCAGTTCATTTTCCAATGGCCGGTCTCACTGCAATGGAAACAGTTCCCTTCCTTTGCTATCCCTCCCTTTGGCTTCAGTGCAGAAGACTTTGGCTTAGATTTAGCAAAGACCTTCTTTGCTTTCTTGTTGCCTTTAGCTTTGGCCCTTCCTTTGCCCTTATTCACAATAAGGACATTTGTGGCCTTAGTCTTCTTAGTATTTGCTTCATATGTTCTCAACATACCAAGCAACTGGGGTAGAGTCTTTTCCATATCAGTCATATTGTAATTTACTACAAATTGACTGAAGCTCTCCGGCAACGATTGCAAGATTACATCTGTGGCCAACTCTTGGTCCAATGGAAAACCTAGCTTGTCCAGATTCTCAATGTACCCAATCATCTTGAGCACATGAGTTCCAACTAAGCTTCCTTCTACCATCCTGCACTGGAATAACGCTTTAGAGACGTCATACCTCTCTTGTCTAGCTTGCTGTTGGTACAACTGCTTTAAGTGTTCGATCATATCGAACGCCTCCATTTCCTCATGTTGCTTCTGAAGCTCAGAGTTCATAGTGGCAAGCATGAGGCACCCAACATCAAGTGCGTCACTCTGATGCTTCTTGTAAGCATCTTTTTCAGCTCTTGTAGCTGTTAGGGGAGGTTCCTCAGCGAGCAAGGGTTCCTCTAGAACATATTGTTTCTTTTCTTGTTTGAGGACTATCCTCAAGTTCCTATGCCAGTCTAGGAAATTTGTCCCATTTAATTTGTCCTTCTCAAGGACCGATCGCAGTGATAAAGTGCTAGTAACGTTGTTAGTTGCCATGGATATCTACAATATAAATATGCAAAATAAGTTTATGATTTAAATCATTTAACATGGTCTTATATTAAATGATACTCCCACTATTTTATTTGAAAAATATCAACCCTCGAAACTTTTAGTGGGCCAAGATCCATATTTCGCCTAATCTTGAGTTAGCTTTGGCTAATCGCCCAAGCCTCGGTTATTTAGGTAGACAACACTTTGTCAATTACATCACATATAATTCTTGGATAGTTGGACGAACAACACTTTGTTCAATTCATCTAATGAATTATAATCCAACCCATGCCTCTAGGTTCCCAATCCTATTGAGATAACCTAGTTAAGTCGTACCCAATTAAAGTATGACGGATATCACTTTTATCCTTTCGCGCCTTACTAAGATTGCCACGGTGCTTTGCTTTGGCAAACCCACACATGTACAATCGAAGTTATTGACGAGTACTTTTATTTGGAAGGCATCTAAAACTTAATATTTTAGAGGGATTTATTGATCTCATGATTAATTTGATAATTTAAAATATGTCCACTACATATAGTTGTATACATATCTACATATATGTGTAATACTATTATCAAACTAAAACATAAGATAAATCATGCATCAACATACATAATTAAAACGTGACATGGTTATAGCCCCTACTAATGAGTTTCTCAAGCCAATGAGAAACTCCTATGAGTCAACCTAAGGTAACTTCATAAGCACCTTCCTTTGGCTCCAATTTGTTAATGGCCTCCTCATCCCGGCACGATGCTCCATCTTCATTGATCACCATCAATAAAATAAACTATACTATTTACAAGATATAGAATTCCTCGATTCACATTCGAGGGGAACATAGGGGAGGGATTACATTTAGAATAAAATAGAGAAAGGCACGACTCGCAGGTCGTATTATAAATTACAATCATTCACAAATCCTATCTAATAGGTCAAAGGGCTATAACCACGCACCATGCTCAAACAACACATAAAGCATGCATTAACATTTAATTAATTAAATTCTAAACATTTTAAATTTAATTCTAATTAAAACTGTAAAATAATTTTTGAAAAATTATCGTACGCTCGGGACATCACATGCCACGAACTAAAGCGACTAAGACACGAACCACCATGGTTCGAACCAAAACCCACGGCTGGACCAATAGTGGGCCTAGGGTTCGAAACCCTAGCCCATGGCCGAGCCATGGTCCATGCGGCGGCGGCACTAGGGTTCCAACCCTAGCCGCCTCGCACCCTTTTGATTTTTTTATCGAGCCATCTTGATTTAAACGCCGGAATTTGTTAGCCACGAGTCACGGTCATGCCATGCACGGGGTTCGCTCAACCATCTCGAGCTAAGGGTTCGAAAATCCTTGCTCTCATGTGGTAAAGTTACTAAACCATGCATGCATAAACCATTATCGAGTCAAGGAGTTCAAAACTCATCCAAGCATCAAAATTTAAGAAAATAGGGCGATGATGGCCGAGCCATGCACGGCTATTAGGGTTCGAAACCCTAGCCGTCATGAGCTAGCCGTCATGCCCAATGGGTTCTAAACCCTAATTAATTTTCGACACTTCCATGCACAATTATTAGCCACAACGACTAAGCCATCTCGAGCCAAGGGTTCCAAAACCCTAGCCCTCATGTGGCTAGCCATGGTGACATTTGTGATGGTGGTGGCCGAAAGTTTATGCTCAATAAATAATTTTATTCGCCAATTATATCAAATACAATTACTACGATGATTTTCATAAACTAAAATTAATTTCATATCAAATATGAATTTAAACAGTTTAATTAACATGCATATTAATTCTAACATGATTAAACTATTTAACCACATAAATCCGATATGAGCCTTGAACCTGGCTCTGATACCACTGTAAGTAACCCCATGAGCACACAGCGCAGCGGAATAAAATTTGGGATTACAAACCAGCGATCTATACATAGGGAATCATATCGGATTAGAGAATTACAAGTGTCTTACCCTTGTAGCGCGTTTGAAGCCGAATCCACGGAGCTGCACCACGTCCTACGCCTTCTCCGAGTCAATAGCAAAACTCGAATGGTTTTGCCTCAACGGTATCCACACGATCAAATCGAGTGAAGGGATGGATTAATAACACGTTGCTAGACGAGTTATTAATCCGATACACGAAGCTAACTCGATTCACAATCGAAGATCACCACCAAACAACCAAATCACCTTCGGCTACCTTGAAGAAGCCGAGAGCTTGGTTGATATCCTAGGCGGCCGAGAGCTTGTGGTTTTGGGTTAGGTTTTGTGTTATGATAATTGTCTTACAATTAAACACCTTGCTATCATATTAAATATGATTAATTAAAGGCTTTCTCAAAGCTTCATGGGCTTAAGCCCATGATTTAATTAATCCTTATGATTATTAATTAAGACTCCTCTTAATTATTTAATTCATCCCATGAATTTAATTTCCCTTCTCGATTTAATCTTTTGTGCGACCCGATAGGATCTCGTAATGTTGGCAGTGACATAAAATCTCATTTTATGTCGCAAGCATTGAGCGGTATCTAGCAACACATCGATGCTACCCAAATTACGAGAATGTCAATGACTCGACATAACCTTTAGGACTTGTGATAATATTAATCATGTAACTTAATCCTTTGTCCTTTGTGTTTAGATTGAACACGAGTCATGGAATAGTCATACTCGTATATCCAATCTTTATTTCTTGATCCCCAAGTAGAACTAGAATAAACGAATAAGCTCGATATCTCATATCGACTCATTCGAGCATGGCCATGCATTTTAGTTCTCACTTGATCAAGGGCCAAACACATCTCCTGTTATATAGGAGGGACAAATCCTATCTCGATCAGTCAACATCCCTCTACATAATTCGTAGTGTATCCAATAGTCGCCTTTATAGTATACCCTGTTACGGGTAACGTTTGACGATATCAAGATACATAACTCCTTATGTTGGGATCTCTGATGATCACAAGTCGTAAGGATTGTATACATTATTATCACTATGAGAATTGCATATGACGATCATATAACTATCCATGTTGCATTCTCATGGTGGGTCTGTCCAGTACATCGTTCTCTAACATGTACCCATATGTTGATTTGATATCTCATATCAATGAACAATTCATCGATCAACATATACTAGTCTCTACGTATTATCATTATCCCTATTCATGATAATACTTGACTAGGGACATCTGTAAGAATAATACAATATTATTCTAAGGACATTAACATATATATTAATTCACAATGCACAGTTAAAAGAATAATATATAATAATGAATTGCCATTCATAAATCCATAAACATTGTATGTTTTAAACAATCATCTAATGACTTGTCTTAGGGCATATCCCAACAATTACATGTTTGGTACAACGTTTTGATCCACAACATCATGTCTTGGACTACACTAGTGATGACATTTGAGTAGAAATTTCTTTGTGTTGTCTGATTGTTGAGGGCTGCTCGATTTATTTAGCAACTGATGTACCTTATCTCTTGATGCTTCCATTAGGTGTTATGGAATGGGAGATGTAGGACTGTGTGCAGGTTTGACATACTGCGATAGATAGAACCATTTCGTTTGAAACGTGTGTACTTGCATTGTAAAGCGCAAGTTGGTGAGATGTTATAGCAGTGATAGCTCTGTTCACATCTGATTCGATGAGATATTAGTTGGAAAATAATGAATTACTTGAATTTGGTGAGATCAAGATGTGTTCACATCAGTGTTGGTGTGGGAGAATCTCTTCATATACGAGATTCGTGTGGGTGAAATCCTCAGAGTTGATATTTCATTCATGACGTATAGATGACTCATTACTATGTAGTGGTGTAGAATGGCGTGGTTTGTATGGAACGTGGAGTACGTGTGTACAAAGATAAATGTGATGAATGATCAATTTGTGATATATCGATAGTACCATGTAAAATGGTGAATGGACAATGATGTACGTTACTCTTGTCTTGAGATGTTGTTGCTCAGTCAGTTATGAGTAGATCAGATATGGTACAACGTAGTTCATATGCTCAGTATAGTGACAAGGGAGTCTATGCTCATCTTTAATGGATGCTGTCCGATGTGGTAGATTGTTTACCTCGTCTGATGAAGCTCAGGTTTCACATTTGCGTGGAAGGACTAATGGCACTTAGCTACGTGGGTTGATTGTGTTGTTATAGTGTGTGGGCACATTGATATAGCATTTGGCATAGCCACTCTCCATGACTGGTGTTCGTAATGTCTTATATTCATAATGTATTTTATGTGTTGATATGATAGACGTATGCGCCATATCCGAGTTATGTAGTGCCAATGTTAGATGTACAATCAAATACAGATGTATAGGCACGACCAGTGAGGATCGTGGAGAGAGGATATTGCTAGTTGTACAGCACAGTGATACCTATGATCACATTCAGTGAGATAAGGAGAATTCGAAGAGTTTATATGCGAGAAAGAGTAAGCATATAATGCAGCAGAATCCTAAGTGATTGTCTGGTATGTTGTTTACATTTTGTTATACTGCTAGTGAGGATCCTTAATTACTACAAGTTTTACATGTTGAGTATGTATTCCTTATTGCAGTATGAATGAGTATATGCTTCAGCATAACTATAAGCGTATAGTTGCGATTCATAATACATATTGTTGCATTATATGATGAGTATATGAGTTAATTTTGAGGACGAAATTCAATTAGTAAAAATTGTAATGCCTAGATATGAATGTTTAATTTAATTATTGTGTACTTATGAAATAATGACAGTGTGATGTGGACTCGGGTTCGGGTTGAACCATGTATGAAAGATGAAATGGATCATTTGTTAAATGATGAAAGAATCTTCATGTTACATTTGATTAAATGAAACGTAATAGGTTGGGAACAACTATATGGAGTTGTTGTAATACATGTCGTAGTATACAATTGGACAATAATTCCTCAACATGGAAGGCATGGATTTGATGTATGGTAGACCACATGGAATAAACTTACTACGGTATGATTTAGGTATGATTTATACCTAAGTATAAATCCACAAAATCAGATAGAAAAGCATATTGGTACCATTTTCACCTACATTTCTCTACCAAACGCTCTCCCAAGTCTTGCTTCCTTTTTATCATTTGTCTTGGCTTTTGGCTTGGAATCAAGATAGGAACTTGTGGTGAAGTGGATGTAAAGCTACTTGGTGAGGATTGATTATTTAAATATGTGGATATCATGCTTAGTAGTTCCATTTTAACATGGTGAAGTTGAAGCAATATGAGATTCAAGCAAAGAAATAAGTTGTAATGTTTTAAAAACATGTTCATATGTATGAATTGAGGTGTAGGATGTAAACCATGGAGATAAGCATGAAAATTGCCATATTCTGAATTTTCAGAGTAAGGCGATCGATCGCGAGCAAAGTGGCGATCGATCGCCGCGACTGGGGAAAATCATAAGGCCGTTTAACACATGGGCGATCGATCACGTGATTTTGACCTATCGATCGCTAGAAGGCGATATATCACATGAAACATAGAGATCGATCGCTGATGGCCAGAAAGTTTGGCGATCGATCGCGTAAAGTGACGATCGATCGCTAGGGTTAAAATGTTGAAAAATATTATATTTTTCTGGAATTTGATGATGATGCGTATTATAACATTATACATTGTTGGTATTCATGTAGCACCATCACATGGGACATGATAGTGAGGAGATTAAACATTGACTCCCGATTTTCTATCGTTTGGACAGGACGACATGTACGTGTTGAGATACGAGTATTGATATTTCATTTATAATTATCATATGTCATTGGTAATGTGAGGCATATAGTTGATGCCATGAATAGTATGCCATTGTTGGGCATGTTGTATATTGATATTTGTGAGGCATATAGTTGATGCCATGAGTAGTATGCCATTGTTGGGCATGTTGTATATTGATGTTGTTAAGTCATATAGTTGATGTCATGAAGAGTATGTCATTGTTGGGCATACAATATAGTTGTTATAACGTGTGAGGATGGTATTATGATATATGCCGCTAATATGGGACGTGAAGACTGAGTGTGATGTCCAGATTATTATTAATCATTTGTTGGACTAAATATGATTTGGATTTTATTGATAATTAATTTTAGAATTAATTAGAAGTGGAATTGACCAAGTGAAGGTCAACTGGCAAATTAATCGGATCCTAAATATTTTGAGATTGTAAAATATACTCCGATAATATTTTAGAGATAAATTAATTAAAATGAAGAATTTAAGTTTTGGTTTTTGGGGTGTGTATAAATCCCAATCTTTTGTCTATAAATAATATGTCAGTGCATCGGCGACACTTCGATGTACAAAACCGGGTTAGGATACAAAAAATAAATATGTTTTGTTGGGCATTTTCGGACACACACAGAAAAACATGTAAAAACACGCACAGAATCCCGATCCCCTCTTTTCTTTCTGCATCCCGCGCGATACCTGACCCTCGCCGCTAAATCGTGCGCGCCCGCCGCCGTCCGAGATCCTTCCGGCGTGTCCGAACCGCCGCCGCCTTCGTCTCTCCCAGGCGCTTCTTTCCATACCAAGAACGCGAAGTTTCGTCGAGGATTGCGTCCGGATCTTGCAAGGAAGCGCCGCGGTGAAAATCACGATTTTGTCCGATTTTGGGGCGATTTTCTTCCAATTTTTTTGTGGGTAATCCTCGCCGTCCCTCAGTCGTTATTTACCTAAAATCCCTCGAATATTTGATGAAGATTGGTTCGATTTTTGCTAGCTTTTTGGTAGGGTTGCTCGAGTGTGTGCAAGTGTGTGCAGCAGTGTGTGTGCGTGTGTGTGTTTTCTGCGTGTGTGTGTGTGTCCAGCATGTGTTTGTGGATGAAGATGGTGTGTATGTATGTATTCCAACATGTATTGGTATAGGTACAAGACTTCTATATATTTTGTGCCTTGTGGTTGGATGATGTTTTGTTATTGTAGAAGGCAAACTTGGTTTGGTGTGGTGGGTTAAGGCGATAATGTGGCGATAAATTGAGTATGAACAATTGGGAATTGGATAGCATGAAATGTTATTAATTGTAGGGATTTAATCATAACTCACATTATTGAACGGAAAATTGTTGAAAATGAATTGGTGATTAAATGTCGTGATTTAGTGTCATTGTTGTTAAAAGGTGAAGACTAGATTCATGTTAGTATGTGTTAACATGAAATAGAGTTTATGGTGATGTAAATACTTGAATGTGTATCATGATATGTATTGTTGACTTATGTCACTTTATTGAATTAGCACCCTTAGTAGTGAGTTCTAAATCAAGAATTATGGAACCAATGCATCTTTAAATTGTTAAAGTTGAATCTAATCAATAAATGACTTTATGTAGGGATTAAGGGAATTGATTTAGAAGGGTAGAATCTTGTATCTTCATGGATCCCTTCTTTCGTGTCTTGGTTTGAATCACCTCGGTGTGGGTTTGAATAATTGTGGAACATGTTAATCGGCTTAATTGGATTGTTTTAGTTAGACACTAGTTGTATATTATTATACATACACCCTGCACTTTCTTTCCCTCTGTTGAACTTGCGTGTCTAGTGAACTGCTATGTGAGTTGGGCGTGATCTTGCATGTGATATCCCCGAAATGGTTAATTGCATTTGGGCATTAATTACGATTATTATGATTAATTATGTGGTAATTAATTATGTGTTGGAATTTATTTACCTTACGGAAATGCATGGTCATGTGGATAGGGTGACCCGGGGTTGCATTTCAGGGTGCATGTGGTGCATGTTGGGTAAATATTATTGGAAGCATGATTTATTTGCCATTGGTAGCAATTGATTAGAAATCATGTGTTTAATTGATATTTGGTGCATTATGAGTAAATGCTTTGAAAAATATCATGTTGGGGTGTTTTATACACCATGGAATTGTTGCTATGCATTTTAATTAATTAAACCCAACACTTTTATACCCAACCCCACCTTTACCAAATTACTTTCACTTTACCAAATCAACTTCCAACAAACCCTTCCCCTCCATTTTCGTTCTTGAGCTTTGGGGTGAAGAGAAGTCCTTGCAAAATCTTATTTTGTGGAGATTGTTGGGTGATTTGAGGTCCCCAAGAGGTATGGACACCTCATGTTTAATTTTTGTAAGGTTTTGGTTGAGTTTGGTATGATTTTGAATGGTTTTAAAATGGGTTTTGTTGGGTTGTTGTGGGTTTGGTTATATGTTGGATTTATACTTGTTTTGAAGTATGTTTTGGTGGTTTATGTCAATATTTATGTTATTGGTTGGTTGGTTTAAGTGTTGGAATGGATTGGAATGGTTTTGAGGTGCAAAAATGGAGTTTTTCGGGTAACAGAGGTTGGCGATCGATCGCCCCTTTCCAGGCGATCGATCGCGCCCAGGCAGTGGGCTTTTCAAGCAATTGGCGATCGATCGCCACTCTTGGGCGATCGATCGGCGGGTCTGGCGATCGATCGCGCCAGGGGTGGCGATCGATCGCCGAAGGGTGCAAATTTTTGATTCTCGGACAGTAAGGATTGGCGATCGATCGCCGTGATGGGCGATCGATCGCGAAGACCAAAATTTGGTATTTTTGGATTTTTTTGTAGGATTTTTGGTATTGGACTATTATTGGGTTCTAATATTGATATTTGTGAATGTGTAGAACCAACCCAGGTGGCAACACAGCCAAGGCATTGAAGTCCTACCATACCCTACATTTTGGAAAGGTACGTAGTGGACGTACGGGCACCCAACGGTAACATGTATTTTATATACTCATTGTTTATGCATTATGGATGCGAGTATATATGTGGTATTGCATTGTGGATGCATATACATGTTGATTTATGCATATTGATGATAGATGCATATGATGATTATTGGATGCACATCCCATGAGTCGTGGTCATCCTTTGATGATTTTAATGCTTGCCGCTATTTGTTTTGGTTCCGCTAAATGTGAAGCGAGGGGTGGGAGCGCCGCATGTCACATTTGAGCGTGGTTGTCATATGGGGCGAGGAAAGGGTATTTGCCGCTCTCTGTGAGGCGAGGGGTGGGAGTACCGCATGTCCATTGAAGCGAGGTTATCCTATGCCGCCCATATGAAAATAAGCGAGGGGCATTAAAATACACTGTGATGGACAGACTAGGGAATGGTGACCAATATTTGGTTTTGTTGAGATGGTATGATGTCATGACATGTTTAGACCATTGAAAAATAATCTATTGATTATACTCATGAGTTATGGTACAGGGACAACCAAACGGGAAGCGTTTGAAATGCATGGGGAAAACAGGAAGTGTTTTATATTGATTATGCATTACGCTTTATCTTCATATTGTGTTGAATATGAATGATTATTATTGCTCATGTTTGGGGGTTGTCCTTGTAGGTACACGTTTGGCATGATAGGAGGGCTAGACGGGTTGAGACAGTGAGCTTGAGGATGCTTTTGGAAATTGAAGGACAAGATTATTTTGCCTAGTGTCTACTCTAGGAGTAATGTAAAACTAGTGGATAACATTCATTAGATGGGGAATGTAATTAATCCATTCTTTTGTAGTCCTTATTTTTTGCATGTAATGCTTAAGCTCATACACTCAACACGTTATTTCTCACTCTGATCATTATATTAGCTCTATTATGCCTTGATTCCGCATTTAAGGATTAGGGTCCTTACATTAGTGGTATCAGAGCAGTGGTTAGAGAACCCAGGAACGAGTGAAGGGTAGCCATAGCATGATAGGCTAGGTGCTTACATTTGAAGCATGTTTATGCATGTGGTGCATATTTTGTATATCCTGTTATACTAACATGCTTATATCATTCCTGTTATCTAACGGCATAACATATATACTGCTTTGGGGTTTGTTGTTAACATTTGTATTACAGCATGGCTGCTAATGAGGAAGTCGGTGATATGGGGAGCATGAATGCTAGTGTTGGACAGACAAACCCTCTACCTCCACCGGCTGTGGGAATGGAACCAGTGGTTCAGTTATTGCTACAGGGTGAGATTAGCTTGACACAATTTCTGTCTTATCATCCGCCCCGGTTTGAGGGGACAGAGTCCGGAGAAGAGGCTGAAGAGTGGTTGGAAAGACTGGAGCAGATCTTTGTATCGGCTCCTTGTGCTGTGACAGCTTGGCTGAGGCTGGCGGAGTTTCAATTAGCCAAGAAACCTCTGTTGTGGTGGAGGAGCACAGTAATGGAGATGAGAGCACTGGGTGCTGTGATTGACTGGACACTCTTCAGGACTAGGTTTTTGAATCGGTACTTCTCCGCAGCAGCAAGACAGACAAAGGAGGATGAATTTACAAGTCTGAGGCAGGGGAACATGACAGTGGCAGACTATGCCACACGGCAC
Organism: Haberlea rhodopensis; assembly: GCA_907163345.1. Classification (NCBI taxonomy): domain Eukaryota; kingdom Viridiplantae; phylum Streptophyta; class Magnoliopsida; order Lamiales; family Gesneriaceae; genus Haberlea; species Haberlea rhodopensis. Next base: position 229,755 of record CAJQUN010000519.1, on the reverse strand, counting down.
TCTTCATTGCTGAGGTACGTTCCCCACATTGTCACCAGTGGACACGCTAAGATGAGGAACTTTATGAAAGGGTTGCGACCGGAGCTCTATGACCGGGTTATCACTAATAACCCAACTTCTTTTGATGACGCTCTCACAAGAGCGGAGCTTGCCGAGCTAGGAGTGGGAGCTTACGCTATGCCACCACCAGTACCGCAACAGAGGCAGACCAATGATAGTTTGAGGCCTCGGGGTGAGCCATTTAAACCCCGTGGTGCCTCTTCATCTTCACGGTATGGTGGAAAGAAACATTTTGGTCAGAAGCAGGATGGCAAGAAGGGCAATTGGACGGCCAATCGAGGATCTTCACAAGGGGATAGGCCGGGAGAGCCGAGGTGCAATAATTGTGGAGGGCCACATTCTTCAAACAAGTGTCCTGCATGTTATGTCTGTGGCAAGATGGGCCACATTGCTCGGTATTGCCCCACACGGGGAGGACAGTCAGAGTATCAGGGCAGCAGGCCGAGGTTTGAGGATAGGACAGTGCAGCAGAGGCAGCAGTTTGGGCCTCGACCATTGGGAGGTCAGACAGTAGGACCACCCCAGGGGCAGGTGTATGCACTGACCAGGGAGCAGGCCCAGGCAGCCCCATAGGAGGTGATCGCCGGTACGTGTCATTTATTTACGTACCCTGCTTTTATCTTGATCGATACAGGTGCCTCCCATTCTTTTGTATCGGTGGGTTTTGTGGAAAGACACCATATGCGCACGTCTTCTTTACCCACGCCTCTCCTTGTCTCGACACCCACTGGAAGGAATGTTGTTGCTGATCAGTTTATGGCAGACTGCCTCATTTATTTTGAGGGCAACGAGTTGAGGTCAGATTTGATTGTGCTGGGTATGTCAGACTTCGACTGCATCTTGGGTATTGATGTTCTGAACAGATATCAGGCAGTGGTAGATTGCCGACAGAGGACAGCGAAGTTCAGACCTGAGTTGAGCAGTCAGTGGACCTTCTATGGCAACGGTTCTCGTGCGAAGATTCCGTTGATTTCAGCGATCAAGATGACTCAGTTGTTGGAACATGGCCACACGGGCTATCTTATCTATGCCGTGGACACGTCTGGGAAGAGTAAGGAACTCAGAGTTGAGGATGTACCAGTGGTAGCAGAGTTTGCTGATGTATTCCCAGAAGAGATCCCAGGATTCCCACCGGCTAGGGAAGTTGAGTTTGGGATCGAGCTGTTGCCAGGGACATCCGCTATCTCTCGTGCACCTTATAGGATGGCACCGGCAGAGTTGAGAGTGTTGAAAGAACAGTTGCAGGATCTCTTGGACAAGGGATATATACGCCCGAGCGTGTCGCCATGGGGCGCACCAGTTCTCTTTGTGAAGAAGAAGGATGGTTCGATGCGGTTGTGTATCGATTACCGGCAACTGAATAAGGCTACAGTGAAGAACAAGTATCCTCTCCCAAGGATAGATGACTTGTTTGATCAGTTGCAAGGTACCAGGGTGTATAGCAAGATTGATTTGAGATCCGGGTATCATCAGATTCGGGTCAGAGAGGAAGATGTGCAGAAGACAGCATTCCGGACTCGATACGGGCATTATGAGTTCCTAGTGATGCCGTTCGGCGTGACGAATGCTCCAGCAGTCTTCATGAGTCTGATGAACAGGGTGTTTCAGCAGTATCTTGATCAGTTCGTCATTGTGTTTATTGACGATATTCTTATCTACTCCCGGAGCGAGGAGGAGCATGTGAAACACTTGAGGACAGTGCTTCAGATTCTAAGAGAACATCAGTTATATGCTAAGCTCAGTAAGTGTGAATTTTGGCTGAGCAGTGTAGTGTTTCTGGGGCATGTCATATCGAGCAGCGGGATATCTGTAGATCCCAAGAAGATTGAGGCTGTGATGGAGTGGGCTGCCCCCACTTCTGTGCCAGAGATTCGGAGTTTTCTTGGTTTGGCCGGGTATTATCGGCGCTTTGTCGAGGGCTTTTCGAAGATTGCCAAGCCGCTGACTCAGTTGACCCAGAAGGGAGTGCCTTTCTTTTGGTTAGAAGCTTGTGAGGAGAGCTTCCAGGAGTTGAAGCACCGCTTGACGACGGCGCCAGTGTTAGTGATCCCTACGGAGAACTCCAGATTTGTTCTGTATACTGACGCATCGCTTCAGGGCCTTGGGTGTGTTCTGATGCAAGATAAGCATGTGGTAGCTTATGCATCGAGGCAGTTGAAGCCGCATGAGACCAGATATCCAGTTCATGACTTGGAATTGGCGGCTATCATCTTCGCCCTGAAGATCTGGAGGCATTATTTGTATGGTACGTCGTTTACCATATACACGGATCACAAGAGCCTCAAATTTTTATTCACTCAGGCGGAGCTGAACATGAGGCAGAGGAGGTGGATGGATCTACTCAAGGACTATGATTGCGAGATAGAGTACCATCCGGGGAAAGCTAATTTGACCGCAGACGCTTTGAGCCGAAAAGTGAGGAGTTCTGCTGAGGACGTCATTCATCTGTCGGCTATGATGACCTCCTATTGTCATTTGGGCTATGATTTTGACATAGATGCATCGCCTGTGTATGTATCGACTCTGTTAGCCGAGCCAGATATCTATGAGGATATCAGGAGAGCTCAGAGGTCAGACGATGAGGTTCAGAGGTGGTTATCTTTAGTACATCTTGGTCAGCCAACGAAGTTCAGAGTGGCCGATGACGGGTCTTTGAGATTGGGTGACCGTTGGGTGGTTCCGAGTACGCCGGAGCTGCGTAAAGGGATCTTGGAGCGAGCTCACAGTAGCAGACTTAGCATCCACCCAGGCGGGAAGAAGATGTACAGAGATCTGCGTGGTCAGTTTTGGTGGAAAAGGATGAAATCTGATGTCGTCGCTTTTGTGAAGAGGTGTTTGATCTGCCAGCAGGTTAAGGCAGAGAGACAGAGACCTGGCGGCGAGTTGAGAAGCTTGGAGATACCAAAGTGGAAGTGGGAGCACATTTCCATGGACTTCGTGACTCATTTGCCAAGGAGTGCTTCAGGCTTTGATGCTATTTGGGTGATTGTGGACAGATTGACTAAGGTAGCCCACTTTATTCCCTATAGCATGACGTTCACATTTTTGAGGATGGCGCAGTTGTATATTAGACATGTGGTGAGATTGCATGGGATCCCCGTTTCCATAGTGTCAGATCGAGATCCGTGATTCACATCTCATTTCTGGGAAGGTCTTCAGTCAGCCTTGGGAACTGAAGTCAGATTGAGCACTGCTTATCATCCTCAGACGGATGGCCAGACCGAGCGCACTATCCAGACGCTCGAGGACATGCTGAGAGCTTGTGTTTTGGAGTTCGATGCCTCTTGGCAGGATTCAGTGCCTTTGGTAGAGTTTTCGTATAACAATAGCTACCAGGCGAGTACTAAGATGGCTCCGTTTGAAGCTCTTTATGACAGACGGTGTAGATCACCCTTGTGTTGGGATGATTTGGACCGCAGATCGGTCGGAGGACCAGAGTTGATTCGAGAGATGGAAGAAAAGATAAAGACAATAAGGCAGAAAATGAAAGCGGCCCAGGACAGACAGGCAGCTTATGCAAATAAACGGCGGAGACCGTTGGAATTTCAGTTGGGAGATAAGGTCTTTTTGAAGATCTCGCCTTTCAGGGGCGTTGTGCGATTTGGGATGCGCGGGAAACTGTCTCCGAGGTATGTTGGACCGTACGAGATCTTACAGCGCATTGGCACCTTAGCTTACCGACTGGCTTTGCCGCCTTCTTTATCTGGGATACATGATGTGTTTCATGTATCATGCTGCGGAAGTATGAGCCGGATCCGTCTCATGTGTTACTGTGATGACCAGGGATTATATATGCTAATCCCGTAGTGTTAATAATCCCTAAAGTGGTTTTACGTGGCAATGTGGGTTTAATCGAGGTATTGGGCCTTCTGGGCTCGTTTAATTGGGTAGTTGGGATCGTTGGATCCAGAGGTTGAGATTGTATTCACATTACGGTGAAAAACCTAAGAGTTGGGTTTTTGATGTGTCTCGGGATCTCGGGTGCTATGTGAGCACCGGTAGAGGGTTTTGGAGTTAGAGAGAGAGTTTTTAAAAACAGATGATTTTTAAGGAATCACGATGTATTTGTGGGGTTATTAATTTTTCGGGGTATTTTTGCTATAAATACCAATTGAACCCAAAATTTTAAAGGAAATTTCATTTCAACCCCTTCATTTCCTCTCTCCTCTCCCGCTGCCAGCCCCTGCCCGCGCGCAAAAGCGCTTCGGCCGCCGCCGTCCCGCCGCCGATCGGCGCGTCCGACCTACCCACGGCTTCGTCTCGTCCAGGCGCTCATTTCCCCTCCGGCAATTGAAAGTTTCATCGCGATTTGAGGTCGAATTTTGAGAAAGAGCGTCGATCCCCAAAAGTTAGGGTTCATCGGATTTCGTCCGATTTTGCTTCCGATTTCGTTGGGTAACGTTCCTTACCCCTTTTCCATGCTTATGATGTATTTTCCCTACCTATTGTGAATTATTGTGTTCGAATTTAAGGATGGTGTTCGAATTTGAGGTTGTTGGTTCGAATTTCATGATGTGTGGGGGGGGTTTATGTTCGATTTTGGGATATTTTTAGCATGAGGATGATGATTCTTGTTGTTATTCGATTAATTCATGTTTAAATGAATTATGATGCTTAATTGGGATCAAATTGAGAAGTATGGTTCGAAATTGCCCTATTTTGGTGAGGGTTTGATTTCGATTTTGGGGGTTTTGGCTTTGGGTTGATGATTCATGTTAAGAGATTGTTATTTCATGTTTTAGATGATTTATGATGGTTGGTTGGGTTCGAATCGTGATGCTAGGGTTCGAATTATTGAAGATGTTCTTGGGCAAGTTTTCGATATGCCGCATTCGTTTTCCCTCCCTGCATGTACCCTGCCCCGGGTCTTTTAGATGTTTAATTGTCGTGTGTCGACAATATTTTGAGGGTTATGGATGTGCTTGAGCATGGGTTGCATGTTCGTAAATAATTGTGAATTATTTATCGTGTTAGCACATCGTTCCTCAGGGCTTGGAACTCGAGCAAGGGTTGGCTCGGACTTCGAGGATTTAAGGTACGTTTAACGTACGAGCATAATTTAAATGATGTTTTACAAGTATGATGCATGATTTAAGATATATGATATGTTTTACTATGATGGTATCGGGACTTGGTTACGATATGTTGTTTCACATGGTGGAATGCTCAGTGCCGCTATGAAGCGAACCAATGATGAGGTGTGGTTGCTACGGAGCAAACACCCATAGTATGACGTTACCTTGAAGTAAGAAATGAGAATGTGGTATTTGATTAGATATCTAGGATATCTGTATTTTATTCCCTATGGGTAATAATAGGAACAGAGACGTAGTTAATCAGAGAAGTGATTAACCAGTATCGGAAGTTAAGGAAATCTCAATATGATATCTAGAACTATGATCATTGCTAGATTGAGTAAGATGTTATGAAAAGATGTTATGAAACGATGTTATGAAATGATGTTATGAAATGTTGCTAATTATTGCTAAATTAAGTAAGATGTTATGAAAAGATGTTATGAAAAGATGTTATGAAACGATGTTATGAAATGATGTTATGAAAAGATGTTATGAAACGATGTTATGAAAAGATGTTATGAAACGATGTTATGAAAAGATGTTATGAAACGATGTTATGAAATGATGTTATGAAATGTTACCAATCATTGCCAAATAAAGTAAGATGTTATGAAAGGTTACTGATTTGAGACTGGCTAGGGTTAACCAATATGATGATTAACTGCATATTCAAGATTTGATGATTTATCTGTTTTGAGAATAGGGTTATACAGGGGTACGCTATGATGAGGATGATACCATCCAGGAAGTATCACATATGTTCCACAATATTTACATTTTCGTAAATTATGTATTATGTCATTATGATTATGAAATTGTGGAATTGGTATGCTCACCCCGTTGGGGGCTGTCTCTGTTGGGGCAGGTGAACAGGTACATCGATGGCTTTGGAGATGAGCTCGAGCTGTTGATTGGATGTACTTCCAGGATCGTGGTACCAGGGCTTGATGAAGCACGGTATCGTATAAAGTACTCATACGCCCATGAGGGTTATATACATATTCATGATGCTCGCATGTGAGCACGATTATACTTGTATATGGGTTGTATGAAAAGGCATGAGCCTTTCTCTCTTTCATCCTATGTTGCATGCAATTGTGGTAGAATTGCTAATGATATGAGAGTCGTTAGTGTGTTATGTGGGGGTTGAAACCCACTTTTGTCGTCTTATGTGTGGTGTCTTCCCTGGCTGGGAATTTACTTTGTGTTCAGTATTCTGTTGAGTATTGTGTATTCCCTGGCCGGGAATTATATTATGTGATGTGCTTTTATTTTTGGGATAGCTCAATTTATGGGGAGACTCTGCCCAAATTTTTATAAAAACCCACAATGCAAAAGCGATGTAATGGGGATGGTATTGGGCGAACTCGATTAGTCTATATGCTGTTAGGATGATGACCTTATAACATTGAGTATTAAAGAAATTTTGTAGTTACCATTCAATGGTAAAGTATCATCTGAGCTTCCCGATTGACTTTTTATTGAAAGCATGTGCCACACATAGTGGTTAATACACTAATCAAGGGTTAAGTATATGGGGTCCTTACATTAGTGGTATCAGAGCAGTGGTTGCTCATTGGGACTGTTGAGGGCCTAGGAAGTTATTGATAGCACATATTTATGCATGATGGCCTTAATGTTATACGACATGACTAATTGTTTATGTGCTTTTATGTTATGAAAAGTGGTATTGCTAACCATTGTGGTTGCAGGAATCGTGTGGAACACGATAGGATGGCATTAATAGCGATGTCTAACACTCTATATGCTACGTGCCAAGGAATCTGATTTTGGAAGAAAATCAGGGAAAAGAAAGATATGACGTATTGTCTGAGGACAGACTGGGTAGACAACCGACAGTGGAATACTTCGGTATGGTCTCAATTATTATTGAATATACTAATGCGTTTGTTCATGTAATGTTCAAGCAAGGAAAGTACGTAAGAAACGTACGAGCATCATACGGTAACATATTCCTAAACTATGACCTTGCTTTAATTGCATAAGTTTATGATGATGATGTTTATGATGATGATGCTTACGATGATAATTATGATAAGTAAGTTTATAATGATGATGTCATGATAATGATGATTTTGATAAGTAAGTTTATGATGATGTGATACGATGTATGATGTGGTAAGATGCCACGGGGTAAGATGCCCATATGGTAAGAGGCCATACTCCTATATTATGATCATACTATGATTGCATAAGAATTTACGATGCCATGATGATATGTATAATGAATAAAAATGATAAGATGTTTAAGATGATGTTATGATAAGTAAGTTCACGATGAAGATGATTTTATAATGAATAAAGATGACAAGATACTTATGATGATGTTATGATAAATGAAGATGATATGACGTTCACGATGACGATTATGATAAGTAATGATGATGTTAATATGATGTTTATAGAATGATATGATGTTTATAAGGTGGTAAGATGTCATAGGGTAAGATACCCATATGCATGAATATGAACCGGGGAAAAAGAAAAGAAGTTAATGAATAACTAGCAAGCTTACTCAACTATGATTTCGTACATTTACTGTTATATCTATAAGATGATGATGTTTATATGATGATGATGCTACAAGATGATAATGTATGTTTAACTATGTTACTTAGAATGGTTGAATGTCCGGTGGTCATTATGGGCAAGCGAGGAAGGTCTTGCCGCTCACATAGCGATGAGCGATGGGGTACATCCGCTATCAAGGTGTAGCGATGGGTATCATCCGCTGATGAGCGATGGGGTACATCCGCTATCAAGGTGTAGCGACGGGTATCATCCGCTGAGCGATGGGGTACATCCGCTATCAAGGTGTAGCGATGGGTATCATCCGCTGATAAGAGATACATCCGCTATCAAGGCGTAGCGATGGGTATCATACGATGTGTTATGTCGAGCGAGGGGGCCAATTGTGCCGCTGTCATAATGGAACCCGGACAGTCCCATTTCTAATTAACATAGTTTGTTGTGAGTATATATGTGAATATGATGTGTATGATGATGTTTATGATGAGTAAAGATGATATGATGATTATGATGATGTTTATGATGATAGGATGCCTCATTCCGCTATTTTACGATGACTCACTCTTCTATGAGGATTGGCGATGGTTTATGCCGCCGGATATGTTAATAGCGATGCCCCATTCCGCTATTATGTGGATTTACGATGACTTATTCTTCTATGAGGATTGGCGATGATTAGTGCCACCAGATATGTTGATAGCGATGCCTCTTTCCGCTGTTATGTAGACCATGATTCAGGCTCAGGTGTAAAGCGAGGTTTCATGCCACTTATTATATGACGAGGTATCATGCCGTCGATTCTATAGCTATGTACTCAGCACGAGATTATGCCGCCTTCGAGCGATGAGTGCTGATTTTGCACTATTGTCGAGGGACGGAGACAGGTATGCCGCTATCTTGTTAGCGATGAGGTATGAGGTATTGCTATTCTATTAGCTTTATTATAGCTGGCATGCGTTGTTATACATGTTTTATTATGACTATTTTACTAGCATGATGATGGATGACATATGTTGATGTACATGGACCGTCACGAGTTGACTGGGTTGTTTAGATGTCATTGTTGACATGTATCGTCACTAGTTGACAATGTCTTAGATGCCATGAGTTGGCACGTGTCGTCACAGGATGACGACGACGATGGTGTAGGAGATGTCTTATTAGACATGCATCATCGTTACGATGATCAATGCGTTGAGTATACGCTTCCAGTTGTATGCCTTGGGTGCCAGTGTCGGGCACAAGGTGGTGTGTGCGGCACCGATTGACGTGACCCTTATACCGAGCGGGTTGCTCGAGGAATGGGTGGATGCACTGTACATGTGATTGTACCGCAGCTTATGTTCAGGAGTAATCGTGGAGGAATTACTCTCTTTCTATTGATATGACATGTGGTAGACATGGTCACACCACCCATGAGGATGTAAGATGGGTCCTAAGGGAGTAGGATCAGGTTATGTTAAGTACATGGGGACGTTGAAGTATCCAAGGTATATCATCATTGGAGGAATGTTGGGTAAAGACCCACTATTCTATTGATTTTCTTTTTCTTCCCATGGTATGGTATGCCGTGCGGAAGCGTCCATCTGATTGGTAGGTTTGAGGTGAACCAAGTGAGTCAGCGATTAGTTTGTCTGCCGCGTGTGTGCAGCACCATGATGGGCTTGCTAGAGCCGTTATACTGCTCGTTGGAACCAAGTTTGGCAAATCGTAAGGTGATATGAAGTGGATTGTGGTGAACTCTGGTAGTCACCACGTCATTTGAAGTTGAGGTTGAGTATGCCTCACTGAAACGTATATATGTTTATGTTTAAATCTTGGGGAGACTTGTCTGGGACAGCTTATGATGTGAAGTACCAACGAGAGAGTCGTCAAGTCGTCGTTGATTCGGTCTGAGAATCCATGTATTTGAGTTGCAATGATGCGACTGCTCCTTCGATAGAGGAGGTTTGAAAGTGGAAACCAGGTTTGGTTTGTGTACACCGTGGAATACTGGTGTTTCCCTCGTAACGATGTATGTTGGACATCGTGAGTCATGATAAGAGATGTCAAGGAATTAAATCTACGATGGAATCAGGAGCGATTCGAATCCTTACAGTTTCAGTTGACTAACTGCTTTTGGATTATTAGCGTTGAGCTGTGCTGACGCTCTTTGATGTTATGATGGATTTGGAAGTCTATTCCACTCCAGAGTTTGACACGAGGTCAACGTTCTCACGGTTGAGGTGTCATTCAGGTTGACTGTCCGATCTACAGTCGTAAGTATCGGTTGTTTTGCAGTCATGAGGGACTGACTTTTGGGATGACCCGCATCGAGGTACGTTTTGCCTCTTAGGTGATATGTTGGTTTTGGTAAGTCGCTCTGTTTCAGAGTTTGAAGCGAAGTAAGTATCCTCGCGTTTATTAATACGATTCTGATATGGTCAGGAATCGAGGTTATGGCTTCATGTTGTTGTGTAGCCTGGGTGTTACGTGATACACCAGTGCTAATTTCGAGGACGAAATTCTTTTAGTGGGGGATATTGTGATGACCAGGGATTATATATGCTAATCCCGTAGTGTTAATAATCCCTAAAGTGGTTTTACGTGGCAATGTGGGTTTAATCGAGGTATTGGGCCTTCTGGGCTCGTTTAATTGGGTAGTTGGGATCGTTGGATCCAGAGGTTGAGATTGTATTCGCATTACGGTGAAAAACCTAAGAGTTGGGTTTTTGATGTGTCTCGGGATCTCGGGTGCTATGTGAGCACCGGTAGAGGGTTTTGGAGTTAGAGAGAGAGTTTTTGAAAACAGATGATTTTTAAGGAATCACGATGTATTTGTGGGGTTATTAATTTTTCGGGGTATTTTTGCTATAAATACCAATTGAACCCAAAATTTTAAAGGAAATTTCATTTCAACCCCTTCATTTCCTCTCTCCTCTCCCGCTGCCAGCCCCCTGCCCGCGCGCAAAAGCGCTTCGGCCGCCGCCGTCCCGCCGCCGATCGGCGCGTCCGACCTACCCACGGCTTCGTCTCGTCCAGGCGCTCATTTCCCCTCTGGCAATTGAAAGTTTCATCGCGATTTGAGGTCGAATTTTGAGAAAGAGCGTCGATCCCCAAAAGTTAGGGTTCATCGGATTTCGTCCGATTTTGCTTCCGATTTCGTTGGGTAACGTTCCTTACCCCTTTTCCATGCTTATGATGTATTTTCCCTACCTATTGTGAATTATTGTGTTCGAATTTAAGGATGGTGTTCGAATTTGAGGTTGTTGGTTCGAATTTCATGATGTGTGGGGGGGTTTATGTTCGATTTTGGGATATTTTTAGCATGAGGATGATGATTCTTGTTGTTATTCGATTAATTCATGTTTAAATGAATTATGATGCTTAATTGGGATCAAATTGAGAAGTATGGTTCGAAATTGCCCTATTTTGGTGAGGGTTTGATTTCGATTTTGGGGGTTTTGGCTTTGGGTTGATGATTCATGTTAAGAGATTGTTATTTCATGTTTTAGATGATTTATGATGGTTGGTTGGGTTCGAAGATGCTAGGGTTCGAATTATTGAAGATGTTCTTGGGCAAGTTTTCGATATGCCGCATTCGTTTTTCCTCCCTGCATGTACCCTGCCCCGGGTCTTTTAGATGTTTAATTGTCGTGTGTCGACAATATTTTGAGGGTTATGGATGTGCTTGAGCATGGGTTGCATGTTCGTAAATAATTGTGAATTATTTATCGTGTTAGCACATCGTTCCTCAGGGCTTGGAACTCGAGCAAGGGTTGGCTCGGACTTCGAGGATTTAAGGTACGTTTAACGTACGAGCATAATTTAAATGATGTTTTACAAGTATGATGCATGATTTAAGATATATGATATGTTTTACTATGATGGTATCGGGACTTGGTTACGATATGTTGTTTCACATGGTGGAATGCTCAGTGCCGCTATGAAGCGAACCAATGATGAGGTGTGGTTGCTACGGAGCAAACACCCATAGTATGACGTTACCTTGAAGTAAGAAATGAGAATGTGGTATTTGATTAGATATCTAGGATATCTGTATTTTATTCCCTATGGGTAATAATAGGAACAGAGACGTAGTTAATCAGAGAAGTGATTAACCAGTATCGGAAGTTAAGGAAATCTCAATATGATATCTAGAACTATGATCATTGCTAGATTGAGTAAGATGTTATGAAAAGATGTTATGAAACGATGTTATGAAATGATGTTATGAAATGTTGCTAATTATTGCTAAATTAAGTAAGATGTTATGAAAAGATGTTATGAAAAGATGTTATGAAACGATGTTATGAAATGATGTTATGAAAAGATGTTATGAAACGATGTTATGAAAAGATGTTATGAAACGATGTTATGAAAAGATGTTATGAAACGATGTTATGAAATGATGTTATGAAATGTTACCAATCATTGCCAAATAAAGTAAGATGTTATGAAAGGTTACTGATTTGAGACTGGCTAGGGTTAACCAATATGATGATTAACTGCATATTCAAGATTTGATGATTTATCTGTTTTGAGAACAGGGTTATACAGGGGTACGCTATGATGAGGCTGATACCATCCAGGAAGTATCACATATGTTCCACAATATTTACATTTTCGTAAATTATGTATTATGTCATTATGATTATGAAATTGTGGAATTGGTATGCTCACCCCGTTGGGGGCTGTCTCTGTTGGGGCAGGTGAACAGGTACATCGATGGCTTTGGAGATGAGCTCGAGCTGTTGATTGGATGTACTTCCAGGATCGTGGTACCAGGGCTTGATGAAGCACGGTATCGTATAAAGTACTCATACGCCCATGAGGGTTATATACATATTCATGATGCTCGCATGTGAGCACGATTATACTTGTATATGGGTTGTATGAAAAGGCATGAGCCTTTCTCTCTTTCATCCTATGTTGCATGCAATTGTGGTAGAATTGCTAATGATATGAGAGTCGTTAGTGTGTTATGTGGGGGTTGAAACCCACTTTTGTCGTCTTATGTGTGGTGTCTTCCCTGGCTGGGAATTTACTTTGTGTTCAGTATTCTGTTGAGTATTGTGTATTCCCTGGCCGGGAATTATATTATGTGATGTGCTTTTATTTTTGGGATAGCTCAATTTATGGGGAGACTCTGCCCAAATTTTTATAAAAACCCACAATGCAAAAGCGATGTAATGGGGATGGTATTGGGCGAACTCGATTAGTCTATATGCTGTTAGGATGATGACCTTATAACATTGAGTATTAAAGAAATTTTGTAGTTACCATTCAATGGTAAAGTATCATCTGAGCTTCCGATTGACTTTTTATTGAAAGCATGTGCCACACATAGTGGTTAATACACTAATTAAGGGTTAAGGGCATGGGGTCCTTACAGTTACAGCCTTCCGAAGTTCAGTTGGAATCAGATGTGTCTTATGTGGAACGGCCTGTCAGAATTCTGGATCGAGCAGACCGTAGACTTCGGAACAAAGTGATACCGATGATCAAGGTTCAGTGGGATCGCAGGGGTGTCGAGGAGGCTACGTGGGAGACGGAGCGGCATATGGTGCAGCACTACCCGGAACTATTCTCTGGTATGAGTTTATGTTTAGTTTCTTTTGGGGTAAGTGCATGTGATTTCGAGGACGAAATCTTATAAGTAGGGGAGTATTGTGATATCCCCGAAATGGTTAATTGCATTTGGGCATTAATTACGATTATTATGATTAATTATGTGGTAATTAATTATGTGTTGGAATTTATTTACCTTACGGAAATGCATGGTCATGTGGATAGGGTGACCCGGGGTTGCATTTCAGGGTGCATGTGGTGCATGTTGGGTAAATATTATTGGAAGCATGATTTATTTGCCATTGGTAGCAATTGATTAGAAATCATGTGTTTAATTGATATTTGGTGCATTATGAGTAAATGCTTGAGCTTTGGGGTGAAGAGAAGTCCTTGCAAAATCTTATTTTGTGGAGATTGTTGGGTGATTTGAGGTCCCCAAGAGGTATGGACACCTCATGTTTAATTTTTGTAAGGTTTTGGTTGAGTTTGGTATGATTTTGAATGGTTTTAAAATGGGTTTTGTTGGGTTGTTGTGGGTTTGGTTATATGTTGGATTTATACTTGTTTTGAAGTATGTTTTGGTGGTTTATGTCAATATTTATGTTATTGGTTGGTTGGTTTAAGTGTTGGAATGGATTGGAATGGTTTTGAGGTGCAAAAATGGAGTTTTTCGGGTAACAGAGGTTGGCGATCGATCGCCCCTTTCCAGGCGATCGATCGCGCCCAGGCAGTGGGCTTTTCAAGCAATTGGCGATCGATCGCCACTCTTGGGCGATCGATCGGCGGGTCTGGCGATCGATCGCGCCAGGGGTGGCGATCGATCGCCGAAGGGTGCAAATTTTTGATTCTCGGACAGTAAGGATTGGCGATCGATCGCCGTGATGGGCGATCGATCGCGAAGACCAAAATTTGGTATTTTTGGATTTTTTTGTAGGATTTTTGGTATTGGACTATTATTGGGTTCTAATATTGATATTTGTGAATGTGTAGAACCAACCCAGGTGGCAACACAGCCAAGGCATTGAAGTCCTACCATACCCTACATTTTGGAAAGGTACGTAGTGGACGTACGGGCACCCAACGGTAACATGTATTTTATATACTCATTGTTTATGCATTATGGATGCGAGTATATATGTGGTATTGCATTGTGGATGCATATACATGTTGATTTATGCATATTGATGATAGATGCATATGATGATTATTGGATGCACATCTCATGAGTCGTGGTCATCCTTTGATGATTTTAATGCTTGCCGCTATTTGTTTTGGTTCCGCTAAATGTGAAGCGAGGGGTGGGAGCGCCGCATGTCACATTTGAGCGTGGTTGTCATATGGGGCGAGGAAAGGGTATTTGCCGCTCTCTGTGAGGCGAGGGGTGGGAGTACCGCATGTCCATTGAAGCGAGGTTATCCTATGCCGCCCATATGAAAATAAGCGAGGGGCATTAAAATACACTGTGATGGACAGACTAGGGAATGGTGACCAATATTTGGTTTTGTTGAGATGGTATGATGTCATGACATGTTTAGACCATTGAAAAATAATCTATTGATTATACTCATGAGTTATGGTACATGGACAACCAAACGGGAAGCGTTTGAAATGCATGGGGAAAACAGGAAGTGTTTTATATTGATTATGCATTACGCTTTATCTTCATATTGTGTTGAATATGAATGATTATTATTGCTCATGTTTGGGGGTTGTCCTTGTAGGTACACGTTTGGCATGATAGGAGGGCTAGACGGGTTGAGACAGTGAGCTTGAGGATGCTTTTGGAAATTGAAGGACAAGATTATTTTGCCTAGTGTCTACTCTAGGAGTAATGTAAAACTAGTGGATAACATTCATTAGATGGGGAATGTAATTAATCCATTCTTTTGTAGTCCTTATTTTTGGCATGTAATGCTTAAGCTCATACACTCAACACGTTATTTCTCACTCTGATCATTATATTAGCTCTATTATGCCTTGATTCCGCATTTAAGGATTAGGGTCCTTACATTGCACGTATGGGTGTGTGTATCCCGCATCATGTGTGTGATGTAGCGGATGGTGGGAGATGATGGGGTTTTGCATTGCCAATGTAATACCATGATTCATGTGAGGATGTGTGCATCCAAAGTGTTGATTATGATTTGATTCATAATATTGAGTTATTGATTTGTGATATAGAAATGAAAGTAAGAACTATTTGATGGATGTTCATTGCTCGGATTATGAGCTAATATTGAATTGATGTTCGATATAGACTCTACAGGAGACTTCGGACGTTGATGATAGCTTGTTCATGTTGTCTACTATAAGGTACGTGGTGACGTACGAGCAGGTATATCTAGTATCTATACATTCATGTATACATGCAATTTTGAATATGATGATTCAGGTAAGTGTTTGACTTTAATAATTGAGCTCCATATACGAGTTATGGGGGACACGTAGTGGTACGTGATCCAATGTTACTTGTTGAGTAGTGATGCCGTGGGCATGAGCGATATGAGAAAGTATCGAGAATGAGATGGTGGGATAACCAGGGTTACATTGGGATAACCAGGTTCACATTGATGTTGAACTATTTATGTTTGAGCATAAATAATATATTGTCATTGTATTGAATTCATAAGTGTTGTTGAGTATTACATTTTCAGTGACAATACTAAATTTGACATTATGAAGTGCGGGAGTTTGAAACAGGAACAGTGTGTGGAAGCCATACAAATTCGGAATTGTACAGGGAGTATACTTTATAAGTTTTGCATAATTTAAATTATTGCATTATGATTTTTTATGTTGATTTGTGATTGAATATTGAGTGGGAGTGTGCTCACCCTGTGTGGGGGCTGTTTCTGTTGAAACAGGTACAACAGGTATGATGCTGTTTTGGAGTACTAGGCTCGAACCTTGTTGGATGATGCTTCCAGAAGCATAGTATGTGATTGAGCCGATATACGAGGTTGAGCGGTTGGTATTTATACTAATTATGCATCCGGATGTGTATCCGTTATTCGTTGCTCTTCTGTGAGCACTTGTATGTGTATATGGACTGTATAAGGGTGTTGAAACCCACTTTTGTTGTCTTATTAGTGTGGTGTCTTCCCTGGCCGGGAATTTACTTGTGTTTCTATATTCTGTTTAATATTGCGTTGTCCCTGGTCGGGAATTATATTATGTGATGAGTTTTTATTTCCGGATAGCTCAGTTTGTGGGGAGACTCTGCCCAAATTTTTATAAAAACCCACAATGCAAAAGTGGTGTAATGGGGATGGTATTGGGTGAAACCCCTGAGTCTGTTTGTTGGTCGAGATGATCATATAATGTTGAACATTGGTTATGTCATGGGAAACATGTGATGATTCTTTTAACGAATGAAAAGAAAATGAAAAATTTATACACATACGACGTCATAAATGAACAAATGACAAGTTTAAGTGTTGGGCCTTACACTGAGCCATTGACATATTAAGCTGGGAGGAATATCATATCGATCCCGTTATAACAGGAAACGTGTGAGGACAATGTTATGATATGTGCTGCTAATATAGGATGAAGCTGAGCCACTAACATATCGGTCTCGTTGTAACAGGAAGTTGAATTGAGATATGCAATGACATATGTGGCTACTTGTATTATGATGTATATTGTGTTTTGGGGTATGTACAGGGGGTATGTACAGGAATAACCAGAGAAGAGTATTACAAATGCATGAAGTACAGGAAGTTGTTTATACAGTATTTATGCATTACATTGATGTTGGATTGTGAACATCATTTATATACACATGTTTTGCGTGGTTGTTCTGTAGAGACTCATAACTGGGGAAAAGCCGAGATTGTGGGTCTACCTTCTGCTGCTAGGATGCAAACTGATCGGGATTGAATGAGTTATGATATGCAAATGATATACAAGATGTGAGGTATATGAACTATGTAAGCTAAAGACATAGTGAAAAATCTTGATCAGTTGTATCTTAATCCTGGTAAGTAAAGATATGTGATTTACTTAATTAAATGATTAAGAATGACGAGGCCCCACATATGTTTAGTCTTGTAGTTCTCGAAGGACTCATATAACACCTGATACTCATTTATCATGTCCTGTAATGCATTAGTGAGTTCAGTATGTGTAAATTCAGAGAGATTTGAATCAGTTAACTCACTGTCGTCATTTGCCATGAGGCAGTGAATTCCTTCATCTTCACTTTCACTCGAGGAGCTTGATGATTCTGAGTCTGAATCAGCCCACTTACTTTTGTTCTCCTCAGCGACAAGCACTTTTTGATCACTGTCTCGTCTGGATGATCTTCTTTTCTCCTTAGACTTCTTGTAGTCCTTGGGCGTTCTCTTTTGATCATCATTCTTTGGTTTTGTACAGTCGGCGATGAAATGTCCCGGTTTAAGAGCAGACACAATCATCTTCTTCCGATCTGTTCTTGAATTTTGCTTCCTTGGATAAGACTGGTATGTCTTCTGGTTATTCTTCTTCAGGGGTCATATCTGTTATGGTGGACAGGGACTCTGATGCAGCGGGCACTTTCGTTGGTTGACTCGTACTTGGTTCATCTTCAACCCAAATGTCTAGCTCGAACTCGTATGCCTTTAAGTCAGCAAATAGATTGTGCAGTTCGATCTTGTTTATATCATTGGATTCTCTAATAGCTATGATCTTCATATCCCATTCTCTTGGAAGACCTCTCATGACTTTTAGGGTAATTTCTCTGTTTGACAGTTCCTTACCCTGGCTGTTGCATTCATTTACAATTCCTGCCACTCTTTCATCGTATTCATTTAAAGTTTCTCCAGACAGCATCTTGATGTTCTCAAATTTTTGTAGAGCGACAATGAGCTTGTTCTCCTTGGTTTGATCATTTTCTTCACACAGCTGTGTGATCTTTTCCCAGATGTCTTTAGCAGTAGGACACATTTGATTTTATTGAACATATTTTTGTACAATGTCTTGAACAAGATGTCAATGGCTACATTATCCAAATTTGCCTTTTTCTTTTCCTCGTTGGTCCAGGATGCTCTATCCTTTTCAACCATCTGAGGTTCACCACTGGAAATAGACCCTGTTGTGTTGACTTTCAAGATCTTCATAGGTCCGTCAGTGATGACGTACCACATATCATCATCCTGAGTATTTAGATGTGCTTGCATTGGAATTCTCCAATCATCATATTCACCATTATTGAACATAGGAATCTTGCTGAATGAGGCCATCAGTTCTTGGAATTTATCACAATTGAGAAGACCATGCTCTGATACTACTTGTTGGGATCGGAGTAGTGTTTAGAAGGGGGGAGGTGTTTTAATAAACACTAGACTTAATTTCTCGATTCTTCTAAGTACAGCATACTGTTAAGTACTGTGGTAGGATCTCAATTGATAGCAAGTCAGCAGACAATAAAAACAGCGAGGAAGATGTCTACTGGACTTGTGAGATTAAAACTAACCGGTAGATATTAAGAAACAGAAACATAAAGATAGAATACTGAAAGTAAATGACACAAGATATGTTCTGGAAGTTCGAAGCACGATGCTTCTACGTCTCCCCTTCTTCCTTTGCATGAAGGTTATACTAGAAGAATTTGGTTTACACTTTACGGTATACAACCTACTTAGGCACCCACATAGATTTGCCTTAACTCCTAGTAATACAACAATCAGAGTTGTTTACAATATGTTCTTACAACACTCACACAGAATATAATTTTAGATCTTTGAGTATTCTTTGAGCAGCAGACTCGGTAGACTTTGATCTTCAAGATCACAATGAAGCTTTTGTGCTGCTATGCAAAACTTCAGAATATTGCAATATGCGTTTTTAATGTTTTGCTTGAATTCGAATGAAATTGATTTTGGATTTCTGAGAGTTGAGCAAAGCTCTTCTTCATTCTTTTCTTCAACATATTTATAGACGTAAAGTCTAACGGCAACTATTCTTCAATTGGAAAGAACCGCATAAAATCAGGTTCCTGATTTTCTTCCAAATCCTTTTTGTCTTATTTCCAATTTCGCTAATCAATGACTAGTTTAATATGACGCTACTGGTGGGGCTGATATAGCAGAGCGGCGCTCTGTTATACCTTTGTCAGAGAGAGTCTGAACGTGTTTTGTCTTGTTCCTTTATATGTCTGTTGGCTTCCCTTGACTTTATGTCTGCTGGACAAACGATCAACTGATATCTTTTCCATCGTCTGCTGGATAGTCAATAGTTACTTAGTCTACTCTTGATAGTCTGCTGGTGTCTTCTCCAGATTTGTACATTGGACTGAGATACTCTTGTACCAGTAGACACTCATTCTCTTCATCTGGTGGATGATAACTCTTAGTCTTTGGACCAGATAGACGATATCTTTTACTCTTTGCATCAGGTAGATAATATCTTCTACTATTTGTACCCAGTAGATCTTTGTAGAGTCAATCACCGTTCTTTTCATAAGTAGGCTTATTTGATTCAGTAGATGCTTCAAGCAGTAGAATTTTGTTACCACCAAAACTTAGAAAAAATGTAAACGTAGTTTTTACCAGCAAATTATCTTTTTCCAATTTGATAATAAAAAAAATTTTAAGAAAAAATTTAAAAATGTAAACGTGGTTTTTACAATTTATCCTATAAGGCGAGCCATAATTTTTAATATATTTTTTTATTTTAAATTTGATTGTTAAAAAAACAAAAAACAAAAAGATTGAAGTTGCCAACTTGGTTGATGTGTTCAACTTAAATTTGAACACGCCAACCAAGGTGGCATCTTCGACTTTTAAAGTTGAAGACGCCAACTGGATTTGTGACTTCATTATTTTGTCAATTTTGTTTTAAATTCGGATATAATATTAAAAAACCCGCAGAATTTGTGTGTTTATGTTTTTTTTAAAACAATTAAAAGCAAAACTGATATTATTATTTTATTTTTTAACATTTATTCTTACATTTATGCACGTGATTATTATTAAAATTTATTTTTCTATCCATCAAAAGAATAAATATTTTATCTGAATATTATATAATTTAAAATTTGTAAATACCTAGTGATGTCATAGGATAAGTCAGTTTCTTCGGTAAAATCTCATGCAAGCGTTGAGCAAGAGATATCCCGAACAAAAAAGCCCTGAACACAACTTGCCCGAAGAACATTGATACCTGCTCGACATACTGGTCAAAGGATAGCGGAAGACCCGGACACAATTAACAAATCAATCGGAGCAAACAAATGTATAATAATGGAACGCGGATTTCTCAGACACGTTTTGATCCAATAATGTTATGATCAGAGGATATCGTGTTCTGGATTAGCACGTGCCAACCACCAGGATCAACACTATAAATACACACCTATAGTCTCATTGCAAAGGGTTGAGCTTTCTGGGCAAGAAAAGACTCCGAAGAGAGCATATTACAGTCTGGTCAATCTTTCGCTCTTATGATGTTTCTGAAAATTCTTATTTTGCGTCTAAGTCCTGTAAATCAAAATAAATTTATAGTGAAGACTTATCCTGGACTAGGTCCCTTGGTTTTTCATTCGATTTGGAGATTTTCCACTTAAAATTGTTGTGTCTTTCATTTATTTTTCACAGCACATAATTCTATCGAACATGGAAAATAGTGAATCACATCATTGGCACCGTCTGTGGGAAATCAAGCTAAGACGTTGAAGAAGAAGAATTTCTTAAGGAAGGAGAAACATGGCCAGAAATAAAGGTCGAGGACAAATTTCAATGGGGTATATCCCAAATCCCCCTTCATATTCGTCCCCGCTACGTGAAGAAGAGGAAGATGATGTGGAATCATCCCAAAAAGTCCCTCGATATAATCCTCAAGAATTTCCTACTATGGGAATGACAATGGAACCATTGACTGATGTTATTGCAAAAACTGTAGGAGAGGTCATGAAGCAATTTATGACCTCGCCCCAGCAAGGAAGAACAAGTAAAGAAGAATATATGGCTTCTTCAGAAGAACATGAAGAGAGACTAAGCATTGATGACCTCTCCAGTCAATAGGAGAAGAAGGTAACAAAACTCTGCATCATCTTGAATTGAAATGTATGGTTTCTCTGACTACTCTAGCAGGAGCAGCTCAATCTTGGTTCAATCAATTGCCATAAGGGATCATCGATAGATTTCCAAATTTCAGCTCGATGTTCTTACATAATTTCTGGAGCAGCAGAAGTTGCAAGAGAACATGCCTCAGCCTGTTCGGGCTTAAACAAATGGAAAAAGAGTCTCTTCGGGACTTCCTGAAAAGATTCAATCAAGCATGCCTCAATGTTCCTCCCGTCACATCGGAGATACTCATCAGCCACTTTACCCAAGGGTTACGAGAAGGAGATCTATTTAGATCACTAGCCAAAAAACCACCCTCTGACTATGACGAGTTGCTGTGAAGGGTTTCTAAGTATATGTCAATTTAGAATGAGTGAAACAGAGAAAGGATGTGAAACTTGGAAATTAGCCAAATTGGATGGATAAACAACTGGAACAACCGAAAAGGCTTTTTGAGCAATACCTCCCGATGATACCTCCCCGAGAGGTGGCCATGAATCAAAGAGGGCCGAAGAGAGATCAAGGAGGACATTTTTGAGGAGGACCCTTCCGAGGATGATATTTCCAAGGAAGAGGAGTAAATAGGTCTTGGGGAAGGCAAGAACCCAATGATGGACTAGTTTTCAATATCCTCCCCCTTTGAATAATGCAAATCATGGAAGGGGAGCACCCAAGCCGGTACCATGGGCGAACAGAGGAGAAAGGAAGAAAAAAATGACGTCCAAGTGGTAGGCGAACTAGCCCCAGTTAACATTCCAAACCGAGGGACCATACATATGATCTCTGGGGGAGTGTTAGGAGGAGATTCTAACCAAGCAAGAAATATCTATGCTAGGAAATTACAGGTTATATCAATCATACCGAAGAACGCCACAACAGGGACGTCCGTTTCCTTTGGACCCGAGGATCTACAGGGGGTGCCATTTCCCCATGATGATGCATTATATATATCAGCCACAGTAGCTAATTATAATGTGTAAAGAATTTTTATTGATACTGGAAGTTCGGCCGACGTGCTTTTCTTAAACACGTTGGCCCAATGAGCTGGGAAGCGTGCCCATGCAAAGGGTAAATACTTATTTGCATGGATTTGCTGGAGAAGTCGTAAGTCCGGTGGGGAAGTTTCATTGCTAGTCACGATGGGAGACTAATCGAGGACGAAGACAAAGATGATTAATTTTCTGGTGATGGACGCCCCTTCCTCATATAACATAATTTTGGGCTGACAAGTCTTGAGTGCATTTCAAGCAGTGGCATACACTTATCATTTGACAATGAAATTCCCTATGGGTGAGGAGGTCGGACAAGTTTGAGGAAATCAAAGTTCCTCGAGGAAGTGCTATGTTCAGGAGCTGAAGCTGAAGCATGAAAGTTTTTTAAAAAAAAGGAGGATGAGAACATTGGAGCACGTGGTAAAAGAATGAGAGAGGAAGATGAGATGGCCTAGGAGAGAATAGCCCAAGTTATTTTCTTACTATTGAACTGGGTCACCAGACTAAATAATAAAATTGGGTTCCCAATTGGAACCAGAGTTAAAGGAAAAAGTATTGAATGTTTGAACATGAATGTGGACGTGTGCGCATGGAGTACCACCAACTTGATTGGAGTATCGCCGGAGGTCGTCGAGCATCTCCTCAATTTAGAGAATGATGCTCGGTCCATCAAGTAGAAGAGAAGACATTTCGGACCCCAGAAAGATGACATCATTGCTCAGCAAGTGGGTGAATTGCTGAAAGTTGGTCATATCAGTGAAATTAGTTTCCCAATGTGGCTCTCAAATGTGGTTCTTGTGCCAAAGTCAGGAGACAAATGGCGAATGCGTGTAGATTTCTAAGATGTGAACAAAGCATGTCCCAAATATTGTTATCATCCACCGAGGATTGATCAACTGGTAGACTCCACCCCCGGACATGAACTACTATGACTGATGGATGCATACCAGGGATATCATCAGATCCCTCTGGTACAAGAAGATCAACCTAAAGTTAGCTTCGTCACATCAGGATGAACCTTTTGTTACGTGGTTATGCCCTTCGGACTAAAGAATGCATGAGCCACTTATCAAAGACTGATGGATAAGATATTCAAATATCAGACTGGGTGGAATGTAGAAGTGTATGTAGACAATGTTCTCATTAAAAGTAAGAGAGCATTGAATTTGGTATGCGATATGAAGAAGTCTTCAGCATCTTGCAAAGATTTGACATGAAATTAAATCCTGCTAAATGCACATTTGGAATGCACAGTGGAAAATTTATAGGGTACATGGTTATTGAAAGGGGTGTTGAAGCCAACCCCGAGAAGATAAGGGTGATTCAAGAGATGAATCCTCCTCGGACCCTGAACGAAGTACAGATACTAGCAGGACAAATAGCTGCTTTGAGTAGGTTCATATCTCGATCATCTAATCGGAGCTTAACATTCTTCAAAGCGCTAAGGCAAGGAGCTCGGTTCGTGTGGAATGATCAGTTCCAAAACGCTTTTAGAGGATTTGAAGAAGTATCTAGCTGAACTGTCGTTGATGAACAAACCTGAGCACAATGAGACTCTTCTCATCTATTTATCGGTGGCCGAGGAGGTCGTTAGCTCATCTTAGTCAAAGAAAAAGTGGGGCAACAACTACATATGTATTATGTAAGTCGAGCATTACAAGGGGCCGAACAAAGATACTCCGAGGTTGTAAAGTTGGCTTTAGATCTTATAACCACAGCCAGGAGACTTTGGCCATACATTTTGTCCCATCCTATTATAGTATTGACCAGTACCCCACCGGGAAAGTTGTTATCGAAAGCAGAAATCTCTGGAAAAATGGTAAAATGGGCTATCGAGCTCAGCGAGTTCGATCTTACATATCAACCCCGAACTACCATCAAAGCTCAAGGCTTATCATATTTTCCTTGTGGAAATGGCCCATATGCCAGAGGAAAAAGAATGAAATATTTATGTAGATGGATCTGCTACTCAACTCGGAAATGGTGCAGGCATAGTTCTTATTAGTCCCGAAGGGGAGGAGATAAAAGTAGCCATCCTGTTTTGTTTTCATTCCTCAACCAATGAAGCTGAATTTGAGGCTCTCATTTCGGGGCTCTTGACTTGACACAAGGGTTCAGAAGGTAGCAGTGTTTATGGACTCCATGCTCGTGGTACAACAAGTGAATGGTATATATAAAGTGAAGGAAGAAAAGCTGAAGAGATACATTGAAACTGCTCGGGCACTAATGAGTAAGTTTCAAGTAGTAAAACCGACTCAAGTCCCACGAGAAGAGAATAACCTAGTCGATGAGTTGGCCAAACTGGCTAGTTCAACGCATGAGTGGAAAAACAGGTGTGTGCTGGTCAAGAGCTTATAATCTCCCATATATCTGTCAATTGTATAATGAGTCTTGAACCATGCATCATGAGAGATTGGATAGAACACATCATTAAATTTTTAAGAGTAATGGCATCCCCTCCGATCCGAAAGTAGCAGCTTGGGTGAAGAGAATGGTGAATCGGTTCGTGTTGATAGAAGGAAAATTGTTCAAGAAGGGCTTCTCGGTCCCTTTTTTACATTGTTCTTCTAACCAAGAAGGAGAATACTTGTTGAAAGAAATTCATGAAGGTTGTTGTGGGAACCACCTAGGTGCAAACACGCTTTGCCAAAAAGCAAACCGAGCTAGATATTATTGGCCTACCATGAAGACAGATGCCGAAGACATCAACAGAAAATGCAATAATTGCCAAAAGCATGCCAATTTATCGCACGTACTAGAGGAAGTCCTTAATAACAGCTTCACTTCTTGTCCCTTTGATCGATGGGAATGATATTGTGGGACCTTTTCCCCCCAGCAACTGGACAAAAGAAGTTTCTTTTAGTTGCGGATGAATACTTCACCAAGTGGGTGGAAGCCGAGACCCTTGCCAAGATCACCGAGGACGAAGTGATTAAGTTCTTGTGGAAGAACACAATATGTCGGTTCTGAATACCAAGGAAATTGGTCTCAAATAATGGAAGAAAATTTCAGGGGGAAGAGAGTTCAGGATTGGTGCAAGGACATGAAAATTACACAAGTATTCACCTCGATAGCTTATCCTCAATCAAATGGACAACCTGGGGTGATGAATCAGATCTATTACATGGGATTAAAACCAGGTTGGAATTGGTGAGAGGAGCATGGATTGATGCATTATCGGTTCTACTATGGGCATACCGAACTACACCACGAATATCTATAGGAGAAACACCATATAGCTTGGTGTATGGTTCCGAGGCCCTAGTCCCCACTAAAATCATTGTAGAATCTCTTCGGGTACAATATTATGATCCCGAAAGGAATGAGGAGGCGAGAAAATTAGAACTAGATGAGGTGGACCTGTTGAGAGAAAGAGCACCTGCACGCACTAAAATGTACAAAATAAGGATCATTAATGCTTATAATCGGAGGGGTTCGCCCAAGGGCTTTTCATGTCGGGGATCTAGCATGGCGGAGAAATAATCCAGCTGAGGATGTAAAGCAATTAGAGCAAAAATGGGAAGGCCCTTATAAAGTGAAGACAGTGATCGGTCGAGGGTCATATAGACTGGAACATTAGCTGGGCCGAGAATTGGAAAGACTGTGGAATGTTCATAACCGTGAAGTACTTTATATAGTAATTTGATTGTAGTTTTATGATTTTTAGAGTACTTTGGATATTAATAAAGTAAGTTTGCTTTTGCATGATTGTTCAGAATTTTATTAGTTTATTATGGATCGGGATGTTCGATCCATGTTTAAACCTAAAATTGTCTAAGTGTTGGTGCTCGAGATTTTCGAGTACGTTCTATTATTACTCAGGAAGTTCGAGCATATTCTATTGTTGTTTGAGTTATTGGATCTAGTCTATTGTTGGCAGGTTAAATGAGGTGTCGGGATGTTTGATCTGTATTTGAACCTAAAACGTGACTAAGTGTTTGTGCTTGGGTGATCGAGATTGTACATAATTTTAGTACTTTATTCATGGGATCGGGATGTTTGCTCCATGTTTAAGCCTAAAATTGCCTAAGTGTTTGTGCTCGGGATGATCGAGCTTGTTCGAAATTTTATTAGTTTATTCAGGGGATTGGATGTTCAGTCCATGTTTAAACCTAAAATGCCTAAGTGTTTGATGTGACTAGAAATAGACACATCTTGAATGCTTAATTGTCTACGATTTGGTAGGTTTTGATGGATAAATTGATACGTATGCTACCTAATCGTATATTTGTGTAATTGTAGGTACAATCGAAGAAAACGAGCTAAAAACGATGTGTAAAGACCAAGGAGAGACATGGACATGACAAGGACTCAAAGTTGATCAAGAAAAGGGCAAAAACGTAATTTTGGAGGTGGCAATCGATCGCCCGGAAGAGGAAATCGATCGCCTATGGACAAAAACATTTGCATCAAAAATTACGGGTCAGCAATCGATCGCGAAGAAGTGGCGATCGATCGCCAAAGTCTACTGGAGCTCGGCGATCGATCTCCACTTTATAGCGATCGATCGCCTCAATGATTTTTCCGAAAAAAATAATGCAGCGATCGATCGCCACATTCAAGGCGATCGATCGCCGAAGAGTCCGAAAATAAGGAAATTAGGTCTTTTACCATGTTTAGAAGATTGTAACCTATTTTATCAACCACCAACCCCCATAACTCGAATTATTCAGTTCTTAGGCATAGTTTTTCATAGTTTTTGAGACTCTTAGAATTTTTAGAGATTTTAGATTAATTTGTTTTCAAGTTTTCTTCAAGAACAACGAAGAACGGAACCGGAATCGACAAGCCGGAATCGTGATTTATAATAGTAATTTCTTTTCCTTTATTTATTTAATGTTTTCCATTGAATTTTATTGTTTTTAGATTTAATTATGCTAGGCTAAAACTCTTCGATTCTTGGTTGAAGGGATACCTGCTTTTGGAATTGAACCTTTTATGAGAATTTGGTTTGATTGTTGAATTTTATTTCGATTTCAATTCGTCTCTCAAATTTCGAATTCCATGATTGTTGTGTTTGTGTATTAGACCGATCACCTAATATTCAATTGCATAATCGATAGTTTGTTAAGAAACAACTAAGATCAATAATTAACCGGCTGTAGGTGTTGTTGAATTCTTAGGAGAAACGGTTGAGTAATCAATTTTAACGGCTGTAGTTTTCATTGATTAGATTTATCGAACTCATTAGTTTTGAAACTATCATTGATTTAATCATTAACGGCTGTAGTGGTGATTAGATATTTGGTAAGGGTTGAATTGAATGATGTTTTCTCTTTGACTACGAATAAGATGAGTAGGAATTGAATTTCCAATCGATAGATAATTGAAAGAATTCGAATGTTTTGATTTGATGAATAAAAGATAATTTTCCCAAAGTACGGTTACCTGGAAACCAAGAATCGCTTCGCTCTCATAAGTTTAAATCATCTTAGTAATCTCGTTAATTAGTTTAATTTTAGAATTTGTTTAGTAGTAATCATTCCTCCTATAACCCCCTTGTTACTATTCACTTTTGGCACAAAATAAATTTACCTTCCCTGTGAGATCGATCCCTACTTCCACTACTACATATTTTTGTCATTAACTGAAGAATGGTTAATTTGGGCGTACACGATAAACGCTACCAAATTTTGGCGCCGTTGCCGGGGAAGCCAACATTTATTTGTGTCGATTTTTTTTTATCCCGCATTACTACTTTGGTTTGTTAATGAGTACAGGTGGATCGTTCAATCACGAAGATAACTTCCACTACGATCTTGAGATTGAGAGGAAGCTACACCAGAGAAGGAGAGAAGCAAGGCTGCTTGAAGAGGAAGAGAGGAACAACATGGCTGCAAATCAAAGCTTGAGGCAGCTCGCAAATCCTAACTTGGACCAACAACCACCCTGCATCAGTTTCCCTGCTTTGGCCAATAACGTAAATTTCGAACTCAAATCTGGTTTAATTCACTTATTGCCAGCTTTTCATGGTCTTGCAGGAGAAAACCCACATAAGCATCTGATGGAGTTCCACGTGGTGTGCACTACCATGAAGCCGACCGGAGTCACTGAGGATCAAATAAAACTAAGAGCGTTTCCGTTTTCTCTAAAGGACGCTGCAAAAGACTGGCTCTTCTACTTACCATCCGGATCGATCACTACATGGACTGACTTACAAAGAGTATTCCTAGAAAAGTACTTCCGAGCTTCAAGGGCAACGAACTTGAGGAAGGAGATATATGGTGTGAAGCAGCTCTACGAGGAATCACTACACGAGTACTGGGAGAGATTCAAGAAGTTGTGCGCAAGTTGTCCACAACACCAGATAAGTGAACACCTTCTCATCCAATACTTTTATGAAGGTTTACTTTCTTCTGACAGGAACTTAGTGGATGCGGCAAGCGGAGGAGCATTTATAGATAAAACAGCGGAGGAAGCTAGAAGGTTGATAGCTAACATGGCGGCCAACTCCCAACAATTCGGATCTGTGCGCCATGGACAACCGCAAAGAAAAGAGGTAAACGTATCAAACTTAGAACAACAACTGATAGACCTCACTTTTCTTGTGCGTGGTATGGCAGGTGGAAATGTAGGAAAGACAAAACCATGTGGAATCTGTCTGGCTGCGAACCATCCTACGGATGCATGCCCCTCGCTACAGGAGACAACCGCTGAGAACGTGAATGCAGCGGGAGGATTCCCAGGCCCCCCACAAAGGAATTATGACCATCCACCAAACAACTACAATCAAGGGTGGAGGGACCATCCAAACCAAGGCTATGGGAACCCGCAGATGCACCAACCTCAACCCTACAGACCGCCATACCAGAGGCCTCCACCACCGCCAGCGCACCCTCCTTCTGACAGGTTAGAACATAGCATTAAAATTATTGCTGGAAATAGTTTACAATTTCAACAGGAGACGAGGGCAAGCATCCAGAGCCTGACTACACAGATGGGACAATTGGCAACTTCAATCAGCAAGATCGAAGCAAGGATTTCAAATGGACTGCCGTCACAACCAGAGATGAACCCCCGGGAAAATGTGAGTGCTATCACAGTGAATGTGAATGATGATGCAGCTGAAGAAAAGGTGGTACTGACGCAACTTCAGAAAGAAGAGATGACGGAGACAGAGACAGACATTGAAGAGCCAATGCAAGGGGAGGAACCACGAGGTAAGTACCCCAAACTTTCTGAATATAGAGAACCACCCCCTTTCCCCCAAGCATTGAAGGACAATAGGAAAGGTGCCGGACTCAAAGGACTCTACGAGATGAGTCCACGCTGCAAAGAGCAAGTCCCATTGCATGAAACCGTGAAAGAGGATCAAAGCAAGGAACACAAGGGGCAGCCCCAGGTCGAGCTCAATGACAATGTTTCGGCGGATAACCAAAGAAACATCCCCATTAAATGCAAGGATCCAGGTATGTTCTTCATCCCATGTGAGATTAGGTCTATAAAGATTGAGAAGGCTATGCTCGATTTAGGATCATCCATAAATGTCATGCCTTACTCAATGTACTCTCAACTGAAAATGGGACCTTTAAAAAGAAATAACGCAGTTATTCACTTAGCTGATAAATCCACAGTCAAACCTAAGGGGATAATAGAGGACGTAGTTGTGCATGTAAAGAATTTGGTCTTCACAGCCGATTTCTATGTCTTAGACATGCGAAATGGGGATCCTTCTAGTCTAATTATTTTAGGAAGACCATTCTTAAAATCATCAAACTCAGTAATCAATATGAATAGCGGTTTGATAACCATGGAGTCTAATGGTGAAATTGAAAAATTCAACATGTATGAACCCATTAAACCCCTTGAGCATTCTAGTTACGCTATTGATGTACATGACGACTATGATTCTGATTTTGATAATGATGAGTTGTGGGAAATGGGAAAGGCTACTGATGGCCTTGACAAGAAGAGAGGTATGGATTCTAACTTAGTGCATCCTGTTCATATGATTGCTACTCTGTCTACTCACGATACTTCTTATCCTCTTATTTCTCACTTGCAGGATCATACCATTGAAAAGAAGCACCCTCCGGATCGACCAAAGCAAGCAACAAATGCTGAAAGAGTAAGCTGAGGACGACCACTCAAAGGGCAACAAGCCGAAATACCGAGGAGTGAAGAAGATATTGAGGTGGTTAAGGAAGGATAGAGCAACACTGCATCAACCACCTTGATAGAGGACTGGCGTCGGGCCACCGACGTTAAACAGAGGCTGCTTGGGAGGCAACCCAAGGGGAGTTAGTTTCTTTCTCCCTTTTATTTTTATTGCTTTCATAGTTGGACTTTTCTTTTCTCTTGTCTTTTTTCCTTACATTGGGGACAATGTAAGATTTAAGTATGGGGGAGGGATTAGTAGTGTGTTATTGTTTTTCTTCAAAAATACAAAAAAAATCGAAAATTTGAAAATTTGGAGCTCATAGCTAGTGATGAACACATGCTTAGAATCACTAGCCCATGATGAAACCTAATTGATATCATGCATGCTTTTGAACATAGGTGAATTGTTAACCTTGGGACACTTTGAACTCTAATGCAAAGTGTACTTTGACTTAGTAAGTTGAATATTTTGAGCACATTTTTGTCATGACTTGTGAAGTGTGCATAACTTAGTGAAGATTGTGTGAACTTTGTGATAGTCTTAAGAAGTCTCTAATGCATGCTAGAACTTAACTACATGCTCTTTGAGGCGTATGTCTAGACTACTTGCAAACATAGAAGTGATATAGGCAATCTTTGATGCGTTTGAGCCTTTCAAGCCTACCATGTAAACAAAATCATTCTCTAGTACCTATTTTGAGCTTTAAATGTAAAAGAATGGTAGTATGCTAAGCATACTAAAGACCCCCATTCAACATTTCTTGACTAGCTTATCATCCTACCCTTTAAGCCTAAATGTGATTTTAATCCATACCTTTTAAGAGAGTATGATGTATTTCATTCAAATGCACTTGGGAATCATTGAAGTATATTTGTGAGCTTAATTGTCAAAAGAATGGAATGCATGAAAGAAAAAGGGATGCCTTGAAAAAAATAGATAAAAATATGACTCCAAGGGGAGCCAAGGCACAAAAGAAGAAAAGTGTTGAAATAAACCTTGTGAAAAAGAACGAAGTTGAAAAATTCATACAAGAAGAGAAGCTTTTAGTGTGCATTTCATCATACTCTCTTGTTTGAGTATCCTTACCCTTTCTTTCATAAGCCAATACCTAGGCCAAGCTACAAGCTAATAAAGACCTACTTGATTTGTGTTTGCAAAGTAGCTAAGATAGTGGAGAAGAGTGTGCAAGTGAGCTTATACTTGTGTTAGTGTATGACTTGAACTATCATGGCTTTGCATATTTTGGATCTATAATTTGTACACAACACTTGTTTATGACCACACACACACGTTCACTACTTCGTTGGGTACGAAATGTTTAGGGATTGAACTTGTTCCACTGTTAACTTTTCACCGTCGTTAATTATTATGCATGTTAAAATTGTTGAGGCATTAAAGTGAGGACAAGTTGCTTTGTTATGAATCTATGAGCCAACCAAAAATATTGGAGTTTTGTTTGTTTACTCGAGGTCGAGTAAAGAGTAAGTATGGGGGAGTTTGATGTGACTAGAAATAGACACATCTTTAGCGCTTAATTGTCTACGATTTTGTAGGTTTTGATGGATAATTTGATACGTATGCTACCTAATCGTATATTTGTGTAATTGTAGGTACAATCGAAGAAAACGAGCTAAAAACGATGTGTAAAGACCAAGGAGAGACATGGACATGACAAGGACTCAAAGTTGATCAAGAAAAGGGCAAAAACGTAATTTTGGAGGTGGCAATCGATCGCCCGGAAGAGGAAATCGATCGCCTATGGACAGAAACATTTGCATCAAAAATTACGGGTCAGCGATTGATCGCGAAGAAGTAGCGATCGATCGCCAAAGTCTACTGGAGCTCGGTGATCAATCGCCACTTTATAGCGATCGATCGCCTCAATGATTTTTCCGAAAAAAATAATGCAGCGATCGATCGCCACATTCAAGGCGATCGATCGCCGAAGAGTCCGAAAATAAGGAAATTAGGTCTTTTATCATGTTTAGAAGATTGTAACCTATTTTATCAACCACCAACCCCCATAACTCGAATTATTCAGTTCTTAGGCATAGTTTTTCATAGTTTTTGAGACTCTTAGAATTTTTAGAGATTTTAGATTAATTTGTTTTCAAGTTTTCTTCAAGAACAACGAAGAACGGAACCGGAATCGACAAGCCGGAATCGTGATTTATAATAATAATTTCTTTTCCTTTATTTATTTAATGTTTTCCATTGAATTTTATTGTTTTTAGATTTAATTATGCTAGGCTAAAACTCTTCGATTCTTTGTTGAAGGGATACCTGCTTTTGGAATTGAACCTTTTATGAGAATTTGGTTTGATTGTTGAATTTTATTTCGATTTCAATTCGTCTCTCAAATTTCGAATTCCATGATTGTTGTGTTTGTGTATTAGACCGATCACCTAATATTCAATTGCATAATCGATAGTTTGTTAAGAAACAACTAAGATCAATAATTAACCGGCTGTAGGTGTTGTTGAATTCTTAGGAGAAACGGTTGAGTAATCAATTTTAACGGCTGTAGTTTTCATTGATTAGATTTATCGAACTCATTAGTTTTGAAACTATCATTGATTTAATCATTAACGGCTGTAGTGGTGATTAGATATTTGGTAAGGGTTGAATTGAATGATGTTTTCTCTTTGACTACGAATAAGATGAGTAGGAATTGAATTTCCAATCGATAGATAATTGAAAGAATTCGAATGTTTTGATTTGACGAATAAAAGATAATTTTCCCAAAGTACGGTTACCTGGAAACCAAGAATCGCTTCGCTCTCATAAGTTTAAATCATCTTAGTAATCTCGTTAATTAGTTTAATTTTAGAATTTGTTTAGTAGTAATCATTCCTCCTATAACCCCCTTGTTACTATTCACTTTGGCACAAAATAAATTTACCTTCCCTGTGAGATCGATCCCTACTTCCACTACTACATATTTTTGTCATTAACTGAAGAAGGGTTAATTTGGGCGTACACGATAAACGCTACCAGTGTTGGTGCTCGAGATGTTCGAGTACGTTCTATTATTGCTCAGAATGTTCGAGCTTATTCTATTGTTGTTTGAGTTATTTGATCTGGTTCGTTGTTGGTAGGTTAAATGCGGGGTCGGGATGTTCGATCCGTATTTAAAACTCAAATGTGACTAAGTGTTTGGCTCAGGATGATCGAGTTTGTTCGGAATTTTACTAGTTTATTCATGGGATCGGGATGTTTGGTTCATGTTTAAACCTAAAATTTTCTAAGTGTTTGTGCTCGAGATGATCGAGCTTGTTCGGAATTTTATTAGTTTATTCATGAAATTGAGATGTTCTTTCATGTTTAAACCTAAAACTGCGCTCGGGATGTTCGAGCATATTCTATTGTTGTTTGAGTTATTTGATCTAGTCCGTTGTTGGCATGTTGAATGCGGGGTCGGGATGTTTGATCCGTATTTGAACCTAAAATGTGACTAAGCGTTTGTGTTCGGGATTATTGAGCTTGTTCGGTTTTTTAGTAAATTATGCATGTGATCGGGATGTTTGGTCTATCTTTAAACCTAAAATTGACTAAGTGTTTGTGCTCTTGATGTTCGAGCTTGTTCGGAATTTTTTTAGTTTATTCATGGGGTTGGGATGTTCGGTCCATGTTTAAACCGAAAATTGCTTAAGTGTTGGTGATCGGGATGTTCGAGTATGTTCTATTATTGATCGGGAGTTCGAGCATATTCTATTATTGTTTGAGTTATTTGATCTGGTCTGTTGTTGGCGGGTTAAATGCGGTGTCGGAATGTTTGATCCGTAATTGAACCTAAATTGTGACTAAGTGTTTGTGCTCGTGATAATCGAGCTTGTTCGGAATTTTAGTAGTTTATTCATAGGATCAGGATGTTTGGTCCATGTTTAAACCTAAAACTGCCTAAATGTTTGTGCTCGGGATGATCGAGCTTGTTCGAAATTTATTAGTTTATTCATGAGATTGGGATGTTTAGTCCATGTTTAAACCTGAAATTGCCCAAGTATTGGTGCTAGGGATGTTCGAGTACGTTCTATTATTTCTCGGAAAGTTCGAGCATATTCTATTGTTGTTTGAGTTATTTGATCTGGTCCGTTGTTGGCAGGTTAAATACGAGGTCAGGATGTTTGATCCGTATTTGAACCTAAAACGTGCTAAGTTTTTGTGCTCGTGATGATCGAGCTTGTTCGGATTTTTAGTAGTTTATTCACAGGATCGGGATGTTTGTCCCATGTTTAAACCTAAAATTGCCTAAGTGTTTGTGCTTGGGATGATCGAGCTTGTTCGAAATTTTTTTAGTTTATTCATGGGATTGGGATGTTAGGTCCATTTTAAACCTAAAGTGTTGGTGCTCGGGATGTTTGAGTACGTTATATTGTTGCTCGGGATGTTCGAGCATAATCAATTGGTTTTTGAGTTATTTGATATGGTTCGTTGTTGGCATGTTAAATGCGGGGTCGGTATGTTTGATCCGTATTTGAACCTAATACGTGACTAAGTGTTTGTGCACGGGATGATCAAGTTTTTCAGAATTTTAGTAGTTTATTTATGGGATCGGGATGTTTGATCCATGTTTAAACCTAAAATTGTCTAACTGTTTGTGATCGAGATGATTGAGTTTGTTCAGAATTTTATTACATTATTCATGGGATTGGGATGTTTGGTCCATGTTTAAACCTAAAATTACCTAAGTGTTTGTGCTCGGGATGTTCGAGCTTGTTCGGAATTTTATTAGTTTATTCATGGGATCGGATGTTTAGTCCATATTTAAACCTAAAATTGCCTAAGTGTTTGTGCTCGGGATGTTCGAGTTTGTTCATTATTTTAGAATATGCAGACAAGAAGTTATGGAAAGATACTTTTATTAAAGAAAAAGATATACTAGTGCGAAGGAAATAATAGAAGAGACAATCCTACTTTATCATATAAATTGCTCTTCAGGAAAACTGGCCAGGGCTGCTTCTTGGTCCAGAAAGTCCGAGGAGGTTCCCTCAGGTGGAGAACCTGTGAGGACCCGCTCCTAATCAAGTGTTTAATTATCACACAATGATTATTTATTTGTAAACAACGGAAGATTATTTAAAAGTCCTGCCAACAAGTGGCTCTAAAAAGTTCTGCATGACCTCCGTGCACGAGGGACATACCAAAAAAAATGAAAAGCACAAAAGCATAACCCAGTGCAACAAGTAAATACATAATACAATAGCATGTATCATAGGCACCCAGCACATAAGCCGTACTAAAAATATTTACATCATACCATAGCATGCACAATAAGTCTCCAGCACAAATTTCATACCCAAAATATTTACATAATACCATCAGCAGTAAGTAAAACTCCGAATAATCACAAATACACAAGAATGGACTGAAATAAACTCAATTTACATAATTATACTATCGAGGATACACCCTGGTATACTTAACTATCCTACGACTGGGATAGACAAAAGAAAACAACCTCAGGTAAAATTTCCAGCGAGCATTCCCTCTTTGGGATCCTGGTCACCTGTAATACCTGTCATTGCCCAGACACAAAGACAACAACAGCCCCCTAGTGGGTGAGCCTAAGCCCAATATGAAACTATCAAGTAGTTACAACATGTATCTATAAAATGTGATATATGACATCATGCAATGCAATGCAATGTAATATGATGCATGAAAGGTACAAATCATCTCGGGATAGCAAAAGTCCGGAATCCAAAGAATAGATATCAAATATCTCAAGCTACCAGAATATCGGAGTCCAAAGAAAGGTATCATCAATCAATATCATGCTCGAGCAAGGCGTCGACTCGCTCGTCGCTACGACATCTCTATCGTCGCTACGACATCTCTATCAATCGAGCCATCAGCGGTCCATCATCCCTCGTGTCTGGGCGACGTCGGCACACTCGTCGCTACCGCATCTCTAAGTTCACTCTCTCCGACGAGCCATCGGCGTGCCCATCATCCACAGACACGCATCACAGATACCAACGAAAAACATTAGGTTATCAACGAAGGAATAGGTAGGATCAACATGAAGTGCTCAATGTCCATGCGTGTCAATGCATCATGCCAATATCATCATCTCATATGATGCAACTCAATATGTCCAACGTGAAAGTCATATATCGATTGACATTTATTGAAAATTATGTGTGTTAAAAAACATTTATTTTCATACATCGATATATCAACTATGAACTCATAATTCAAGTAAAATCACATAGCCAAGTAATTTCACGTAAGTCACGTAAGTTCAACAAATCATGTATGAAATAATACAGATACCTGTCGTATGTTACCAATCGCAACATACCTATTTTTTCTTTCTAAAGGATGAATATCGTCCTTGTAGCTCGTGGAGCTCTAATGCCATATGTTAATCTATAAAATCCATTCAATAGCATCATTCATCTATTTGCTACACAAAATAAGAAAATGAGGATATTTTATCATATTTTAATTTTATTCCTCAAAAACATTTCATCCTTTTCATTACCTTAAGCAATCATTCAAGGCAAACCCTTTCACGGTAAATTTATACTTATAGCACAAGTCAGAGTTGCACTAGTCTATGGCTTACACATTTTCAAATTTCCCCCTCATTTAAATCCAGTTAACTAAAACTCGATTGAAGGGATCCAATAACCATTTCCACTACAATCCAATAAGTGATCTACAAAGCTAAAACACAAACTAGCAAGGCCACAAGTGACAAAGCTACAAGCTGAAAATGTCTGGACAACATGCATGATCGACAACTCAATTTCCCCCAATAAAGTATCCAATTTAAATTAGTACCACAAAGGGAAGCAAGATGTAATAATAGTAACCTACCCAACTATCTAATTCAATGTTTAAACAAGTCAAAACATGAATCGTTAGACATTTCCCCAATTTCGGCAGGAATCGATCCAAACGTCAAGACAACTTGCAAAATCTGTAAAATTCCTCCAACATTAGATTAATCAAACTAAAACATGATTTAAGAACCTTTTCTCCCACATGCATGAAACTCAAATCCTATACCCGCCAATACATTGACAAAATCGAACCAAAACCCAACATGCAATGTAAGACTTCCACTATACCAAATCTCAATTCTGTCAAACCACATTATTCTGCCAAAAATAACTTCAAAAACCTCCAAATCAACCGATAAAAAGATTGGAAATTCAAACTCGCGATTCCCCAAAATTCATGAACATTAGCCGAACACTTCAAGCAGTTTCCGGGCTCACGGCGGCGATAAGGATGGAGACCCGAGGGAAACGTCGGTCATGGTGAGGGGAAGGGATTAGACATGCATAATCGAAATAATTAAGATTGAAAAGGAGAAATCGAACTGAAATTCGAAGAACCCTAAAACTTCAAAATCGATACATTCAGGGCTAAATCGACGAGTTTCAGGAACTCTTACCTTGAATTCTTGGTGTGGAAAGTTGCGCCTGAGAATAAGGAACACGGTGGTAGGTCGGACTTGCCGGGAGGAGGTCGGACGGCGAGGGGCGCAGGGCTTTAACCGAAGGAGGTCGAACGCGAACAGAAATAGGGGAAGAGGAAATCAGGTCCGAGTCTCAAGCATGATATGTGTGTGCATTTTCACATTTTTGTGAGTGAAAATAAGCTGAATATGCATTTTAATATGTGTATTTCTAGTCCAGTAATGTACATCGGAGTGTCGCATGTGTACTGACATAAAATTGTACAGTTGATACTTGGGATTTATACCCACTATCATAACACAAAATTAAATTCTTCATTTTAGTAATTTATTTCAAAAATATTAACGGAGTTTAATTTACCATTTCAAAAATATGTCATGTTCCGATTAAATTGTCAGTTGATATTTATATTGTCAATTTCACATCTAATTAATTAATTCCAAATTAATTATTAATAAATTCCCAAATTAAAATTATTTAATAGTAATAAATCTCGGGGCTGTTCATTCTCCCCCACTTAAACCGATTTCGTCCTCAAAAACTCAAACATAGATCTGGATCAACGCTGAAAACAACATATGGATATACACGACATGATATATTGAATACAATGGAAATTGTATATATCCTTACGATCCAAAATGCGAGCAAGATGTTTGACAGGAATGAGCAATTCCAATCTCATTAGCTTGAACGACAAAATAGATTCAATAGTATATTCGCAACGAGCAAGATGAAGAAAGATACATCGCGAGTGACCGATAAAGCCGGTGACAAAGCCACAATATTTTCAATTCAATCTCGGATCTTGTACGGCCAACATAACAAGGTGGTAATTTGCCTCGCATGCCAAAACGATTAGTGTCTCTAACAGAGGAATTTTCAGAAACATATGATCCCCTATCGAAATCCTATGGGTCGTCTTCGTTTAGAAGCATAACTAGCTTGACGATCCTGGGCAGCCATCATCCGCTATCTGAACAACTGAATCTTATCATTCATTTATCGTATTTATCAAGTCTAGTCACTGGTGTTTCACCGATTTCTTTCCAGGCTAGAGGCAATCTTCAAAGTCTCTCCTAAAAGATTTCAAAAGATGTTGAATCCTAAGCTCGTTTAGTAGTTATGAATATAAGAACTTTGATTAACGACAAAGCTTCATGCCCTCCAAACTTAAAATCATTCGCCACATTACGTAACATATCCTCGATAAACAACAGTCATATTCGTATAAGAATAAGTCCACTGGTAAGAAAAGAAAAGTGCAGACTTAGGAAGTAGATCAATAATGTCCAAACAGCATCACGGTCTCTGTGTGGTCGAGGATACGAGTCACAAAATCCACGTCAATATGTTTCCAATCGCCTTGAGGACTTTCAAAGCCATGAAGTAACCTTCCAAGTTTTATTACTTCGGTTTAAACCTGTTGACAACCTCAACATTTGACAATACATTCATTAATGTCTCATCTCATACATCTCCATCAGAACTGAGGTCTCAGAGTCATAAGCATTTTTCGTCTTCAGGGTAGATACTGTCTTCACAGGTATGAACTTATCGACTAAGTACAGAGGCCAGATCAGAATTTTAAGGAACAACTCATCAATCATAAGGTCGTAAATACTATTAGTAGATGTCTGAAAGCAAGATTGATTTTCTGAAGATACGAGTTCTTAAGATTTCTACGTTCGAACATCATTTTGTTAGGCTAATCTGATGTCTAGAACAAATTCCGACTCAACTTGAAATGCTGAGGTAATGATAGAATTCCTGCTTTGAGTGAAAAGCTTAGTCAGAAGTACAGATATCAGCAAGAACTTGGTGATACAACAAAAGCTAGAACAGACTCGTGGACTTTACGACTGAGGACAGCCGTCGACATTCATTCGTCTAGGATGATATTGAGCTTCACCATCGTAATCCTTCAAAAGATTCATCAACCTGCATTGCCTAGTAATCAGATCGAAATAGATATTTTAAGTTCTTGTGGTCCGAATAAAAACAAATTTTCCCTCCATATAATTAATGACGTCAAATTTTTTTAAAAAAACATTTATTACCAGTTCAAAACTATATACAGGGTCTCATGAAAACAATTTCATACTCATCTGACCAAATACATTTTCAACTTTTCTGTGCCAGTTGAGTAATAGGTTTAGCCATTTTTCAAAAACAAAATCTTTCGATAAATCGACATTTGAAATCCCGCTAAACCATAAAACATCGGACCTCATGAACATTGGTAGGTCTTAGCCCACTTTGAATCAACATAAATGCTACGTTGAGAAATGACGTGGCCCAATAGTATCACTTCGATCATCCAAAATTTCCACATGGATAGCTTGGCATACAAAATCATTTCCTGATAGGAAACTAAGATATCGATTATAGATCTGTTCTATTTTCTGTGGTGTCAGAATGAATGACAAAAACAAATTTGGTGGTTAATTCAAAGAATCAAAGTTACGCTCGTCTGGTCAGAGAAATATCTGATTTGCATGAGTTAATCGCAAAAGAGATGTGAAATTTTCATATTCTTCGCTATCGATAAGAAAGATAACCCTCCTGTGCAATCCGCATTCAGGTTGGGTGGATTGATCAAAATTATTTCATATATGAAATCTGAGATATCTGTTTCAGATATTCAACACAGTCTATTTTCATCGCGAAAGATCAAGATATTATTAATAGGAGCAATTACAATTCGACTGGAAATTGTCAAAAGATTCGACTCATCGAGTTCAAGAAAAATATCAGGAATTAGAATACTCGTATGACATAGTCATATGTCGAGTATACACGATAAATTTAGGAAGATCTTGGTTTTGATTGACACCGGATACTAGTCAAAGTGCAAATCTTCTCGTAGACGTATAGAAATGTCCGAAGTAGATCCTTAACATAAGACGATCATTGTTGAAATTGTCTTAATTCAATAGCGAGTCAAGGTCTATTTATCGATATGCCTACAAATCTTCACCCAAACTTATCACTCCAGTTAACATGATCCATGATAGCTCCGATCACAAGTCCACGTTCAACACTACGGTCGTGCGATCTCTAGGTCTGGATCTGTACCACTTCAAGATTTTCATAAAATTAGACTTTGCTTGAAAACGGATTCTATGGTACATCTACGCCAAGTTCATAAATAATCCTTTCATTAATTGTTTTCAAATATATCGAACCATATTTGCGCATCGTTCAATTCATGTTCTGGATGTACATTTGTACATTCTCTTATTATTATGCTGGTGTGTCACGGCATTTGTGCTTCATCTATGTTATTAATACATAACAACTTAAAGGCTCAATCCTTTTCTTAGAATTAAGATTGTGTTATGAAGTACCAAAACACAGAAGGAATTTCGACTTAGACATCCAGCCCTAAAATTCAATCTCCTCATATTAATCAATTAACATCGAACTACTTAAGGAACATCATCTTCTGTAGGTTCAATCATATATTTATATCATCGTTAAATTTCATTTAACATATTCATCAGTTTATTCTTTTTACTTTTTTGTAAAATATCATACTCAAATCTCATTCCGATATAGCCATATCTCATCCTGTTCCAGCATCTCAATGTCGAAATCTAAATGGCTCTATGTCCTGGAGTTGTCTCAATCACATCCAAGGACTCTCATCACAAATATCTCATAACTCATTCAACCATGTTATTCTCGACAGGTGCCAAAGCAACTTCATTGCTCAAAGACATATTATTTATTAAAACTTCACAAAATAGTTTGAATGTCTCATGATATGCATACTCTTCATTTATTCATTCTAATGCAGCATTCGTTCAATAATAAAAGGTTTCGTAGGTGTTCGAGTGTAAACTCTTTCCCTACTAAGTTTTTCAAACATAAACAGTAATGTATCGATATCGTGGTCAATATCGATACGACACGACTCAGCATACTCAAATATAAACCATATATCGACATCGATATATCAACTAGTTCACTCCAAATCATGTAAGAGCAAATAAGTCAAATAAGTTTCAAACGCATACGCACATGTTCATTCGTGCCTATTCAAAGTGTACACAAGACTCAAAACTAGAGCATTCCCGGTTTATGCTCTGATACGAACTATGAGGAACCGTTCCTAATCAAGTATTTAATTATCACACAATGATTATTTATTTGTAAACAGCGGAAGATTATTTAAAAGTCCTGCCAACAAGTAGCTTAAAAATTTCGGCATGACCTCCGCGCACGAGGGACATACCAAAAAAATGAAAAGCACAAAATCAGTACATAAGTCGTACTAAAAATATTTGCATCATACCATAGCATGCACAACAAGTCTTTAGGACACATTTCATACCCAAAATATTTACATAATACTATCAACAGTAAGTAAAAAACCGAATAATCACAAATACGCAAAACTGGACTGAAATAAACTCAATTTACATAATACTATCCAGGACACACCCTGGTATACTTAACTATCCAACGACTGGGATAGACAAAAGAAAACAACCTCAGGTAAAACTTCCAGCGAGCATTCCCTCTTTGGGATCCTGGTCACCTGTAATACCTGTCATTGCCCACATACAAAGACAACAACAGCCCCCTAGGGGGTGAGCCTAAGCCCAATATGAAACTATCACGTAATGACAACATGTATCTATAAAATGTGATATATGATGTCATGCCATGCAATGTAATGCGATGCATGAAATGTAAAACTCATCTCGGGGTAGCAAAAGTCCAGAATCCAAGGAATAGCTATCAAATATCTCAAGATACCAGAATATAGGAGTCCAAAGAAAGGTATCATCAATCAATATCATGATCGAGCAGGGCGTTGACTCGCTCGTCGCTAC
The DNA here is from genome assembly GCA_907163345.1 of Haberlea rhodopensis. Taxonomy (NCBI): domain Eukaryota; kingdom Viridiplantae; phylum Streptophyta; class Magnoliopsida; order Lamiales; family Gesneriaceae; genus Haberlea; species Haberlea rhodopensis. Next base: position 187,102 of record CAJQUN010000519.1, on the reverse strand, counting down.
GACATCTCTCTCAGTCGATCCATCGGTGGTCCATCATCCCTCGTGTCTGGGCAATGTCGGCACACTCATGGCTACGGCATCTCTCAGCTCACTCTCTCCACCTAGCCATCGGCGTGCCCATCATCCCCAGACACGCATCACAGATACCAACGAAAAAGATGAGGGTATCAACGAAGGAATCAGTATCATCAACATGAAGTGATCAATTTTCATGCGGGTCAATGCATCATGCCAATATCATGATCTCATATGATGCAACTCAATATGGCCAACGTGAAATTCATATATCGATGTACATTTATTGAAAATGATGTGTGTTAAAAAATATTTATTTTCATACATCGATATATCAACTTTGAATGCTCACAATTCAAGTAAAATAACATAGCCAAGTAATTTCACGTAACTCACGTAAGTTCAGCAAATCATGTATCAAATAATACAGATATATATCGTATGTTACCGATCGCAACATACATATTCTTTATTTCTAAAGGATGAATATCGTCCTTGTAGCTCGTGGAGCTCCAATGTCATATGTTAATCTATAAAATCCATTCAATAGCATCATTTATATTCATCTATTTGCTAAACTCTTCTTTAATTCACAAAATAAGAAAATGAGGAGTATTTTATCATAGTTTAGTTTTATTCCTCTAAAACATTTTTTTTTTCGTTAGCATATCATCCTTTTCATTACCTTAAGCAACCATTCAAGGCAAACCCTTTCAAGTCAAATTTACACTTGTAACACAAGTCAGAGTTGCACTAGTCTATGGCTTACACATTTTCAGATTTCCCCCTCATTTAAATCTAGTTAACTAAAACTCAATTGAAGGGATCCAATAACCATTTCAACTATAATCCAATAAGTGATCTACAAAGCTAAAACAAAAACTAGCAAGGCCACAAGTGACAAAACTACAAGCTGAAACTGTCTGGACAACATGCATGATCGACAACTCAATTTCCCCCAACAAAGTATCCAATTTAAATCAGTACCATAAGGGGAAGCAAGATGTAAATGTAGAAACCTACCCAACTATCTAATTCAAGGTTTAAACACGCCGAAACATGAATCGTTAGACATTTCCCCAATTTCGGCAGGAATCGATCCAAACGTCAAGACAACTTGCAAAATCTGTAAATTCCTCCAACGTAAGATTAATCAAACTAAAACATGATTTAAGAATCTTTTCTCCGACATGCATGAAATTGAAATCCTATACCCGCCAATACATTGACAAAATCGAACCAAAAACCAACATGCAATGTAAGACTTCCACTATTGGTAGCGTTTATCGCGTACACCTAAATTAACCCTCTCAAGTTAATAGCAGTAAATATGTAGTAGCGTGAGTAGGGATCGATCCCACAGGGAAGTGAATACTTTTATGATAACAAGTGTCAAACTAGGGGGTTATCGAATTTGTTTAACTATAACTAAATTAAACGAAAGCAAATAAAAATTCTAGTTTATCAAGATTAAAAAGCGATTCTTGGTTTTCGGTCAACTTTACCTTTGGAAATCATTCACTTGATCATAAATTACTAAACATAAGAATTCATTCAATTATTCATCAATTGAAAATTTAATTCCCCACTTACCTAAATCGTGGTCAAAAAGAAAACAGCATTCAATTCGACTCTTATCAAATCTTTAATCAAAACTACAGCCGTTAAGATTTAATCAATGAACGTTTCAAAACTAGTAAGTTTGATGAATCTAATCAATAAAAATTACAGCCGTTAGAATTAATCATCCAATCGTTTTTCCTAAGAATTTAATAACACCAACAACAGGTAATTATCAATCTTAGTTGCTTCTCGATTAGCATTAGAAAGTGTAAGTAATTACTAGGTGGTCAATCTACCAATCAAACACAACAATCATAAAAACCATAATCTGAAAAAAAAATTGAAATTGAATTAAAAATTCCACATTCAAACCAAACTTTTCACAAGTTTTTCTATTCCAAAGGCAAGTATCCCTCAACCAAGAATCAAGGTGTTTAGCCTAGCATAATTAAATCTAAAACTAACAAAAATCGTATTAAAAACATCAAACAATCAATAGAAAAGAGAGTTACTAAAGCGAAGCACGATTCCGGTTTGTTTATTCCGTCTTCGTTCTTCGAGCGTCTTTACAAAATCGGAATAAAAATTATTCTAAAAATTGAAAAATCTGTTCTAAGCTCTCAAAAATCTCCTAAAGTTGATAATTTTCGAGTATATAGAAGTATGGAGGCTGATGGGTTAGGTTAGAGCTTATGTAGGAATGAAAGAAATCAAGTTCCCAATATTTCCAAAATACCGCTGGCGATCGATCGCCATAAGGTGGCGATCGATCGCTAGCTATTTTTTTTTCGGCGAAATTACTTAGGCGATCGATCGCCACTTTTCTCGCGATCGATCGCTTGGCTCCAGTGGACTTTGGCGATCGATCGCCTGGGCAAACCTCGCGATCGATCGTTGCTTCGTGAATTTTGTTGCTCAACTTTCTGTCCATAGGCGATTGATTGCCTCCTCCATGCGGTCGATCGCCTCTGCTAAAATTACATTTTTAGCCTTTTTCTTGATCTACATTGAGTCCTTATTATCTCCAAAGCTTTTCTTGATCTTTATTCGCCTTAGTTAGCTCGATTTTTTCGATTCCACCTACAATTATACAAATATACGATTAGGTAGCATATGTATCAAATTATCCATCAAAACATACCAAATCGTAAACAATTAAACGCAATAGATGTGTCTATTTCTAGTCACATCAAACTCCCCCATACTTACTCTTTACTCGACCTCGAATAAATCAAATAAAACTATAATCTTTTTGCTTGGCTCATAGCATCATAACAAACTAACTTGTTCTCACTTTAATGCCTCAACAATTTTAACATGCATAGTAATAAAAGGTGGTGAAAAATTAATAATGGAACAAGTTCAATCCTTAAACATCTCATACTCAACAAAGTAGTGAATGTGCGTGTGTGGTCATAAACAAGTGTTGTGTACAAATTATAGATCCAAAAGATGCAAATCCACAATAGTTCAAGTCATACACTAACACAAGTATAAGCTCACTTGCACACTCTTCTCCACTATCTTAGCTACTTTGCAAACATGAACCAAGTAGGTCTTTATTAGCTTGTAGCTTGGCCTAGGTATTGGCTTATGAAAGAAAGGGTAAAGGTATATCAAACAAGAGAGTATGATGATATGCACACTAAAGGCTTCTCTTCTTGCTTGAATTTTTCAACTTTTATTTCAACATTTTCTTCTTTTGTGCCTTGGCTCCCCTTGGAGTCATTTTTTTATCTATTTTCTCAAGGCATTCCTTTTCTTTCATGCATTCCATTCTTTTGACAATAGCTCTCAAAACAATTGAATCATTGATAACATAAGTGCATGTGAATGAAACACATCATACTCCCTTCAAAGGTATGGATAGAATTCATATTTAGGCTCATTAGGGAAGGATGATAAGCTAGTCAAAGAATGTCGAATGGGGGTCGTGTGTATGCTTAGCATACAACCATTCATTTGCATTAAGGCTCAAAAAGGGTACTAGTGATTGATTTTCTTTACATGGTAGGCTTGAAAGGCTCAAATGCATCAAAGATCGCCTATATCACTTTCATGTTTGCAAGTAGTCTAGACATACGCCTCAAAGAGCATGTAGTTAAGTTCTAGCATGTATTAGAGACTTCTTAAGACTATCACCAAATTCACACAATCTTCACTAAGTTATGCACACTTCACAAGCCATGACATTAATGTGCTCAAAATATTCAACTACTAAGTTAAAGTAAACTTTGCATTAGAGTTCAAAGTGTTCCAAGGTTAACAATTCACCTTTGTTCAAAAGCATGCATGATATCAATTAGGTTTCATCATGGGCTAGTGATTCTAAGCATGTATGTGTCATTACTAACTATGAGCTCAAAGTTTTCAAATTTTTCGATTTTTTTGTATTTTTATAAGAAAAACAATAACACGCCACTAATCCCTCCCCCATACTTAAATCTTACATTGTCCCCAATGGAAGGCAAAAATACAAGAAAAGAGAAAAGATTAACTATTAAATCAATAAAAATAAAAGGGAGAAAAGAAAGTAACTCCCCTTGGGTTGCCTCCCAAGCAGCGCCTCTGTTTAACGTCGGTGGCCCGACGCTAGTCCTCGTGATCAGTCGAAGTGAGGTGTATCCTCTAGAGCCACCTTGACATTCACTTGTCCACCTTCCTTGTCTTGGACACCCTCGTATTAATGCTTCAATCGGTGACCATTCACCTTGAATGTCTTAGTGGTGTCCAAACTCTGAATTTCCACTGCACCATGAGGATATACATTAGTAATGATGTAAGGTCCATGCCATCTAGAACGAAGCTTACCTGGGAATAGGCGAAGGCGTGAATGGTAAAGGAGAACTTTTTGACCAACTTCAAAACTCCTTCTTGATATCATTTTGTCATGGAAGTCCTTCGTCTTTTCCTTGTAGATCCTTGCACTCTCATATGCCTCATTCCTTATTTCTTCAAGTTCTTGCAATTGCAACTTTCGATGCAAGCCACTCTCATCATAGTTCATGTTGAAATGCTTCACAGCCCAGTATGCTCTATGCTCCAACTCTACAGGAAGATGGCATGGTTTACCAAAAATGAGTCGATATGGGGACATACCTATTGGAGTCTTATACGCAGTCCGGTAAGCCCAAAGTGCATCATCCAGTCTTAAGCTCCAATCCTTCCTCGTGGGATTGACAGTCTTTTCCAATATGGCTTTGATTTCTCGGTTAGAGACCTTGGCTTGGCCATTTGTTTGTGGATGGTAGGCGGTGGAGATTTTGTGGGTGACATGATACTTCTTGAAAAGACTTTCCACCGTCCTATTGCAAAAGTACGTACCTCGATCACTGATGATAGCTCTCGGGATTCCAAACCTAGAAAAAAGGTTATGTTTGATAAAATCTGCAACAACTTTGGAATCGTCAGTCCGGGTAGCAATAGCTTCTACCCATTTTGAAACATAGTCAACAACAAGAAGTATATAAATATGACCATAAGTGATAGGGAATGGTCCCATAAAGTCGATGCCCCATACGCCAAAAATTTCAGATATAAGAAGGGGTTGTTGAGGCATCTCCTTTCATTGGGAAATATTACCGGTCATTTGGCATTGCGCACAGTTCTTGCAAAAGTAGTAGGCATCATGAAATAGGGTAGGCCAAAAGAATCCACACTCTAGCACCTTCCTAGATGTCCTCTTTGCACCAAAATGTCCCCCACAAGCATAGGAATGACAGAACTTAAGAATGTTATTTACCTCAGTTTCGGGTATGCATCTCGTAATGATTTGGTCCGCACAGTTCTTCCATAGGTAAGGATCATCCCACACATAGTACTTTGCATCACTCCTATCTTAGCTCTTTGAGACCTAGATAATTCAGAAGGTAGTACATTAGAAGCTAAGAAGTTCACAATATGAGCATACCATGGAAGATTGTCGCTTATGGATAGTAGATGCTCATCCGGGAATTCCTCCTTCAAACAAAGCTCCTCATCCACGTGTGGTAGACAGCTTAAGTGATCCGCTAATTTGTTCTCACTGCCCTTATTATCCTTGATTTGTATGTCAAACTCACTCAAGAGCAAAATCCATCTTTTCAACCTTGATTTTGCCTCCTTCTTCGTCATCAAATAGCGAAGAGCTGCATGATCAGAATACACAATGACTTTAGTACCAAGTAGATAAGATCGAAATTTTTCAAGAGCAAAAACAACTGCTAAAAGCTCTTTTTCAGTAGTGGAATAGTTCCGTTGAGCATCATTCAAGGTCTTTGAGACATAATAGATGGCATGTGATGCTTTCCCATCCTTTTGGCCTAAAACAGCACCAACCGCATAGTCACTGGCATCGCACATGATCTCGAAGGGCTTACTCCAGTCGGGTGGTTGTATGATGGGGGTAGAAGTCAATGACTCCTTCAGTCGATCAAAAGCTCTCTTGCTTGCTTCATCCATCTCAAAAGAAACATCCTTTTGTAATAGCTTGCACAAAGGTGTAGCTATCTTAGCGAAATCCTTGATGTACCTCCTGTAAAAACCTGCATGTCCAAGAAAAGAGCGCACATCCCGAACACAAGTAGGATATGGTAAAGACTGCATAACATCAATTTTTGCTTTGTCTACCTCTATACCTTTAGCAGAAACAACATGACCCAACACTATACCTTATTCTACCATCAAATGACATTTTTCAGAATTTAGAACAAGGTTAGTCTCTATTCATCTTTTTAAAACAAGTGTAAGGCTAGCAAGACAATCATTGAATGAGTTGCCGTAGACAGTAAAATCGTCCATGAATACCTCTAGAATATGCTCAATAAACTCAGAAAAGATGCTAACCATACACCGTTGAAACGTGGCTAGAGCATTGCACAGTCCAAATGGCATGCGTCGATAGGCGAATGTGCCAAAAGGGCATGTGAAAGTAGTCTTTTCTTGGTCCTCCGGTGCAATAGCAATCTGAAAATAACCCAAATAACCATCAAGAAAACAATAGTATGAATGGCAAGCTAACCTCTCAAGCATTTGATCAATGAAGGGTAGAGGGAATTGATCCTTTCGAGTCACAGCGTTTAGCTTCTGGTAGTCTATACACACTCGCCATCCATTTTGAATACGTGTGGGCACAAGTTCGTCATCTTTTTTCTTTATCACAGTAATACCGGTCTTCTTTGGTACCACTTGGACGGGACTGAGCCATTGACTGTCGGAGATAGGGTATATCACCCCAACCGCTAAAAGCTTCAAAATCTCTTCTTTCACCACATCCATCATAGGTGGGTTAAGCTTCCTCTGGGGATGACGTGTAGGGCTTCCTCCTTCTTCAAGTAGAATGCGGTGCATGCATGTGGAGGGACTGATTCCCTTGATGTCAGCTATGGTCCAACCAATTGCAGTCTTGTGCTCCTTGAGCGCCTGAATAAGATCTTTTTATTGTGCATCCCCCAACTTGCTAGAGATGATCACTGGTAATGTATTTCCTTCACCAAGGAATACATATTTGAGATGGCTAGGTAGTGGCTTCAACTCTATGGTAGGTGCCTGCAAAACAGATGGAAGAACTCTAGTGTTAGAAACAGGCAATGATATAAAAGAAACGTTGCCTGACTGATGTAGCTCAGGTGTATCATCCAAGACATCTATGGTATCTTTCAACTCATACAACTTCTCATCCTCCTTCTTCATAGCCATGGTAAGAGAGACTTCCAATTTGTCTTTCCCTACAATCTCAAAAACTTCCTGTGACAAATAACAATAACATCAATAGAATACACAGTGTCATCATCATTGCGAGGATATTTCATGGCATCATAAATGTTAAAAGTAACAATCTCACCATCAAATTCCATAGTAAGGGTACCACTATGCACATCTATCTTGGTCTTAGAAGTTTTGAGGAATGGTCTTCCTAACAAAATGAGACTACTCGTATCAACATTCTCCATATCAAGGACATAAAAATCCGCAGGGAATACCAATTCGTTCACTTGCACAAGCACATCCTCAATCACACCCCTAGGATATGCACTAAACCTATCCGCTAGTTGAATAACCACTCCAGTAGAGTTCACAGGTCCAAGTTGTAGAGAAGCATATATAGAATATGGCATAACACTTAAATTGATGCTCCTAAATCTAACATGGCCTTTTCAAGGCGAGTGTTACCAATTGTGCACGGAATAGAGAACATACCTGGGTCCTTACACTTGGTAGGGATTTTTCTTTGGATCACCGCAGATACGTTTTCTCCCAATTCAATCTTTTGAGATCCCTTCAACCTATGATTCCTCTTTGCAGTGCATAATTCTTTCAAAAATTTTGCATAGCAAGGTACTTGTTGAATTGCATCAAGTAAAGGGATGTTTACCTCACATCGTCGAAAGGTTTCGTATATACCTTTAAGTCCGGCATATTTCCTATTATCTTTTAATGCTTGAGGGAAAGGGGGCGGTACTTTATATTCAGAAAAGGAGGAAGACTTACCTTTTGGTACCTCTTGTTCCATGGTGGTCTTGTCTCCAACTCTAGCTTCCTTTTCTTCATCACCCTTTGGTTTATCTTCCACTTTCTCCTCCGGTATTTCCAGTTCTTTACCACTCCTAAGTGTGACCGCACTTGCATTTTCCCTTGGATTCACCACTGTTTGGGATGGTAGGGTGGTCGACCCATGTGCTTCAACACGATTTAGCGCGGTGGCTAGTTGACCCACTTGAGTGTTCAGGGTTTGAATACTTGATCTTGTTTCCTGTTGAAATTTTGTAACATTATGAGCAAGATCTTGAATAATATTTTCTAACCTGTCACTAGTAGAGGGGTAATTAGATTATTGTGCCCTCTAAAAAGGTGGTCGGTAAGGTGGTGGATGTTGTGGCTGTTGTGGCACTTGAGGTGGAACGTGATTCATCGATTGTGGTACATAGCTCAAGTTAGGGTGGTCTCTCCATCCTGGGTTGTATGTGTTGGAGTAAGGGTCATACTTGCGTTGAGGTTGCCCCAGAAATCCACCTGCTGCATTCACTTGCTCAGCAGATGATTCGTGAAGTGATGGGCATGAATCTGTAGTATGACTCATCTCCAAACATATTCCACATGGCTTCATTGTCTGTCCATTTCCTCCTGCCATTTGACGAACAAGAGAGGTGAGGCTAATAAGTTGTTCTAGATTAGACACGTTTACCTCTCCTTGTTTCCGTTGATTCGGTTCATTCCTAAAGTTGCCAAACTGCTGTGAGTTGGCCGCCATGTTTGCTATCAAGCTTCTTGCATCCTCCGGTGTCTTATCCACAAAAGCTCCACCGCTTGCAGCGTCAACCAAGTTCCTGTCACTAGATAACAAACCCTCATAAAAGTATTGTATGAGTAAATGTTCACTTATCTGGTGTTGTGGACAGCTTGCACACAACTTCTTGAAGCGATCCCAGTACTAATGCAATGTCTCTCCCGTGTACTGTCGAATAGAGTAGATCTCCTTCCGTATATTAGCTGCCCTTGATGCTGGAAAGTATTTTTCTAGAAACGTCCTCTGGAGATCATTCCATGTTGTGATCGATCCCGATGGTAGGTAGAATAACCAGTCCTTTGCAGCATCCTTCAAGGAAAAAGGGAAAGCTCTTAACTTGATTTGCTCCTCAGTAATTCCAGTCGGCTTCATAGTGGTGCAAACCACATGGAACTCCATCAAATGCTTATGAGGATCTTCTCCTGCAAGTCCATGGAAAGATGGTAACAAATGTATTAGTCCAGATTTCAGTTCAAAATTAACTTAGTTGCAAGAGTAGGAAAAGTAATGCAAGGAGGTTGTTGGTTGAAATCCGGATTGGCCAGTTGTCGTAAACTCCGATTTGCATCCATGGTGTTCCTTTATTCCTCTTCTTCCCTTCGGTTTTCTCTTCTTCTCCGATGTAGTGTCCTCTCGATCTCAGGATCGTAGTGAATATTGTCTTCTTGATCAGAGGGATCACCTGTACTCATGAACAAACAACACGAGTATAAAACGAAATAAATAAAACGATGTTAACACAAAAGTAATTGCCTTCCCCGGCAACGGTGCCAAAATTTGGTAGCGTTTATCGCGTACGCCCAAATTAACCCTCTCAAGTTAATAGCAGTAAATATGTAGTAGAGTGAGTAGGAATCGATCCCACAGGGAAGTGAATACTTTTATGCTAACAAGTATCAAACTAGGGGGTTATCGAATTTGTTTAACTATAACTAAATTAAACGAAAGCAAATAAAAATTCTAGTTTATCAAGATTAAAAAGCGATTCTTGGTTTTCGGTCAACTTTATCTTTGGAAATCATTCACTTTATCATCAAATTACTAAACATAAGAATTCATTCAATTATTCATCAATTGAAAATTTAATTCCTCACTTACCTAAATCGTGGTAAAAAAGAAAACAACATTCAATTCGACTCTTATCAAATCTTTAATCAAAACTACATCCGTTAAGATTTAATCAATGAACGTTTCAAAACTAGTAAGTTCGATGAATCTAATCAATAAAAACTACAGCCGTTAGAATTAATCATCCAATCGTTTTTTCTAAGAATTTAATAACACCAACAGCAGGTAATTATCAATCTTAGTTGCTTCTCAATTAGCATTAGAAAGTGTAAGTAATTGCTAGGTGATCAATCTACCAATCAAACACAACAATCATAAAAATCATAATCTGAAAAACAAATTGAAATTGAATTAAAAATTCCACATTCAAACCAAAATTTTCACAAGTTTTTCTATTCCAAAGGCAAGTATCCCTCAACCAAGAATCAAGGTGTTTAGCCTAGCATAATTAAATCTAAAACTAACAAAAATCGTATTAAAAACATCAAACAATCAATAGAAAATAGAGTTACTAAAGCGAAGCACGATTCCGTCTTGTTGATTCCGTCTTCGTTCTTCGAGCGTCATTACAAAAATCGGAATAAAAATTATTCTAAAAATTGAAAAATCTGTTCTAAGCTCTCAAAAATATCCTAAAGTTGATAATTTTCGAGTATATAGAAGTATGGAGGCTGATGGGTTAGGTTAGAGCTTATGTAGGAAGGAAAGAAATCAAGTTCCCAATATTTCCAAAATACCGCTGGCGATCGATCGCCATAAGGTGGTGATCGATCGCTAGCTATTTTTTTCGGCGAAATTACTTAGGCGATCGATCGCCACTTTTCTTGCGATCGATCACTTGGCTCCAGTGGACTTTGGCGATCGATCGCCTAAACCTCGCGATCGATCGCTGCTTTGTGAATTTTGTTGCTCAACTTTCTGTCCATAGGCGATCGATTGCCTCCTCCACGCGGTCGATCGCCTCTGCTAAAATTACATTTTTAGCCTTTTTCTTGATCTACATTGAGTCCTTATTATCTCCAAAGCTTTTCTTGATCTTTATTCGCCTTAGTTAGCTCGATTTCTTCGATTCCACCTACAATTACACAAATATACGAATAGGTAGCATATGTATCAAATTATCCATCAAAACATACCAAATCGTAAACAATTAAACGCAATAGATGTGTCTATTTCTAGTCACATCAACTATACCAAATCTCAATTCTGTCAAACCACATTATTCTGTCAAAAATAACTTCAAAAACCTCAAAATCAACCGATAAAAAGATTGGAAATTTGAACTCACGATTCCCCCAAAATGCATGAACAGTAGCCGAACACTTCATGGTGGTTTCCGGTGGCTCACGGCGGTGATAAGTGCGGAGATCGGAGGGGAAATGTCAGTCATGGTGAGGGGAGTTAGACATGCATAATTGAAACAATTTAAGATTAAAAAGTAGAAATCGAACTGAAATTCGAAGAACCCTAAAAATTTGAAATAGATACATTCAGGGCTAAATCGACGGGTTTCAGGAACTCTTACCGTGAATTCTTGGTGTGGAAAGTTGCGCCTGATAGTGAGGAAAATGGTGGTAGATCGGACTCGCCGGGAGGAGGTCGGACGGCGACGGGCGCAGGGCTTTAGCCGGAGGAGGTCGAAGGCGAACAGAAACAGGGAAGAGGAAATCCTGTCCGAGTGTGAAGCGTGATATGTGTGTGCATTTTCACATTTTTGTGCATGAAAATGAGCTGAATATGCATTTTAATATGTGTATTTCCAGTCCAGTAATGTACATCGGAGTGTCGCCGGTGTACTGATACAAAATTGTACAATCGATACTTGGGATTTATACCCACTATTATTACACAAAATTAAAGTCTTCAATTTTTAGTAATTTATTTCTAAAATATAACGGAGTTTAATTTACCATTTCAAAAATATGTCATGTTCAATTTAAATTGTCAGTTGACATTTATATTGTCAATTTCACATCTAATTAATTAATTCCAAATTAATTATTAATAAATTCTCAAATTAAAATTGATTAATAGTAATAAATCTTGTGCCTTACAGAACCCTTTGCCTCAAATTGACGAGCACAAGCTTCAAACCCATGCTCAAAAAATACGGAGGCGCGGTCCGACACAATGTTGTTATACTCTTCGGACTTCAGAAAGTCGGCTTTCCTCTTCAAACATATTTCCTCTACCCGAGCTTCACATGAATCTTTTTCTTGAGCATATTGCTCGAATAGAGTCTTGTTGATTTCTTCGAGGTGAGTTGCTTTACTCTCCAGCTCCTCGGAACTTCTTCATTCTTCTTCAAGAGCCTTCTGGACCATTTCCTGAGCTTTCTTGTCAGATTTCTGCTGCTCTTGGAGAATGGCCATATTCTTATGAAAATCCTCGTACATGTTTGAAACTGATACCGCTCCTTGTGCCGAGAAGTACTATCCGCCCGGGTTGAGTGGAATCGGTTTAGGAGTTCGCCCGCCATCATAGGGGCCTACACAAGAATACATCGAAGTAAGCAGCAAGAACAAAATTACTTAGAAAATTTTGGGAAACGAATCTGACTTACCTTCACCAAATAAGTGGAGAAATCATTCACCAAGTCGCTGAAAGCTAACTCCCCGATAAGCTTTCTATCTGGGCTGTTGGGAGAGAAGGAAATGATGGATTGAGAGGTCGTGCCTTTATGGGGTCAGGTTTTTTCAGGAAAGGAACGTTAGTAGAATAGTACCAGTGAGGGAAATGTTTTCCAGGGGTGGTGAGGACAAATATTGCTGAGAGCAGAAGAATTGGTCGGTTAGGAAGAAGCTCAGGGTTCAAGAGGAGGAGTTGCAGTCACAGTTTTTTTGGCGGGAGAGGTTATGGAGGAGGAACCTTGGCCTTCGGGTGGTGCCCTCTTACGAGGATGAGTAACCAAGGTTTCCCCCTCGGGTTGATCGGTAATGTCCAGGATCGGGGAAAGGCTCTCCACAACCGAACATGCTGGATCCTTTGATCCCGATGCCTGCCCCAAGCTTGGCTCTTCGAGGACTTACCCTTCAGGTTGGCGCAATAGTTACTATTTGCGAGAAGAAGAAGGCACTCTAGCAAGAACAAGTATAGCAGTCTGTCGTCAATAAGTTCTGCCAGGACGTAACACTGGTCGCCAAGTTTCCGACGAACGGACATATACTGTTCTTTCTCGAGGAGACCCTTGATGGATTTGGTCCTCCGGAGACTTTCCATCCAAAGCATGGGACATTCCCAAGGCTGAGACGGACAAGCAATAATGTAAAATTTCTTTCACTCCTTTATTGAAGAGGGGTAGTTCTTAAGGAAATCGACCCCTGTCTGGGAAGCGAAATAAAAAAGACTCACTTCCTTTTTTATTTAATTGGAAGAAACAGTGAAACAACTCAGGAGTGGGGGTGAAACCCAAATAAGAAAGAACAATAAAAAAAGCCAGCCAACATCCTATAGCTGTTGGGGAACAGTTGGCTGAGCAAAACAGTAAAATAATTCACAACAGCAAGAAAGAAGGCAGGAATGTGAAAATGCAAGCCCCCTCGAAGTTGGTCTAGATAGAAAGAAAATAACCTTCGGGAGGTAAATGTGGGCATGATCCCGAAGAGGGTGTAATAAGGGAAGTGCTTTCAGGGATCTCCCATTTCTCTCGGATGCGGGAGAGGTGTTGACTGGTACGAATCCTCGACTTGAAGATTTCATACCAAGGGACCTTGGTGGCAACCAAGCCCTGTTCTACACCATCTTGTTCGTTCTCCCGTCGAATAGCTGAAGAACCGGGAGAACTTAAAGTTTCCTCGCTATCCAATGAGGTAGGTAGAGTAGGAAGGTTGGAAAACTTTTCCCCCATAAAAGTTCAATATTCGTTGACTGCTCTCAAGGAGGAGGAGTCTGACAAGAAAGACATTGATTAATCGGGTGCTCGAAATTCTGAAAGAAAGAAGAAGTGCTCACTCGTCTGATGCTAGCTCGGAAACAGAATGGAGCAAGTGAGTAAAATGAAGGGGATGATGGGGTATTTATAGACGGGATCAGTTGAACAGTCATTCAATCTGCACCGTCCAAAATAGGGGTGCTTATCGGGTCGGGTCAATCCGGACCCGGCAAGGTTCGAAACCAGAACTGGGCTAACCAGTTCCAACACACTCCAGAATCGGTAAAAAACAAGTTCGGAGCAGTTTCATGTCTTGAAACAGGTAGCAGCATCGATTCCGGTGCTACCGGACCGATTCTGGTTCTGGAATAGAACCGGTAATTTTTGAAAGAAAATAAATAAATAAAAATTTTAAGCAAGGCAACGGCTATAAAGTCATTGCCATTTGTTTACGTTTGGCAATGGCTATTTAGCCGTTGCCAAACGTTCCTTTTTTATTTTTATTTTATTTCTTTTTTAAAAAAAAAAACTATAAATAGGTGTGTTGTGATTTGTAAATCCACACAATTCATTATTTCAAAGTTGTATACTTCTATCTCATATCTTTCTCTCCATTGTGCTACTTATATAATAATGACATCTTCATCTAGCAGCGCTGGTCGTAGCAGGGTCGCTGACGGGGTCTCGTCTTGGGTTGTCTATCATTTAGTTCATCGTCGGCAATGAATTTTCCTGTGCCAATTCCTTGTTTAAATGAAATTTATGATTTTTTTGATGACCTCAATGTTGATGGCTCATCTATGAACGTCGAAACGCAAGAACCCGAACAACCTGTCGAACCTCCTGGTGCCCAACAGAGATAGCATGTGGAGTCATCCGGAGCCACTACAACTGCGAGTAGGCAACCAACTCTTGCCAAAAGAAGTAAGATTTGGGATCACTTTGAATTCGCTCAAAAAGAATGTACTACTGAATATGTTGCAATTTGTAAATTATGTATGATACAATATTCATATAAAGCAGATGATTCCATTGGAGGCACCGGAACATTTAAAAACACTTAGTAAAAAAACATAATTTTGAGACAACTTTACAACCATTAGGTAGAGAAGCAACACAAGCACAAATTAATGCTCTCAATGTCACAAATTTTATTTTAACTTCTGAAATTAACCGTAGGTCACTTCTTATATTTGTTATTACGTGTGAACTACATTTTATACAAGCAGAACATGCTGATTTTATTGAATTGGTTTCGTCTATACGTTTAAACATATTTCTAGACACACACTAAAAAGAAATTTTATGGACGTATTTGTTGAATATAGAAATACATTGATTGAACATTTTTCTAGTTTGCCTACCCTTGTTAGCTTAACAACCGATATTTGGACAAATGTAAAATCAGATTCATATATTGTTGTCGCTTGTCATTGGATTGATGATAATTGGTGTATGCAAAAAAAGATTTTATCTTTAGATGTGTTAGATTGTGCACATACTGGTTATGTAATTGCTAAATATATATTCAATACATGTAGACATTATGGAATTCAGGATAAGATATTTTCAATCACATTAGACAACGATGTGAATAACAACGCTGTGATGCGTGATTTAAAGATCTATCTGAAACCAATAATTGGAGGTGCTTTTTCATGTTAGATGTGCATGTCATGTTATTAATTTGGCTGTGAAAGTTGGTTATGGGGACAATCACTCAGCATGTATTGATAAAATGAAATATTGCGCTAAATGGTTGCGCACGAGCCGTGTTAAGCATGATTGGAAACAATTATGTATATCTAACGGTTTGCAGCATCTTCTTTTTCCATCACCAATAGAAACTATGTGGAATTCTTTGTACAATTTGTTGAATGCTATGTTACCTTATAAAGATATTTTAATTCCATTTTATAATTCATATCAAATGTTTGATACTGATGATAGTATTTATTTGACTGATGATGATTGGAAACTTGTTGAAAATTGTTAGGTACTTTTAAAGAAGCGACGGAACGCTTCTCCGGTGTTACTTATCCAACTTCTGCTTATTTTCTTCCTTTAGTATTCACATGTTTGATAAGTTTATAGAATTTAGAGATGATGATGAATTGCATACTTTTGTTAGTGCAATGGAAACGAAATTTATAAAATATTGAGAACAAATCTCACACGTGCCCTGCATCGCAACATTGCTAGATCCTAATCAATGTTTAGCTTCATTTGAGATATTTTTTGAATATTATGCTAAATTTTTGGGGAAGGTTGTTGACGATCAAAAGACGTCTACAATCCAATCTCTCCAAAATATGTTTCAGTTGTATTATAATCAACAGGCAAGTGAATCATCGCAACAAAGAGTTGTTGAAGAAAAACCCCAAGCTCAATCTAGAGGTGGGGGCATCAATTTGCTTAGGATGCTGGGCAGGAAAAAACTTAAGAGAAAATGACATTCTACTAGCATGTCGACTGAGTTGTACGTCTTACAATGGTGGAAGGCAAATGCAGAACAATTCCTGATCTTAGCCAAAATGGCTAGAGACGTGTATGCGGTACAAGCTTCAAGCGTCGTTTCTGAATCGGCATTCTCAACATGTGGCCGAATTATTGGAGAATACAGAAGTAGTCTATCTGCGGATTTGTTATACATGCTCACATTACTTAAAGATTGGTTTGAAGCAGTATGTAAGAATAGAATAGATGGGGCGGTTGATGAATCGTAAATCATTATGACGAGCAAGAAGAAGATAACGGCATAACAATACTTATCAATTGTGAAGAATGCTAAATACTAATATTTTTTATTTCGATTTTCAATTGTCATAAGTGTATAATTATTTGTATGTAGTTATATTATGAAATGAAAAAGAAATATATTGAATTTGTGATGAATTTGTGGAAACATTTACAATATCAAAAAAATAAAAATTCAAAAAATTAAATAAGTGTTTGAAAAGCAAAAAAAAAAATTCAAAAAAAAAATTTAAAACATAACGAACTGGATCGGATCGATCTGTTCCGTGCTTAACGGATCCGGAACCGGTCGGATCCGTTAAGCACCCTAGTCCAAAATAAATCAAATGAACGGTCATAGATGAGCCTCGGGAAACCAAATGTCACGTGGCATTTTGAAAACATTGGGTGGGGAAAAAACACCCCAAGCAGGTCAGAATGCGGATTTTACCTCGAGATGATAAGCCGAGACTTCAATCCTCTCGTGTAATTTTACATCATGGGGTGAGGTAATGTCATAAGATAAGTTAGTTTCTTCGGTAAAATCTCATGCAAGCGCCGAGCAAGAGATATCCCGAGCAAAAAGCCCTAAACAAAAATTGCCCGAAGAACATCGATACATGCTCAGCATGCAAGTCAAGGGTAGCGGAAGAACCGAACATAACTAACAAATCAACCGGCGTAAACGTGTAATAATGGAACGTGGATTTCTCGGATACGTTTTGATCCAATAATGCCACGATCAGAGAATATCGTGTTCTGGATTTATCATGTGCCAACCAGCGGAATCAACACTATAAATACTCACCGATAGTCTCATTGCAAATAGTTGAACTTTCTAGGCAAGAAAAGACTCCGAAGAGAGCATATTGTAGTATGTTTGGTCTTTCACTCTTATGTTGTTTCCGAAAGTTCTTATTTTGTGTTTTCCTGTAATTCAAAACAAATTTATAGTGAAGATTTATATTGGACTTGGTCCGGTGGTTTTTCCTTCGATTTGGAGGTTTTTCACGTAAAAATTGGGGTCTTTCATTTATTTTCCGCAGCACATAATTCTACCGAACACGGAAAATAGTGAATCACATCATCTAGTATTGTATTAATTTCGAACATCATACAAAAATATGGTAAATAAAGCAAGATATTATTTCATGAGAAAATTATAATTTTGGTCGTTAATATTTTTGCGACTTTAGTTTTCTATGTTATCAAATTTCAGTATTAGCTAGTTTGTTTGTTTTTTTTGTTTTTTTTTTTTTTGTAATTTTAGTCATTTTTTGCGTAATACTATATGTTTAGTGTCATATAAGCACTTCACGTGAAAAAGAAATAACACTGCAAAATAAATGATTTGTCAAAAAAATGAAAGATATAGGATTAAGATTTAATTTTGACAATATGGCTGAAAATCTAAAAAAGATAAATATAACAGATAAAGTCAGTTTCCCTCATTTTAATATTCTCCATATATTTTTATTAGTTTTAAAAAAAATTAGAAATCTCATTTTGCACCCTTGAAATTATATTTTGACCCCTTAAAAAATTTTACCCACCATTTTTTATGTTACTAGTTTTTGCCACACTCAACTTTTAGATAAATTCATCTTGTGTGCATGTGTAGCAATTTTTTATCCTGTTTTTCAATTAGTTTAGATGGATTTTTTTACACAGAACAAAACATTATGCTAACGTTATCTGTATTTACCGTAAATTGAAGCTCTGCTTGTTTGCAAGCCAGTAGAATAGTAGCAACAATTGGAGTTTCTAACGAGGAAGGAGAAATACCCCGTATTTCCATGAACATTTCTTGGGGTATTGCCCATGAGATGATCAATATCTCACATTTATCAATGGATTGTATCACACGTAAAAAAAATGTAATATTGATAAATTTGAGTTATTGATCCAACATTTGAGATAGTACATCATAGGATAGTCAAGAATATTTTATATTTCCACTGTCCAATTTGACATTGAAACTGAGCAGCCGCAATCTTGAATAATGATAATGGCAAAAGCAAAGAAATGATTAATGACAAAGCAAAAATATCAGAGCAAAGGGTGCAGGAATTGTATTTTTTTTTTACAGTTCCTAAACTAGTGGGGGCTGGACTCGAACTGGGCCCGTTTACATGGAGAGATGGGTGACGAGCACTAGGCCACTGTCATGGTCGTCTGCAGTAATTGTATCTCATTCTCATTGATATTGTGCAATGTACATGATGGAAAAAAATGTGATTAATTAATTGAAATTAAGCATGAAAATCGAAAAACGAGTGAAATCGGACGAGAAAACACTGCCCGAGCAAAACCCGGGCAGTGTAAGCAGCGCTGGTGCGTCTGCCTTTAGGCACCCCACCACATGTGGTTCTGTCCAACTCGGGAAAATTATTTTTTTCTAAAGGGTTGTGCACCCTTTCGCGTATAGATACGCTTTTTCATGGTCCAAAAGGTGACTTTTGATGGTGTCTTATGATTACTATAAAAAGAAACATCTCATGGTCGAATTAAAACAATTTTTTGCAAGATCAAAGTCGTAGTTGAGAGCAAAAAATCTGCATATTTATATTGTTCATCTTCCATTTGTTGGTTGAGTACCTTTAAGTCTTTGTGGCTTAAGAATTTATGATTTGAAGTGCTGCCATCACAAATTATAGTTGTTGTATCTTGGGAAACATTTGCCGCTATCCGTGAGTACCATATCGAGGTAATATTGTTTCAAGGATAAAGAGTAGAAATCTTGCCTCGACATCCTACAAAGCCATTGATAAATTGCTTGCTATTATTCCTAAGATACACATCCATACTAAGATTCCTACAATCTTGAAACGATATTTGTAACAAATGGCTTCATCGAGTGGAACAACGACTATCCTACATCATGGAGAAAGGCCTTAGAACTTCAATGGGAATGACTTCAAGAGATGGCAACAAAAGATGTTATTTTACTTGACCACCTTGAGTTTGGCAATGTTCTTAACCGATGATGCTGCTACTATTGAAGATGGAGAAACCGACACCCAAAAGAGGGTTGCACTTGATGCATGAAATTAAAGCGACTTCCTTTGCAAGAACTACATCATAAACGGGTTAGACAATAAATTATATAATGTTTATTGTCTTCTGAAACAGCAAAGGAACTATGGGATCTCTGGAAAAGAAGTACAAATCTGATGATGTCGGCATGAATAAATTCATTGTTGGACATTTCCTGGATTTCAACCAAGTTGGTGATGGTGCAAGTGCAATGCGGAGGGAATGAGTCTAAGTGATTCCTTCTAAGTGGCCGCCATAATTGAAAAGTTGACTTCTATGTAGAAGGACTTTAAGAACTATCTCAAACACAAATGAAAGGAGATGAGTCTTGAAGACCTTGTAGTTGCGAATCGAGGATGACAAAAAGACGTCCGAGAGGAAGGCGGGTATGAACCAAATGGAAGCACGTGCGAACTTGGTTGAACAACATACCGAATCAAAGCAAAAGTTTGGCGGTAATGCCTCCAAAAGTGGAAAGGCGAAAAAGTTCAAGGGAAAGTGCTACAAATGTGGAAAGCCAAATCATATAGCTAACAAAATTGATAATCGAGGGAAGGCAAAAGATCAATTCAATATAATCTAAGAAGACAACATGTCAGACAGTTTATCTGATCCCATGCTTACCGCTTGATTTATTTTTTGAATTTGACAAGAATTGTATGAAACAAACTTAGTGTTTGAAGAAAATGGTTATATGAAGAATCTTTTTCGATTGAATGTAAAGACGATTAGACGTCTATGAAATCAATAAATTATGTTATTACTTATTGATTGAATCTTATGATTTGTGGTTTGATTGTTTAAATCATGTAAATAATAATTTACTATGCAAATTTGTAATGTTAAAGTTATTACTTTATGTGGATGTTGACTTAAAACATAAGTGTAGACTTGTGTAGAGGATAAGTTAACAAACCGTCATTCCATTTGATGAAAGAAATGTAACATCTCTAGAAGTGACTCACAATGATGATTGTGATCGAAAGTTTGTGCAAACTAGAGGTGTAAAAAGTAATGTGTAACTTTATCGATTTG
Source organism: Haberlea rhodopensis (assembly GCA_907163345.1). Classification (NCBI taxonomy): domain Eukaryota; kingdom Viridiplantae; phylum Streptophyta; class Magnoliopsida; order Lamiales; family Gesneriaceae; genus Haberlea; species Haberlea rhodopensis. The sequence goes on along the minus strand of CAJQUN010000519.1, from coordinate 166,514 downwards.
CACAGGATATTGTTATGGCTATTTGCTACGAAGCAAAGATGAGGTCAAAGAAGTGCTTGAACACTACGAGAATAATATTGAAAATAAATTCAGCAAATGAGTTTTGCTATGAACAATTGTGAATTGATTCTATTTGTTTTGTTTAGGCATTTTACGATTAAGACTTGAATTTGCAAGATATTTAATCTTGAATTCAAGTTTTCTAAGACTTGTATGCTTAAAGTACAAATGGTGAATCGAATGCCACAATTGTTTTATGGGCGTTCTTCTCTCATAGAGTTGATTCTATTTGAATTTTCTAAATATAATAACGCTTAAAGCTAGTACTTGCAAGACATAAAATCTTGAATTCGAGTTTTATAAGTTTGGATGCTTAAAATGCAAATAGTGAATCTTAGCCGAGAGTATTGTCCAGGTTCAAATTGTGTAAGCAAAGCGCGCTTAAATCAAAAGTTTGAAAGAAATAAAATCTTGAATTTTGATTTATAAATTTATAACGCTTAGAATTTAAAACTTGAAAATTTAACGCCAATGAAATGTTGATAAATTCGAGATTACCCAAAATTATGGGGGCAACAATGCTATTGGTCAACCATATCCTAAGTACCACACTTAAGTAATGACGGAAATCCTTACGAGTTGAGGACAAAATTTCCTACAAATATTGAAAGCGTGGGGTTGCTTGACTGAAGTAAACCATAACAAATGTCAAAGTAATGACATGATAAATTTGACAAAAAATGTGTTGTCAAAACAAGTGACACACATGAAGCGTATTTAAGTATGCTTGTAAGTTGATGACATTATCATTATGGGAAGCAATAGATCATCAAAACAACGAAGAAAGTGTTGATGAAACATTTTGATATGATGAATGTTGATGCAACAATGTCAAAATTGGAATTGAAGTTTCCAAGACGAATTCGCATGTTTTAATTCTAGATTCAAATTTTTAAGCTTTGTGCTTAAATTCAAGTTTGTAAGAAATAAAATCTTGAACTTTGATTTTCTAAGAATAATTGCGCGCTTAAAATTTGAATTGGAATTAAAACCGAGATTCTATTATAGTTTCAAATTTTGTAAGCTATAACACTTAGAATTCCAAACTCGAGATATCCTGACATAAATTAGATATCTGACACAAAATGGTTGTGTAATCATTGGTAATGCTTTTGTGTCATGAAAAATGAAATGAATGAAATCTCTCAAAAAACGTATAGCTCAATTCACTATGACTTCAGAATTCATAGTGTTGGATAAAGCGGAGAAGAATCCGGAGGACTTCGATGGTTTTGTTAAGTAAGAAAATCTCTTGTTGGCTAAGTAATAGCAATCACTATAATAAAGTACTCGAAATCTATGAATGGTAATGTGTTTACTATTGGAAACGACTCCGTGTTATGGAAATCTTCTAAGCAAACATATATATCTCAATCCACAATGAAATGAAGTTCATTGCATTGGATGAAGAGGTCGAAAGGTCTCAAGGTTTCTTAGAAGAAATTCCAAGTTTGAGAGATTGTACCTGCAATTATAATGCATTGTGAAGCCAATATGTTGTCGAAAGAACACAATGTAGTTTGTATAATGGTAAGTCTCAACAAATAAGTCGTAGACATAATACCATATGGTGATGATCTCTACAGATATAATCTTACGGATCCGCTTATGATTGGTTAACCAATAGATCATGCAAAAGTTTATGAAGGGGAATGTGATTAAAACCCCAAAATTAAAATCTTGTAGTGGATACCCAACCTACGTGACCGGAGATCCCATGATCTAGGTTCAAAAGGTACAACTAAATTATGAGATTGTATAAACACCTTGAAGATCTATCTCCAACAAATTCCTATGATAAGGGGTGTACCTGCAAAAAGGGTACGAGGATAGGCAAAAAGGTCATTAATGATTCCTAAGAGATATAAGTATATGTTGGAGTATAGCGGGATACTCTTCTAGGAGATTACCTACGTAAGTGCGAAGTGTGACCGCTTCAAAGATGGAAAGCACTTATGAAACCAAACGTGTTCCATGGCCGAAACGGACACAACCGTAAAAACCAAAACAAAGGTCAGAGTTGTTATGGTGTGGGTTCAATTTTCTCGGTCTACACCAACTACTAAATAGTTCAAAACTTGAAGTCCACTATTAAGTCAGTAAATCTGATTTAATACTACTACGGAAGGTTCAAAGCCGCAAGCAACCTCTCCAGATGCTATATCAATTCGTGAAAGCACTCATATGCATTAATTTTAATTCATGTGGGGGATTGTTGGGAAAAATGTGCTTAATGAATTGAAATTAAGCATGAGAAAGTCGGAATATGCAAATGAAGGAAAAAACGGGCTAAACTGGACAAGAAAACACTGCATGGGAGGCAACGCCCAGCACTGCCTACTGCCTGGGTGTTGCCCAGCGCCTATGGTTCTGTCCAACACGGGAAATTCGTTTTTTCTAAAGGGTTGTGCACCCTTTCGCTTATAAATGCGATTTTTCATTGAAAAACACTTCCGAAAGGTGACTTTTGATGGTGTCTTATGATTTACTATAAAAGGAACATCTCATGGTTGAATTAAAACAATTTTTGCATAATCAAATCCAAACTTAAGAGCAAAAATTCTGCATATTCATATTGTACATCTTCCATTTGTTGGTTGAGGGCATTTAACCCTTCGTGGTTTAAGAATTTTTGGTTTGAAGTGCTGATATCACAAATTATAGTCGTTGTATCTTGGGAAACGATTGCCGCTAACCGTGAGCACCATAGTTGTACAATATCGTTTTAAGGACAAAGAATAAAACTCTTGCCTCGACATCCTACAAAACCATTATTTGCTTGCTATTATTCCTAAGACACATTCATACTAAGATTCCTAGAGTACATACATAAAAATACAATTATATGGCAGACAAACTCCAAGGCTTAAAAGTCATGATCCTCTTTTTATGGGATTGGGAATTACACTCAACTAGGAAAATAAATAAAGAATGTAAATATAGAGCTAAAATACAAAGTATTTCCTAATACATGATGACACCCTCTCTGGCCACTAATGTTAGGATCGAGGTAGTGTTTAGAAGGGGGGGTTGAATAAACACTAGATACAATTTCGATTTCTTTTTGGGTTAACTGTAAAAGTATTACAGTTGCTTCTCAATATCAGGCAAGTCAGTAGATACTTATTATAGTGCGGAAGACGTCTACAGAACTTGTGAGGAATAAAACTGAAGTAATCAAGCAATAAACAAATAACACGAGAGTTGTTTCTGGAAGTTCGAAGCACAACGCTTCTACGTCTCCCCTTCTTCCTTTGCAGGAAGGATTCACTAGAAGACTTGGTTTACACTTTACAGTATACAACCTTCTTAGGCACTAACACACTTGGCCTAAACTCCTAGCAATCACACTCTTCTTAACTTTTGGTTACAATGGATTCTATAACACTCTTTACAGAATAAACTTTCTAGCTTTGAGAGTTTTTGAGCAGCAGACTTCAATTGAAGATAATCTATCACAGATTCAATTTTGTTGTTTGTCTGCTCTTTGCTGAACGTTTGGAATATCAGTAGTATGACTTTCTTGTTTACTTTGAAGTATATCTCTTAGTTGAATATCACTCAGCACCTCTTCATTCTCTGCTTGGATGTATTTATAGGTTTTGGATGTCCAACGGTAGCCTTTCTGTATATGGAAGAGATTAGCTTTCCAATTTCATATTGTCTTCTTTCCTATTTTGTAAAGCAACGGCTCTTTTCACTCTGACGGTAATGGTGGCGGAGATATAGCAGGGTGTGCCGCTCTGTTGTACCTTTGTCAGAGAATGTTGTACTGATTTTGTCTCGTTGCTTAGTGCTCTAACTGGAAGCTTAGACTTCTGCTGGTTTTTCTTTGTTCAACTGGTCGTTCATCCTCTTATGACCAGTTGATGTCCTTGTTCAGTGAGAGACTATTCAGTTGATAGTTGTCCAGTAGATGTCCATCCAGTTTAAGTTTATCCGGTTGATAGCCTGCACGGTTGATGTCTTCACCCGGTTGATGTCTTGTCCGGTTGATGTCCATCCAGTTGATGTCTTATCCAGTTGATGTCTTCATCCGGTTGATGTCTTATCCGGTTGATGTCTTTATCCGGTTGATGTCTTCATCCGGTTGATGTCTTCATCCGGTTGATGTATTGTCCGGTTGATGTCCATCCAGTTGATGTCTTCATCCGGTTGATGTCTTATCCGGTTGATGTCCATCCAGTTGATATCTTATCCAGTTGATGTCTTCATCCGGTTGATGTCTTATCCGGTTGATGTCCATCCAGTTGATGACTTCATCCGGTTGATGTCTTCATCCGGTTGATGTCTTCATCCGGTTGATGTCCATCCAGTTTATATCTTGTCCAGTTGATGTCTATCCAGTTCGTAGGCATCCAGTTTATGTCTTCACCCGGTAGGAGTCTTTATCCAGTTGGTCTTTGTTATCCGGTTGGACTTCATCCAGTTGATCTTTAATATCCGGTTTGTAATTACCAAAACTTAGAAATCGTTTTCCCAACAATTTCCCCCTTTTTGGTGATGACAAAACTAAGCAATTATCTATTTCCTACTAGAGTAAATAAGATGAGAATCCTGAAAGTACTTGAAGACATAATGGAAAAGAAATTTTCATTAAATATAAGCAGATTACAAGTTGTAATCAAACTGGACAATTGAGAGAGATTCATCTTTATTTAAGATGAATTCTAATAACTTGAATAGAATCTAAGACCAATTTAGTTTACACAAGATAGCTGATACATGACAAATCTTTAAACAAGCATTGTAGACCCGGAGAGCTTCGATCCACCTGGTGTCAGAGAGGAAGAGCTCGATCCACCTTATTTCAGAGAGGAAGAGCTCGATCCACCTTGTTTCAGAGAGGACCTAATTAGAATACTCTATCTCTGCCGGTCTACCTTGTTTCAGAGAGAAGGTCGGGAAGAGTCATACGTATATACATCAGGCAGCTTCCATGGTTCATGGATTCACCTAATGAGAATAGTCTATCTCTGTCTTCCCCCTTTTTGTCATCAGCACCCATACATCCCTTGTGAGCAGTTCCTGACTGATGAGGAGCATCAGAACAGGATCTAAACGCTGAAGCTTAAGGGAGCCGGGTTAGATAAGTAATCAACCCATGAGGGGTTGATTTAGATAAGTAATAAACCCATGAAGCAGAATAAGATCTAACAGAAAACCAGGGAATTTTGAATAGCTTGAAAGTAATCATGTTGAGTGAATGTGTGTTTTGTGAACAAACAAGAGTCGCTATTTATAGAAATGAAAAGGTTGCAATTAATGTGAATGTATTTAAGTGGATCAGTAAATACAAAGAAAAAGTCAACAAAAATAGTAAATAGATAAGAGAATTAAAGGAGGAGTCAGAAAACGATACTATTTTCGCCCGAACCAATGTTTGGAATAGTCGCGTTTTTCGGCAGGCGGTTGGCGCGGACTCCGAGATCTTGGTTGAGCAGTTGGTCTGGACTGAGTGAGTGCTCCAGTGGCAGGGGATGAATGAGCAGCAGAACTTGAAGCTCGCTGTGTTGAGGGAGCAGTTCGGCTGGGTTCAGGTAGTCTGCGAATTATTTGAGGAGGTGCAGGCAGGCTGTTGCATATATCTTGAATTTGAGAAGCAAATGCTGCCTGCATGGTGGCCAACTGATCGGTCAAGATTTTCTTGGCGTCGTCAATCTTTTCTCCAAGAGCCATTGAGGTGGCAGCATGAAGAGATTCATTATTTTGAGTGATCTGAAGACGCGCCTGGCCAATTCTAGTAAAAGCATCCGCCACTGCATTCTCAGCAAAGGTTTGAAGTCTGGTGACAGTAGACGCCCTTTTTGGGTTTCGGACAGTCCGCAATGAAGTGCCCTGGTTTGAGGCAGTTGAAGCATACTCGCTCTTCTTCTTCTGAATTTCCTTTGGAATTCTGCCTCCGAGGATATGATTGATAAGGTCTCTGATTCTTCTTCATGAATTTCCCAAATTTCTTTACAAACATTGCCATAGCATCATTACACATCTTTTCTGGAGTCATTTCTGTAGGAGTAGGCAGAGACTCCGATGCAGTGAGAGCTTTGGTTGGTTGACTGGTATTTGGTTCATCTTCAACCCGAATGCCTAATTCGAATTCATAGGCTTTTAAATCAGCAAACAGATCATGTAGATCTATCTTGTTGATGTCCTTCGATTCTCTCATAGCAATGGTCTTGACATCCCATTCTCTTGGTAGACCTCTCATTACTTTGAGAGTGACTTCTCTGTTGGGTAACTCCTTACCCAGACTGCTTAGTTCATTAATTATTCCAGTCACTCTTTCATCGTACTCGTTGAGAGTTTCTCCATTTATCATTTTGATATGCTCAAACTTCTGTAAAGCCACAGTAAGCTTGTTTTCTTTGGTTTGATCATTTCCTTCACAGAGTTGAGCAATCTTCTCCCAGATTTCTTTGGCAGTAGGGCACATTTTTATTTTGTTGAACATATTTTTGTCCAAAGTTTTGAACAGAATGTCCTTAGCAACGTTGTCTAGATTTGCTTTTTTCTTGTCTTCATTTGACCATTGAGATCTGTCATTTTCTACCATTTGTGGATCACCACTTGTGATAGAAGCAACTGTATTGATTTTCATGATCTTCAAAGGTCCTTCAGTGATTACATACCACATATCATCATCTTGAGCACTTAGATGTGCTTGCATACGGATTCTCCAGTCATCATATTCGTCTTTCTTGAACATTGGAATCTTGCTGAATGAGGCCATCAGTTTTTGGTAAATGGTAATTTCCCAAGATTGAGAAGACCTAAGCTCTGATACCACTTGTTAGGATCGAGGTAGTGTTTAGAAGGGGGGGGGTTGAATAAACACTAGATACAATTTCGATTTCTTTTTGGGTTAACTGTAAACTGTTAAGTATTACAGTTGCTTCTCAATATCAGGCAAGTCAGTAGACACTTATTATAGTGCGGAAGACGTCTACAGAACTTGTGAGGAATAAAACGGAAGTAATCAAGCAATAAACAAATAACACGAGAGTTGTTTCTGGAAGTTCGAAGCACAACGCTTCTACGTCTCCCCTTCTTCCTTTGCAGGAAGGATTCACTAGAAGACTTGGTTTACACTTTACAGTATACAACCTTCTTAGGCACTAACACACTTGGCCTAAACTCCTAGCAATCACACTCTTCTTAACTTTTGGTTACAATGGATTCTATAACACTCTTTACAGAATAAACTTTCTAGCTTTGAGAGTTTTTGAGCAGCAGACTTCAATTGAAGATAATCTATCACAGATTCAATTTTGCTGTTTGTCTGCTCTTTGCTGAACGTTTGGAATATCAGTAGTATGACTTTCTTGTTTACTTTGAAGTATATCTCTTAGTTGAAAATCACTCAGCACCTCTTCATTCTCTGCTTGGATGTATTTATAGGTTTTGGATGTCCAACGGTAGCCTTTCTGTATATGGAAGAGATTAGCTTTCCAATTTCATATTGTCTTCTTTCCTATTTTGTAAAGCAACGGCTCTTTTCACTCTGACGGTAATGGTGGCGGAGATATAGCAGGGTGCGCCGCTCTGTTGTACCTTTGTCAGAGAATGTTGTACTGATTTTGTCTCGTTGCTTAGTGCTCTAACTGGAAGCTTAGAATTCTGCTGGTTTTTCTTTGTTCAACTGGTCGTTCATCCTCTTATGACCAGTTGATGTCCTTGTTCAGTGAGAGACTATTCAGTTGATAGTTGTCCAGTAGATGTCCATCCAGTTTAAGTTTATCCGGTTGATAGCTTGCACGGTTGATGTCTTCACCCGGTTGATGTCTTGTCCGGTTGATGTCCATCCAGTTGATGTCTTATCCAGTTGATGTCTTCATCCGGTTGATGTCTTATCCGGTTGATGTCTTTATCCGGTTGATGTCTTCATCCGGTTGATGTATTGTCCGGTTGATGTCCATCCAGTTGATGTCTTCATCCGGTTGATGTCTTATCCGGTTGATGTCCATCCAGTTGATATCTTATCCAGTTGATGTCTTCATCCGGTTGATGTCTTATCCGGTTGATGTCCATCCAGTTGATGACTTCATCCGGTTGATGTCTTCATCCGGTTGATGTCTTCATCCGGTTGATGTCCATCCAGTTTATATCTTGTCCAGTTGATGTCTATCCAGTTCGTAGGCATCCAGTTTATGTCTTCACCCGGTAGGAGTCTTTATCCAGTTGGTCTTTGTTATCCGGTTGGACTTCATCCAGTTGATCTTTAATATCCGGTTTGTAATTATCAAAACTTAGAAATCGTTTTCCCAACAACTAACATTTCTGCAATATGAGGGGAGAAACTGTTGGGTTTTTGTACCCCGGCGCCAGATCCAAACGCAGCGGAAAAGAAACATAAACAGATCTGACCCAGGGACGGATCGATCGCGCCTGATTCATATATTAACATGCATAAATCGAATTATCAAATAAATGCATGAAAAGAGATTACCGATAACAGCGAAATCAATCTACGGCGGTGATCCTCGAGTCAAACCAAACCAGACCAGATCTACATGCTCGGCACCAGTGCTAGTGTGATGTCGGCTTTTGTATGAGAGTGTGTATAGAGAGGAAAATCACATTAACCCTAGAGATGAACATATATTTATAGGAGTTTGGATCATTTATTTGAGCTATGGTTATTAGGGTCCAACGTGCCAACAATTGGCCCATTGACTTGTAAGACATCTAATGTTAAGAGAAACTTCCTTGCAAACACCGAACCTTGGCGTACAGAACGTAGCCAATGTCAATAATTAGGAAACATATCGAATATGTTCGAAAGAGAACTATATCTATCAAAGACAATAGCTGTGAAGTACATTTTTATCTGTATTAAGGATTTAGATATGGATTAATTGTATGAATCGAACACAAACAGATTTTTTCCCCAATCTTTAAATCAAAAGGTCTAAGTCAAGTTCGTTTAGGTGCAGTTTCGGGATCCCAATTGATTAATAAAAGCCAAGCACAATTTGAAAGCAAAATAGAAATGTATTTATTTCCTAGGCACAGCAAAGCTAAAGCTTCAATTTTGTTAACTGCATACTTGAATTTATAATATTTCTGCTGGCAAAACAAAGTAATGATCAAGAAATGCCTTGGCAATCTTAAGAACATGTATGATGCACACCAATTTCTCCAAGAACCTGAGCTCTTTGATTTCCATGTCGATCAAAATGTTGTAGCTGAACTAAATCTTCTTGTCGTAGGAGACCCACACGACATTTACCAATATTCTAGTACATGTCTGAAGGCCAGCAAATGACGAAAAAAATTCAAGAATCTACATTCTGTAACATGGGCACAGCAGGTTTACTTTCTTCATAGTTTTCTATGGTTTGATTGGCATGAATTTCTTGTCGGTTTTGTCTTGTTCGGAGCCAAACAGGAGGCTACTCCAGTTACTCGGTCTGTGTAGAATTCTGGTGGGTACTTGGTCACTATCTTCCCCACCAGACGCATCGTAACCACCACTAGTCGATCTTGATAATGGGATTTCATTCTGATTAGCCATGGCAGCAGCTGATAGTCTTGCTTCTTCAACTCCAAGTGAGGAGACTCGGAAAGGGCGGATATCAGGAGAATCTAGACTACTCTCAGGAGATGAAGCTATGTTGCAAGTTGAGCTTGGTATGGCTCGTCCAGTCCTGAAAGCACTTCGAGCTTCAAGTGGTACAGGTGTCAGGCTGGTCGATGTTTCAGAGAGATGATCTCTATTTCTTTTGACATCTCCATTCGAAATATTGGGCATCTCAGTAGGAAGACGAATCCGCTTGCTACCTTTCTTTCTACTATTATCATGCCTTGGGGCCACGCGACGACCACTACTTCCAAAACTACTGTCAGTTTCAAGCAAATAAGGCGCTTCTTGTCTTACCACAGGCCGTAAAATCTTGGACTTTTTTCTCGCCTCCGCAGCAGCCTTGGACACATCCTCGGCATTCAAACGTGCCAGTGTCCATGGACTTATCTTTACAGCAGCATGATCCTTTTTCTTTGACGGCTCCTCTACCACCATTTTTTTTCCCAGCGAACTGACGGATACTGTGTCAGGAGGGATTACATCGAACTGCAGAACCACCATAAAAGTTAACAATATCAATAAATAAGTCTCATGTTGGTACTTTGCAATTGGTATGAAATGGCAAGTTGAAAACTAGAAAGGAGCTCAAAAGATACGAGTGCTTTTAGAAAACTTTATACCTGATCTTCAAGAAAAAGCCGTGGAGGAGTGCACCATGCAGCTCGATGGAAAGTGTTGATCGAGCTGGCACTGCTTAATCCAGTAATAGAACTAGCAGGAGACATATGAGGACTCTGCTGCCCTCCAGCTTGTTCTTGCTCCCTTAGAGCTATAATATAATCATATGTGCTAATTCCCTGTCAATCCAACACTGATAAGTGTCAACTGTGTTACGATTATTGGCAAAAAACATGACATTACATTAAAACAAAAACAAAGTCGCACCTTCTTTATCAGAAGAATATGGAAGAAGAAGAGCTGAGCAAGTGGCAGGGTCGCAATCATGGCCAATATGGTACAGACCGACTTATTATGCAAAACACACAGTTTCAATTATCATTCGGAATACAAAAAATATAAGCCTGGTGCATGCTGAACTGTTAAAAATGAAGTAGGAAAAATACCCACCACAACAATAACAAAAGGAACCATAGTGAAACTGCTTCCTAACTTGGAGCTAATGTCCTTTGAGAATCTTTTCCTCTCGAGAAAACAACAGATCAAAACAAGGATTCCAGTTGACCATTGAAGTATAAACTGCAAGCTCAAGTCCAATCAAGAATAAATGTCAATATTCACTGAAATAGAAACTTTCTGGCCTGAAAATACAATGACACTTCAGAGGTAACTTCCAAGGTTTAGCTAAAGTCCGACGGTGGTCACCAATTGAATCCCAAAGAGATTGAGCAGGGACATATCATGAAATTCTAGGTACACGGGGGAAAACCTGATGTGGGGCCAAGCAAGCTAAATTAATTTGGAATTGTGATAGCTCCAAAAGACGTCGAGATGGCTTTAATTTCAACTTTATCAAAACGTTTTGGAAGGTGTTGAAGGAGGATATTACGAGGTTCATGACTGAATTCCATAGGAATGGCAGACTGATTAAAGGGGGAAATCCTTCATTTATCGTGCTTGTTCCGAAGAAGGATAATTGATGTGCCTAGAAATAGACACATCTATTGCCCTTAATTATCTACGATTTGGTGTGTTTTGATGGATAATTCGATACTTATGCTACCTAATCGTATATTTGTGTAAATGTAGGTGAAATCGAAGAAATCGAGCCAAAAAAGGCGAATAAAGATCAAGGAAAACTTTAGAGATGATAAGGGCTCAAGGTAGATCAAGAAAAAGGCTTAAAATGTAATTTTGGAGAAGAGATCGATCGCCTAGAAGAGGAAATCGATCGCCTATGGACAGAAAGTTGAGCAAACCAATATGCGAGCAAGCAATTGATCGCTACAAAAGGGGCGATCGATCGCCAAAGTCTACTGGAGCCAAAGACTCTGCCTGAAAAAAATAAAAGCGATCGATCGCTTGTTTATAGCGATCGATCTCCAGAGATTCCGAGAAAAAGGAAATTTGATCTTTTTACCATCTTGGATAGATTTTTACCTACTATATCCGATTTCCACCATATTTGCACGATTTAGGGACCTTAAATCAGACTATCTTTCATTATTTTAGAGGATTCCAACATATAGTTTAGATATTAGAATAGATTTTCTCTCAAACTTTTGAAGAACGAAGACGGAAGCGACGCTCCGGAATCGAATTCCCTTTAGTAATTCTTTCTTTTACCATTAGTTTAATGTTTTATAGAGTAGTTTTTATTGTTTTCAATTTAGTCATGCTTGGCTAAACGCTTTTGACTCTTGGTTAAAGGAAGACAGTACCTTGGATTTTATGTTCTTCATGAGATTGATGTTCTTTTAATTTTTGTTGAGTATCATGTGTTTTTCCGATTTTCATGCCATGAATGTTATGTTTGATTGTTAGATTGGCCATCTAATGATTTTTACATGCAATCTACTGCTTGGCCTTTGAAGCAACTAAGATTGATATTGTCGCTAAATTCTTAGGAAAAAAACGTGACTAGATTAAACATAGACGCTTGGATTATGTTGTCCAAGTTTCATCATTCTTACTAGATTTGAAAGCTATTGTTAATATTTATCTTAACTGTTGTTGTTTTGATCGATATAACAATACGGGTTAATTTAGAACGCTTGGACAATTTTAACTAGGCATAAGGTAAGATAAGAGTTGAATCACTAGTGATGAATATTCAAGTAAAAATTATATCTTTTGTGATAGTCGGTGATTGAATGCATAAATCCAAGGTAAAGTCGACTGAAAAACCAAGAATCGCTTTTCTCATAATTTTAATCACCTTAGTTTAATTTTGCTCATTAGTTTAATTCATAGATTTTGCTTAGTAGTAGTTAATCAAATTTCAAAATCCCCTTTTTACGATTTGGTTACATAATTGACACGAAAAATACATCCTTCCCTGTGGGATCGATCTCTACTCACACTACTACATATTTATTGCTATTAACTTGAGAATGGTTAATTTTGGCATATGCGATAAGCGCTACCAATAATCCTTTGAAGATTGGGGACTACAGACTGATTTCTCTGATTGGGTGCGCTTATAAAATTTTAGCCAAAGTTCTCGCCTCTCGGTTAAGCCTAGTCTTGGATAAAGTCATTTCGCAGAATCAATCAGTCTTTGTAGGTCGACGTCAGATTGTAGATGGGGGTGCTGATCATTAATGAACTGATCGATGAGCTGAAGAAAAAACATAGAGAGGGAATCATTTTTAAGGTGGACTTTGAAAAAGCGTACGACTCGGTTAACTAAGATTTTTTGGGGCGGCAGATTATGAAGTTGATGAATTTTGATCCGAAATGACGAGGTTGGATTATGGAATGCGTCTCTAGTGCTAGAGCTTCTGTGTTGATTAATGGGAGCCCCTCAGAGGAATTTGCTTTAAATCGTGGTCTTAGGTAGGGGGGCCGCTTTCTCCCTTTCTCTATCAGATTGATTGTAGCTAAAGCGCTCGGCGAGATGATTTCCCGAGCGGTGGATAATAATTTTTGGGGTTCGGTCAAGGTGGGCAGGGACAAAATACCAATCTCCCATCTTCAGTTTGCGGACAAAATTTGTTGGTTGGTGATGCAACGGTGAATAATGTTAAGACTTTCAAAGGGGTCCTTCATTTCTTTGAGCTTATGTCGGGTCTCAAAATTAACTTTAATAAAAGCAAGCTCATTGGCATTAATGTGGATCAGAGCAGGCTGGAGGAATTAGCTTCATTTCTTCACCGTGGTGTTGGAGAGTTACCCTTCAATTATTTAAGCATTCCGGTTGGTTCGAATGCGAGGATCAGTAGTATGTGGAATCCTATTATCGAGAAATACAGGAAAATGTTGGCTTGCTGGGAAGATAAGAGCTTATCGTTTGGGGGCTGGATGATTCTACTGAATTTTGTGCGGTCATCTTTGCCTCTCTACTTTTTTTCCATTTTCAAAGCCCCGAAGAATGTTCTACAAAAACTCAAATCTCTTCAGATATCCTTTCTCTTGGGGGAGTGCAGCCGGAAAGTAGCATGGGTTAAATGGGCTGAAATTTGCAAATCCAAAAGTAATGAGGGTCTTGGGGTGAGGGATCTGGGGTCTTTCAATAAGACTTTGTTGGGGAGTGGGGTTGGGGGTTGATTAATGGGGGTGATAAGTTGTGGATTAGAGTCTTAAAATCGAAGTATGGCAATTGTTGTTGGGAGTCAATGGAGTCGGGGGGATAGGTGATAGAAAGTCTCACTCTTTCTGATGGAAGGATATTAGAAATAGTTTTTCAAGATGTTTTGGGTTGGTTTAGGGATGGAGTGGGTAGAAAAATAGGTAATGGTCTGGATACTAAATTTTGGTCAGATGTTTGGGTGGGGGAAGAGAGGCTAGACTTTAAGTTTCCAAGATTGGCATCAATAGCCAGAAATCGAGATATTTCAGTGGGTAGTATGGGCCTTTTTGTTGGGGGAGTTTGGCATTGGTCGTGGGATTGGCGATGAGATCTATTTTCTTGGGAGGGGGATTTACTTAACGAGTTGTCTCTTCTTATTGACAGGTTTGCTTCGGATCCAGATAGGAATGACAGCTGGGCTTGGCGACATGATTTGTCTAGCTGTTATTCGGTTTCCTCGGCGTACAAGATTATTCAAAACGAATCACTTCCTAATTTAGATGTATCTTTCGACTCTTTTGGCACTCAACAGCCCCTAACAAAGTGTATGCCTTGGCATGGAGAATCATTAGAAATCAGATTCCTACTAAGCAGAGCTTAAGGACCAGACTTATCAGACCAGGGCCGATTTCAAACGCTTGTGACTTCTGCAACTTGGATGTGGAATCTACTAATCATATGTTCTTCTCTTGCCCTGTGACTTTTTCTCTATGGAAGGATTATTATCAATGGCTAGGTTTCAATGTTGGGCTTCATGATGAACCCGTCTCCCATCTTCATCAGCCTATTAACCTCTGTGGCATCACGGCAGTAGTGGGAAAGACTTGGGTGACAATTTGGTTAGCTTTGGTTTGGACTCTCTGGTTGGAAAGAAATAATAGGATTTTTTGCGGAACAGATGGAGTACTTGTTGGACCTTGTCAACTGTAGATCATGGATATGGATCAAGAGTGGTAGAAGGAAGCTCTTTAGCTTCTATTTCTCGGATTGGATTAGCGAACTAGTAGCTTGTTTACTTTTCAGATAGCTTTTGCGTTCGACGTTTGTCGTTTTTTGGATTTTATTTGTTGTTCTTCACTTGTTTCTTGGAGGTGGCTGGGGTCATGTACATGCCTCTTGCTCTCCTTTTGTTTTTGTTTGTTCTTTGGTCTTTTCGTGGTTTCTTCTTAGGTATTTTTCTGTTCTTGTAAACCTTTTTCTTTTGGAATACTTCTTGTACTTCAGTTTTAATATTATTTTTGTCTGATAAAAAAAAAAGGGATAACAAAGAAAAGAAAAAGAGGAAGATGAATCTTGATATGCATCACAGCTTACAATAAATAGGCTAAAACATAGTAAACAAAAGTCATGCAGGTGTCTCGATTCCTAAGAAAAACAAGATTAAGAGGGAAGACATACAATACGAAATAATTAGACTTGTGAACAATGGGTGTTTGAGCATACCAGGAGAAGGGCAGACACCATGAGTGTAAAAAACTTTCGGTAATTTCTTTTGCCTATGCAATTGTTTAGCCACTACAAAAACAAAGAAAGTAATAAGCAGCTCTTGTTTCAAAAACTCTAACCAGCCAGAGAAAGTGGTGTGCCATACCCTGCAATGGTGATCGAAACGGTCAACGCATTTGTCACAAACTCTACAATGCTTACTGTACTTATAAACCTGTAAAATGGTACTCGTCAATTGAACCACTTGAACCCAAGAAATATCGGGTGAATGTGCATCAATGTGTCGTGCAATATCTTTGCGGGGATGAGTATCTCGATGAAGAAAGCAATTATTACACACCTCTACTTCACACAAACTACAGTAGAACATCCCATCTTCACTGATTTGTTGCTCAGATGATTCTTCATGAGAGTTACAAACATAGGCACAAGGCAATAAAGCCAGTAGCGCAATGAAGAAGGGCTTATGATGAAACGAGGGATTCTTCTTTTCAGGTTCAGCATCACAATTTGCTGTTGACTGAATTTCATTTTTGCTACCCTCATTGGTATCCTCTCGGGTTATAGTAGTATTGGCATCTTGAATTGAAGAAGTTGTCCGTTCACCGACTACAGGCGCATTCAATTTCGGTTGTTTTTTGTTGTCAGGAATTTTAAGGTATTTCTTCGATCTAAAGACTCCTGAATCCGCAGGATCAGCAGCAGCACACCATACGTATAGGCCAAACACAAATATAATCTGTGAAATAGAAATACTTTTAAGTACATATTCACATCTCAACCCCACAACCATGAATAAAAAAATATTCTGAACAACTATGAAAAACCAAGCACCAATTAAATTTACTATGCTTCACGAATTCTTCTTTCAGGTTAACTAACTTGGATATTATTATTAGCATTACATGATGCTCACCAATGAGAAAAGAAAACGAGGAAAATGAGGCAACTTTATTTTAATTTTATTGTCATGTCGGACAAAGCTTAGATTATTCAAGCTTAAATAGCAATCTACTAGAAGCTCATTACGAGCATACATCATGATATTGTAATGAATACGTACAACAACAAAAAAAAGCAAATTTTAAATGATAACATAAAGAAATCGGAAAATGCTACAAGTCCCAAAATGGTTCCATGAAAAAATGCAATAGGGCATTTTTTAGAGACTTTCACATGAGAGACTCTCCCATGTGACAGACTAATTATTTGTGTTGGAGCTATTTTGAAAGGCAATATAAGACCTAAGCCCTAACAATGCATTGGTATGGGAAGGTCGAAAAGGTGCGGTTGAATCATGTGGTCTACATTGATGACATTATAAACTTAATTAAACTACACGCACCAGCCGCCACAGCTATCAGTTTCAAAAGATGTGGAAAATGTTGCTAATACCACATAGACTGTGAGAAAATTCTCAGGTATACCAAAGCTTGACATGTTACTACACCTAACCGGCCAATGTACTTCATGAATACAGCTCGCAGCCAACAAAGAAATTATACCTTTTAATTTAATCGACCAATGTTCTGCAATTTCAATACAACATAGTGTGCATCATTTGCACAGAATTACTGTAAATTTTACGATTCCTTTATTTTCATAAATAAATCCATTTGCTTCTCAGCAAAGATGCAACCAGGACCAGTACATGAAAAGTAAAGTTACAAGATAAAAAGATAGTCAAAAATCAATATTCTATAATTCCCAAAGGCAAAGACAAAATACAATTTTTAAATTAATATAGTGAAATCTTTGATGGAGGAACTTGTGGCTCCCTAGCCCTGTAAATGTGGCAAATATCCAAAGAACAAGAATCTAGTAGTCCTTTACATCAGTGACAGGCCTCAGTAACTTCAATTCTCGTCTACAATTTACAAATTCTTCAACAATAAGATTAAAAATTTGAAAATTAAAAAGCAGAGTAAAGAGGAATGAAGTCAATTAAAGACTCATTCAAGAAAAAAGGTAATTTCACGGTATAATAAACTGATAAAGGGAAGATTAACCAGAAAGAGACAAGAATTGAATCACAGATCTACGTTTCTTCACAGGCCAGTCAAAATTTAAACTTAAATGCACAAAAGGGAAAAAAATAATCTCAAAATAAGGAAGCAATGTACTTACAAGAGGAGTGTAAATCCCCATTACTATGTATTGAAACAATTGCTTTCCCAGAAAAGGGGCAAAGAAAACATAGAAAGCAAATCCCAGAGCAAGAAAAACAGCAACAGCTACCACCTGCACACATGCACACATCTAAGTTCAAACCAGTTTGAACATCTCAAAGAAATACAAAACCAAATTAAGAAAATATTTGAAAGCATGAATTAAAGCGAAAGAAATTCATACATTGACAGAGAATTGTACACACATTTGTGTGTGTGTGAAATAGAGCAAATTATACCTGGAGAGGATGGTAGGGAAGCTGCCATCCGTGCTTCCTCATTGTGGTGATTGGACTTTCTAACCAAGAAATTGTTTTCAACGATATGTACGGGCAAGGGAGGGGAAAAACTGACCAAGTTTTTTCCTACCTTTTCTAGTCTAAGAAACAAGTTTCAGTGTACACTAGCCAAAACCTCTTGAGAACTCATTTTCATGGATCTTCCACCAGAAAAAGGCAACAAGATGAAAAAATCCAAAAAACACTTACCTCCAGAAAAGCTCAAATTGAACGAAAACACATTTCAAAAGTGGGTCCGGAAATGAAGCCATTAAGATGTGCTAAAACCTCTGTTCAAATCAATCATATCCCACCAACCAACCCAAGGCACATTGATGGTGTCATGGTGAACAGGGAAAAAGAAAACAAAAAAGGTTCACCTTTGGGATTGAAATGATCATTAAACGCATGGGTTTTTCACTTTTCCTGTTTCTTGACAAGCCTTTCGCTTCAGCCAAGCAAAGAAAGAAAAACAAAGATCTGTGTTGCAGAAGAGAGAGAAAAGGCAGAGGTCAAGGGTAATGCTGGACTGGCAAATGCTTTCTAAGCCTACAAATACTTACCTCAAAACCAACAGTACCACCTTTCACTTTTTCCCTTGTTTCTTGGCTCTTGCATTGGCTTTTTCCTTTCCTTGGCCAGAAAAATTCAACATAACATCTATCACAGGTCAGGGATACACCCGCCACACAGCCAGTTGTACATTCTGCTTTCTTTTATTTTATTTTATTTATTTATTTTAACTAGAGTAGTAATTTGAACTCTAACAAGTAACAACCTTATTTAATGGCATTCTTCTAACTCTTACCTGGCCATTTCTCTCTCTCTCCCACTGTTTCTTGGTTCATGTTTTTTTTACTTCGAATGCAACAGGAGAAAGAAAGTAAATAATTTTGTTACTGACATTAGTTGATATTGAAGTTTATTAAAAAAATTAATTTTTGTCCTGTAATTTGTTAATAAGAGACACTGACACGGCGACATAAATACGATATGATATAGATACAATGATACAGATTTCAAAATTTTCAGGATACGACATAACAGGGACACGCCTGTATATTTTATATTTTATAGGGTAAAAAGTCGACACCGCCTAACATTCACCCCTTTTAGCACTTCACCTGAGCAATTTAATTAATACTTAACCCCCTAAACAATATATGAGAACAATTTTCCCGAATATTCTGGCTTCAAATTCCTCACACATGTCTCACATGCCACGATTGAGAGTATATATATTTTTTCATGTGTTTCTGCAGAAATTTTTTTAGTAAAATTTCTCGACCGTGGGTATACTCTATGATACCCGAGTCTAATATTTGCATCTATGTTTAACATATGTGTTCGACCGTCATGAATACTAGGAAAACTGCTTAAATCTTTGCCGAAATTCGTCGAAATATGACGAGGTCAATTTCGTTAAAAAGATAACACATAGAGCTACCACTTTCATGTTTTGAGTTTTTGCCGAAAACTACCGTAGGAAGGGGAAAATTAATTTTGAAGTATATCATGTTTAGGTAGATTATATATAGCTTTCTTGTCCGACATCGGAATCAAGTTATTATAAAATCAAATGAAAGATAAGATATAGATCTACAACTTTTATTTAGACGTTTTTCAGAAACTCGGTTGTTATGATACCCGAATTGACATAGGAAGGGAGTGTTTTGAATAATAATAATAATGACCGACTTAAATTGTTTTTACGTGGTGATAACTGATAAAATTTGAAATGCACGCACACACACACACTTTCACACATATAGCATCCAGTACACGATAGCATAGGGGAGGAAGAGAGGGATTTGTGGTTTTGTCAATTTTCGGACACCTTAACGCCGTCGAAACGTCAAATAAATTACATATTCGGAATCTTCGAATTATCATCTTCGATTTGAGGTACGTTTCTCTTGGTATTTGTAGCGTTTAGGAAAAGCCTAAATTTCTAGTATTGCTAGAAAATTATGAAATTTATATATGTGATAGATTGAACGATGATAAACAATATTCGACAAGAAATTTAAAATTATGTTGTACTTTCAATTTTATAGGAATTTTAATGCTATAATAAAATGTTATAACTAGAAGTCAATAAATTTTGGGATTAATGTTGTTTTGCTATGTTGTTATGAGATTTTCAAATAATAGCGATGATATTTAGCATCGAGATTAGGCACTAGATTGTGGGTCATCAATCACCAATTAAGCGCAAATGGTATGAGCTCTCTACATTAGCAGTTCAATTCATGAGTTGTACATTCGAGACAATGATTAGTGAAGTCAAAATTAGAAAATTCATGGATGCTAAATTTAAATATCTGAGTAGTAAACTAAATAATTGATTTATGTTAACTAAATAGAGGCTCTCGGTAAGAATACTAATTTATAATATAGTTAATTTATTGATCTATCATATTATTGATATTTGATAATTTTACAGATTGTACCATCTAACTGAGAAGTAATAATTGAGAAATCTAAGACTAAGACATCAACCAGTGAATGAAAGGTAAGTAAAAATCCATCTGCAACTACAATGCTTGAACATAGTATTATTTGTCGTATTAATTGTGATATAGATGGTTGAATAAATGTGATATTAGAGATGTTATGTGTTATTTGATATGTTGTAACTTAATTGATTATTCATCTGCCTACACACGTGCATGCATAAAACATGAGCATATTTGATGTCTGGCATGCACGACATTATTTGAGAAAAAAAAAGGAAATATTTTGTTGACCACTGCTATGGCACCGAGGTTTGCGAGGCAGGCTTATATGATATGTTGAGTACAATGGTGGGATACTCCTCAGAGGATTAAAAGGGTTGTTCGAGATGTGCCCTTGGTAATCATGAGGGGATGGACCACTTGCTGATATTCTTCTTTTGATTGATGCTGCGGGTGGGATACTTCTCGGGTGACCGCAGAGGTTGTTCGGTGATGTGCCTCTGGGGGTCACAGGATGATGGGCCATTCGACTGTATCAATCCACTATATTGGATGTGTGCCTATTGATATTGTTCAGAGCTCTGTTCCGGTGCATAGTAGATGGGTCAAGGGGCCCAGGAAAAATATGAATTTGGATAAAATGTTATATATTTTCGAGTATGCATCTTGGTACATATTATTGATGTCTCATGTTATTTTCATAGCATGCATGATTTTTATTTACTGGGCATTAGCTCATATAGTTCATTCATTGTAGGTGAGCATGACGCTATCTGAGACTCAGACTTATTGGGCAAGGTGATGAGCTCCTACGGGTTTCTGAGATCTGTTGTACATGGATGACGACCAGCTGGGCTATGGGGTTATCTTTTTTGATTTGAGTCTGCAGATTTATCTTTTGAAAAGCACACAGTTTTCTTATGTTATTTTGTTGCCGTTAGGCTTTTAAATCTGCGGAACTATCTTTTGAAAATTTTACTTTGAGAAAGTAAAGAATTGTATGTAAATAGTATGACGGTGTTTCTGGTGATATGAATCTTATATATTGTTGTTGTTGTTGTTGTTGTGTCTCCGGATGTTATACAAATAAAGGAGATGCTGCCGAAATTTTTACGTAGCTATATAATAGATGTGATTTGGGGTGTGACATACTCTGAAATTCATTTTCATTTTAAGACTTGACCACGGTTCAGCGTTCGACGGTTTAAAAACTTCGACCATTAACCTTAACCTTCTTTGACAGTTCCGGTTACGGTTAACCAACGATTACGGTTAACGTTTGACCCTTATTTTTTGAAAAAAATTACAAATATTATTAAGAGTTGAAATAAAATATAAAAAATATTTGAATGTATTTTCATCCATGGATTAGACATAAAATAACTTGAAATAAATATAAGCTCAGAGGTAAGATATATTTATTTGGTTAATATATATAAATTATAACATTATATTTAGATCAACAATGCTCTTATAGCTTTGTGGTCGAAGCTAATTATTCAAGATGAAGTTTATGAGTTCAAATCTATACCACAACATATATTTTAAATTCAAAATGTAAAAAAATAAAAATAAAACCTTGAACCGCGGGTTAATCGACGGTTCACGGGTTATCAAATTATGATCATTAACTGGCCCGCCTATAGACGTGCCGGTTACGGGTCCTACCCTTGGAATCGTTGACCCGGTTAATCGGCCCATTGACCACGGTCCGGTTTCAGGCCGATTCAGGGTCGTTTATGACCATTGGTCGATCTATTTCATTTATTTTCTGATAGGTATACTAGTAAAATTCATGCTATAAATTCATGAAAAATCATACATACCCTCGGTTGTGGCATGTGCGGCGTATGTGAGGAAATTTGCAGCCAGAATATTCCGAAAAATTATTCCCGAATAATGTTTAGGGGGTTAAGTCAACTATTTAAAGTGTTCATGGGGTTAAGTGCACGTTTTGAAAGGTTAAGAGAGTGAAGTACTAAAGGAGATGAACGTTAGGGGTGTCCGTTTTTTTACCCTATTTTATATATTTATACATGTACTATATTACAAATGACAAGACATTCTATCTCAAGCATCGAAGCCAAAGCTTTTGGAATTTGACCTTTTTTCCCTATTTATGGAAGAGAGGAATTTCTAGTCCGTTTCCGGTGGGAAGAGGGTGGTTAAAGAAGAGACTATCTAATATAAATGCTAGAATGCTCTCAGTTTTTCCACGCATCTGACTTTAGAGAAAGGAGCCCCAAACGCAGGAAGCAAATTCTTTTATTTAAAAATACTAAAATTCACATTTTTTTTAATTCTAAATCATGCAGAAATAACAAAAATATTATTTTCAAACTCAAGAAGTATATAAATAAATGCATGTCACTAGAATATATCATACATACTAACATCAAATGCATATTACTTCAATTACATAAAATTTAGCAAACACATCCAAATAAAATATAACAATAAATATATTCCCACCAAATTCAAGAAGCATATAAATAAATACATGTTACTAAAAATCATCAAATTATCACATACACTAGCATCAAATGTACATTACTTCAATTAACATAAAGTTTAATATACACGTCCAAATTTCATTTTAGTCACACTTAGAAGTATCATTTTCGTGTCGCACACTCACATATGTCGTGTCTGACACGCGTACCTGATTTAATTTTTTTTAGATTAATGACACACCACGTGATGTGTCCGATACGTGTTCTAGGTGTTTTCGATGGGTGTCGATGCCATATAAATATTTGATTGCACCGAGTAATTTTTATGAGTGCTCGTGCATATGCCATCTTAGATAGATAAAGTAGTGATCTTATTTGATAAATTTTTTGTTTGCTTACTTTTTAAAATTAAACGTTAGAACATTAAATCATGTTTCATAATATACTTGATAGTCAAAGTTTACTAAATTTTTTGAACCCAAGATGTTTTTTTACGTCATATTTTGGCTTAACCAAAATAAAATAATCTTTCAAAAACAAATCCACATAATGCATACATCCAAAAACAAAAATAAATAAATAACAAAAGAAAACAAATCCCATTTCAATTATTGGGACATTAAACGAATATCCAATCTCAGTCCTTCTGTTTTAAGAGTCCAAATGGAGTTGTTATATTTTAATTGCCTAAAATGGAAGTAGTTTGGATCTACGAGTAGGCATGGAATAAGTTCAACTTCAATACTTGCTCCATACAAATTCTTTCCGGAGACATTTTTTTAATTTTATTCATTGAATTTAAGGTATGAGAATTACTTCCCATGAGTAATTTCAAGGAGTTGATGGATGGATGATATTGATGGATGGTCTTTAATGCATCAAGTAAGGATGAAGTACTTAATTTTTTTTTTTATAATTCTTTAAATTAAACTGTTAGAAGTAATAAATATAATTTTATATAAATTATTTTTTTAAAAAAAAAATATCAAATAAATGTTTTATCAAATAATAGCCCACGTAACTGTTTGTAGCAAAAATAGTCACAAGTTTTATCAGGGGTTTATGTACCATTTTTGTTAAAAAAACATAATTTATGTGGACTATATTTGGTAAAAATATTTATGTGGGACTATTTTTGTCCTAAAAAAATTTGAAACATATTTGCATAGTCCTAAAAGCTTTTGACTACAATTACAAATATATATGTTCTATGATAACATTTTTTATAATTTCCTCAAATATTAATAAGAATATTATGCAATTTAAGGGTGCCTTTGGATGTGAATGTTTCATAAATTTGAACCTCATTTCCAAATATATTCAATATGATTGTTTTATTTTAGATTTTAAAAATTCTTAACTCTATGAGCCATTTAAAATAAACTCTTTCGATTTTTTTACCCAAATTAAATCATTCAATCCGAACGAAAGCTAATGTAAAGTTTAAGTCTTTTGTATGTTTTAATAAAGCCTTGTGATAATGCCAAAGCATTAATTTGTTGCTTCCAAACCAAAATCCCAAAAATACCCTTACTCTCTTCCTCTCAAGGTTGTACCCACTATGATAGCGAAAAATGCTATCAGAGCTTAGGTTTATTCTTGAATATTAAAATGATATTTTGAATATTAATATTATTCTAAATGGAGGAGACAATTTGTAGGGTCTTCCTACCTTAACATCATGATACTAACGTATTATGGACTAACCATGCATTAATGACATCTTAGGGGTCCCGGTTGTAGTTTGATGCTATTAAGATTACAGACCAAAAATGAAATTTCAAAACTTAATTAATTACATTCTCAAAATGAATGTTAAAGCGATAGAATTATACTACTCCTAGAGTAGAGACTATCCAAAAATCATGCGTCCTATCTTCTTTCATACTCCTCATAGCTCACTGCCTCAAC
The DNA here is from genome assembly GCA_907163345.1 of Haberlea rhodopensis. NCBI lineage: Eukaryota > Viridiplantae > Streptophyta > Magnoliopsida > Lamiales > Gesneriaceae > Haberlea > Haberlea rhodopensis. The sequence goes on along the minus strand of CAJQUN010000519.1, from coordinate 141,967 downwards.
CCGACCCTTAATCTTTCAATCCAAAAGCGTACCTACAGGAACAACACATCATGAGCATGTACATCATTACTTAACATCATAGGGTAATGGCATATAAACAAATGCATGAAAGTAATTGGTAACGTATACTTCCTGGTTAATCACATTAACCCTCTTTGGTTGTCCCTGTTTCATAGCCATGCATATAATCATTAGTTCTTGACATGAATGATTAAAATCATACTTCGCATATATGCTCATAACCAACAATGTTAATTAGAAATGGGACTGTCCTGGTTAATTATGGCAGCGGCACAATTGTCCCCCCCCCCCCCCCCCCCCCCCCCCCTCGCTCGACATGAAACGGAATTGTGATACCCCTCGCTACGCCTTGATAGCGGATGTATCTCCTCGCTTACCCATAACAACCACCGAACATTCTACCATTTCTAGTAACATAGTTTAATATTCATCATAAACATCATAGCATCTTATAGACATCATCATCTTGTAAAAATCATCATCTTATAAATATCATCATCTTATAACATCATCATCATATAAGCATCATCATCATATAAGCATCATCATCTTATAACATCATCATCATATAAGCATCATCATCTTATAGCATCATCATCTTATGAACATCATAACAAAATATAACAGTAAATGTACGAAATCTTAGTTAAGTAAACTTGCTGGTTATTCGTCAACTTCTTTTTGTTGACCCTGATTCACATTCGTGCATATGGGCATCTTACCCCATCGTATGTCATCTTACAATATCATAACCATCGTGTGATATCTTACCACGTGGGCATCTTACCCTATCTTATGGCATCTTACCATATCATAACATCGTGTGGCATCTTACCACGTGGGCATCTTACCCTATCGTATGGCATCTTACCATATCATAACATCGTGTGGCATCTTACCACGTGGGCATCTTACCCAATCGTATGGTCTCTTACCATATCATAACATCGTATCATTATATAGACATCATATAAACATCATCGTTACTTATCATAATCGTCCTCATAGACATCATATCCTCTTCACTCATCATAAACATCATCATCATAAACTTACTTATCATAATCATCATCATAAACATCATATCCTCTTCACTCATCCTAAACGTCATCATCATAAACTTAATCATCATAAACATCATCATAAACATCATATGCACTTATATAATCATTGCATAATCATAGTATAGAAGTATGGTTTACCGTCCGATGCCCGTACGTTTCTTACGTACCTTAATTCCAAAAAGTGGAGAAGTTGGAGAACTTTATCTCCTCGATGTTGTTGGCACCTGGGGTGGTTCTACACAACCACAAATCAATATTAGAAGCTAAACAATAGCCAAATACCAAAAATTCAACAAAAAACATCATTTGCCATGTTTTAAACAGCGGCGATCGATCGCTGCTTGAGGCGATCGATCGCCTCATTTTTTTTTGCCTTGCGGCGATCGATCGCTTCATCTGAGGCGATCGATCGCCTGCTGCGTAAAATGGCTACTGGCCTTCGGCGACCGATCGCCTGATTCAGGGCGATTGATCGCCACCTGTTGGTGCGCGATTTCTCACAATTTTTGTGCATTTTTCAAAGCTCCATCTCATACCATTCAAACCCAAACTTTCCTACAACATCAATATCATCATAACCCACTAAAACCCACATAAAACACTTCAAAAATTATACCCCAACAACATACAACACATACACAAAATAAACCCATATAAATCACTTCAAAATCATCCCATTTCAAATCCAAACTTCATAAAAACTTTAGGAAGGGTTCCATACCTCTTGAAGACTCCAAATCTTACAATAAATCTCACAAACAAAGGTTTTGTGAAGATTTCTCCTTCCACTTTAGGCAAGCTTCGAAAATGGGAAGGGTTTGTGGTTGGGAAGTGATTTGGGGATTTTAAGTGTAGAGGGTAAAGTGAGTTGGGTAAGGTGTGGAAAGGGTTATAAGGTTAATAAAATAGTACCCCATCAATTAACATGATGTATAAAATACCCTAACATGGTATTTTAAAAGCATTTACAAAAATGCATCCAACTTCAATAAATCCATAATTTCCTCATAATTAACAATCAACACAAATAAATCATGTTAACACTTCATTACCCAACATGCATAACATGCACCCTGAAACGTAATCCCCCGGGTCACGCCTATCATGTGACTAAGCATTTCATCATGATAATTAATTTCAATACATAAATCAATTATCCACATAATTAATCATATTAACATAATTAATGCCTTAATTGCAATTAATCATTTCGGGGACATCACATTACTCCCCTACTTATAAGATTTCGTCCTCAAAATCGCATGTACTTACCCCAAAATGAAACAAACATAAATCACATACCACAGAATAGTTTCCGGGTAGTGCTGTACCATATGCCGTTCCGTCTCCCACGTAGCCTCCTCGACACCCCGACGATCCACTGAACTTTGACCATCGGTATAACCTTGCTTCGAAGTCTGAGATCCTCTCAATTCAGAATTCTGACTGGTCGTTCGACACATAATACATCTGGACTCAACTGAACCTCTGAAGGCTGTAAATTATGAGACGGATCTGGCTCATACTCACACAACATAGAGACATGAAAAACATCATGAATACCAGATAAAGACGGCGGTAGAGCCAAACGGTAAGCCAATGTACCAATACGCTGCAATACCTCATACGGCCCGACATACCTCGGAGATAACTTCCCCCGCATACCAAAACGAACTACACCCCAGAAGGGTGAGATTTTCAAGGAGACCTTGTCCCCCACTTGGAATTCTAGCGGTCGTCGTCGCTTATTGGCATAGGCTGCTTGCCTATCCTGGGCATCTTTTGACGTATCAACTTAATCTTTTCCTCCATATCCCTTATCATATCCGGTCCTCCGACCGCTTTACTAGTCAAGTCCTCCCAATACAGTGGTGACCTACATCGTCGACCGTAAAGAGCTTCAAAAGGGGCCATTTGAATGCTCGCTTGATAGCTGTTATTATACGAGAACTCTACTAGTGGTAATGAATCTTGCCAGGGAGTGTCAAACTCCAAAACACATGCCCTCAACATGTCCTCAAGCGTCTGTAAGGTACGCTCTGTCTGACCATCTGTCTGTGGGTGATAAGTTGTACTCAGTCTCACCTCTGTACCCAAAGCTGTCTGAAGACCCTCCCAGAAATGTGGAGTAAACCTTGGGTCTCTGTCAGACACAATCGAGACTGGAACCCCATGCAACCTCACCACATCCCGCACATATAATTGGGCCATATTTAGGTATGTGAAAGACACATGACAAGGGATGAAGTGAGCTACCTTCGTCAGCCTATCCACGATCACCCAAATCGCATCAAATCCCGAGGCCGTCCTTGGCAAGTGGGTCACAAGGTCCATAGATACGTGCTCCCACTCCCGCTTAGGTACCTCCAAGCTCTTCAGCTCGCCACCAGGCCTCTGTCTTTCTGCCTTCACCTGTTGGCAGATCAAACATCTCTTGACGAAGGTCATAACATCACGCTTTATGCGTTTCCACCAGAACTGACCACATAGGTCCTTATACAACTTTCTTCTTCCTGGGTGGATACTGAACCGGCTACTGTGAGCTCGCTCCAAGATTCCTTTACGCAACTCCGGCGTATTTGGGACTACCCAGCGGTTGCCGAGTCTTAAGGAATCATCCTCAGCCACTCTAAACTTTGATGGCTGACCTCGAAGTACTAATAACGACCACCTCTGAACCTCATCATCTGACCTCTGGGCTTTCCTAATAGCCCCAAATATGTCTGGCTCAGCCAATAAGGTCGACACTCGCACCGACGACGTGTCCACATCGAATCATGGCCCAGATGGCAACAAGAAGTCATCATAGCTGATAAATTCATGACATCCTCAGCAGTACTCTTCACCTTCCTACTTAAGGCGTCTGCTAACAATTCGCTTCACCTGGATGGTACTCAATTTCACAATCAAAATCTTTGAGTAAGTCCATCCATCTTCTTTGTCGCCTATTCAACTCAGCCTGTGTGAACAAAAACTTCAGGCTCTTATGGTCCGTGTAGATGGTAAACGACGTACCATGCAAGTGCCTCCAAATCTTCAAGGCAAATATAATGGCTGCCAGCTCCAAATCATGGACTGGGTACCTAGCCTCATGTGGTTTCAATCTCCTCGATGCATAAGCCACCACATGCCTATCTTGCATCAACACACAGTCCAAACCCTGCAGTGATGCATTCGTGTACAAGGCAAACCTCTTATTCTCATAAGGAATCACCAATATAGGTGCCGTAGTCAACGACGCTTCAATTCTTGGAAGCTTTCCTCACAAGCTTCGGACCAATAGAACGGCACTCCTTTCTGAGTCAGCTGTGTCAGGGGTCTAGCAATCCCTAAGGATCTGGAGTACTGTTCTCAAGTGCTTCACGTGTTCCTATTCAGTTCGAGAGTAAATAAGCATATCGTCAATGAAAACTATGACGAACTTATCCAAATATGGTTGGAGCACCCTGTTCATCAGGCTCATAAAATAGCTGGGGCATTCGTCATCCCAAAGGGCGTGACTAAGAATCCGTAGTGCCCATATCTAGTCCTGAAAGCTGTCTTCTGTACATCATCCTCTCGAACTCGAATCTGATGATACCCCGATCTCAGATCGATCTTACGGTAGAGCCTCGTACTCTGCAGCTGATCAAACAAATCATTAATCCTCAGAAACGGATACTTATTCTTCACTATGGCTTTGTTCAGTTGTCTGCAATCGATGCACAGCCGCATCGAACCATCTTTCTTTTTTGACAAATAGGACTGGTGCACCCCAGGGCAATATGCTAGGGCGTATATAGCCCTCGTCAAGGAGCTCCTGCAACTGAACCTTTAACTCCCTTAGCTCCGCTGGTGCCATCCTATACGGGGCACGAGGAATGGTAGACGTCCCTGGTAGTAACTTAATCCCAAACTCGACCTCTCTCGTCGGTGGGAATCCGGGAATCTCTTCCGGAAATACATCAGGAAACACCGCCACTACGGGCACATCTTCAACCTTTAACTCTTCCCTCTTTTCAGTAATATCAACAGCATAGATGAGATATCCTTTATGGTCTCGTTCCAATAATTGTGCCATCTTGACAGCAGATAGTAATGGAATGCTTGAACGGGAACCATCCCCATAGGATGTCCATTGGACTCTCATATCATACCTGAATCGGACAGTCCTTGTCTGCAGTCCACAACTGCCTGATACGTGTTCAGCACATCGATGCCCACAATGTATTCGAAGTCTGACATTCCCAGAACAATCAAGTCTGTCCTCAGCTCGTTACCCTCAAAATAATGAGGCTGTCATAAACAATCTGACCAGTTATCAAACTTCTGCCAGCGGGTGTCGAGACTACAAGAGGCATGGGCGACGGAGAAGTGCATATGAAATTGCATCACCTACTTCAGCATTTGCTGCTATGCTGCAATACAAGGGTTAACAACAATACCCAAAAGCAGTTCATATAATACATCGTTAGAGAAACAAAACATGTTAGTACAACATCATATACTTCATATGCAACATATGCATAAAACATGTTTAAAAGTAAGCACCTAGCCAACTTATTGCTAAGGCTATCCTTCACTCATTCCCGGGTTCTCTAACCTGGCTCTGATACCACTAATGTAGGGTCTTCCTACCTTAACATCATGGTACTAACGTATTATGGACTAACCATGCATTAATGACATCTTAGGGTCCCGGTTGTAGTTTGATGCTATTAAGATTACAGACCAAAAATGAAATTTCAAAACTTAATTAATTACATTCTCAAAATGAATGTTAAAGCGATAGAATTATACTACACCTAGAGTAGAGACTATCCAAAAATCCTGCGTCCTATCTTCTTTCATACTCCTCATAGGCTGCCTCAACCCGACCCTTAATCTTTCAATCCAAAAGCGTACCTACTGGAACAACCCATCATGAGCATGTACATCATTACTTAACATCATAGGGTAATGGCATATAAACAAATGCATGAAAGTAATTGGTAACGTATACTTCCTGGTTAATCGCATTAACCCTCTTTGGTTGTCCCTGTTTCATAGCCATGCATATAATCATTAGTTCTTGACATGAATGATTAAAATCATACTTCGCATATATGCTCATAACCAACAATGTTAATTAGAAATGGGACTGTCCTGGTTAATTATGGCAGCGGCACAATTGTCCCCCCCCCCCCCCCCCCCCTCGCTCGACATGAAGCGGAATTGTGATACCCCTCGCTACGCCTTGATAGCGGATATATCTCCTCGCTTACCCATAACAACCACCGAACATTCTACCATTTCTAGTAACATAGTTTAATATTCATCATAAACATCATAGCATCTTATAGACATCATCATCTTGTAAAAATCTCATCTTATAAATATCATCATCTTATAACATCATCTTCATATAAGCATCATCATCTTATAAATATCATCATCTTATAACATCATCATCATATAAGCATCATCATCTTATAGCATCATCATCTTATAGCATCATCATCTTATGAACATCATAACAAAATATAACAGTAAATGTACGAAATCTTAGTTAAGTAAACTTGCTGGTTATTCGTCAACTTCTTTTTGTTGACCCTGATTCACATTCGTGCATATGGGCATCTTACCCCATCGTATGGCATCTTACCATATCATAACCATCGTGTGGCATCTTACCACGTGGGCATCTTACCCTATCGTATGGCATCTTACCATATCATAACATCGTGTGGCATCTTACCACGTGGGCATCTTACCCTATCGTATGGCATCTTACCATATCATAACATCGTGTGGCATCTTACCACGTGGGCATCTTACCCAATCGTATGGTCTCTTACCATATCATAACATCGTATGATTATATAGACATCATATAAACATCATCGTTACTTATCATAATCGTCCTCATAGACATCATATCCTCTTCACTCATCATAAACAGCATCATCATAAACTTACTTATCATAATCATCATCATAAACATCATATCATCTTCACTCATCATAAACGTCATCATCATAAACTTACTTATCATAATCACCAACCCACTCGCGATCGATCGCCGAGACCTTGCGATCGATCGCCAGTACTGTATATCTTCACCAAATTCCAGCTGCTCGTCGCGATCGAACGGCACTCCTCGGCGATCGATTGCGACCTGCAATTTTTCGACAAACTCGGGCTTCCATAGTGTTTTTCACACCCAAACTCAAAACCAACACCCCATGCACCATCAACACCTCAAATACACCATTTAAAACCAATAAAAACTCTAAAAACTCAACTTTGGATTTTTATCAAAAACTCCAAATCCAACAAAATACTCATCCAAAATCCACCACACTACTACCAAATCGAAGACAATGACGCGGGGAAGATTAATACCTGATTATCTTTGAGAAATCCGACTCCCGAGCCAAGCTACCAACGATTCCTCCTCCAAGGGAGAAAAGAGGGAAATGGGGGAAGGGTTGGGCGCGCAGAGAGAGAGGGGAGAGAGAGGGAATCCGTGCAATGACGGAATATCTAGTCTACTTGGTATATATAGTACCAAAACTCTAAAATACCAATCCCTTCACAAATACATCATGACTCATTAAAAATCATCTATTTTCAAAAATACCTCCCAATCTCTATTTCCATTTCCAACACCAGTACAAAGTACTCCGGACCCCAAATCCCACCAAAACCAAATTCCAAGGTATTTCACCACGATGAGTATACAATCTCATCCATTGGATCCAACGACTCTAAATACCGGATTTAAAATCCCATGGAGTCCCAATACCGCAGTTAATTCATAATTGCCACAATTAAAATCCATAAATGATCATTACCACTCGGGATTAACACCATTAATCCCCGGGCATCAAAAGTATCCCCCACTAATAAAATTTCATCCTCAAAATTTGCACGGCGTACTCCACGTATTGTCGAGACTACAAAATCCAAACGGCTACATCGTCGAATCATGAACATATCATGAACGACACACCAACCGCGAGGATACCGACCTCGCACCAAAACCTGGAATGGATTAACCTCCCAAACCAACACAAACTCAAGGAAGACGTCAGCATTCCCCGATGCTAACCATCTCAAAAGCAGTCAGCCAAACATAACTGCAAATCAAACGAATCATTCGTGATTCCAAAATAAACATCGTCTCGATGATATCTCTACGATTTAGCCTACGACGTACATCGTTACCAAGGAAACCACCAGTACACTACAGTGTACTTCTACCATATCTGGTTTCCGCTCTCCAATACCATCTCCATCAAAGGAGTAGTTGCACCACCTTGCAACACAGATCGGGCCAATCACGGCCACCGATCAACACAAAACACATCTCCAAAGATGTCTACATCCGTATTTTCCAAGAAATCACATCTTGGTCCAAACACATCATCGAGACTCTACAAGGTCTCAAGTTCCAAAAGGACATGCAAGAAAATCAATTGTATTCCCGCCACACGTGTCAACCACGACACTTAATAAATCCAAAACATGGTCATCCCTCGTTTACCCTAGGATTCAACGATCCTAACACAGGGATGTTATCAAATTACTCAAAAATGAATTACCATGGCCTAAGATACGACAATCCCTCCTTAAGGGAAATCAACCAACCCTCACGATCATTCTTCAGAATACATCGTACCATCAAGATTACAAATCTCAAAGTGCCACCATCTCTCACCGGAGATTCATTCATCCAAGCATACTAACCCGATGCTCGACGAGAATCAAATAAATGCTGGCAATCGTATACACACACTGGTACACATGCCTAAGTACCAATACAACCTGCATACTCAATGCGATCGACTCGGGTATCACCAATCATACCCAAAGCCCCAAAAACAACTGTCAATCCCCAGTTATTCTCACATTTCGGAGAATGATGATTGACGAACCAATGAGCAAATGTGTGATTCCAACATCAACACCGCACTAACCGACTCATCGAGTCTACAAAGACCCAAAATATAGGTATATCGATACCTCATTCCTCTCAAGGAAAATGTCATGTACCATGACCTTCCAACCTCGAAGCACCGTTCGGAAACTGGATATATTTGTACTAAAATATATTCTGGAACCGATAAATACATAACTGGTTCAGAATAGTGCCTCAATGCCACTATTACCAAATCGAAATCCGTATACACAACGTATACACATCTAACGTGCTCTGTACTAATGCCATAGTACTCCACAAACCTTGAGCATCTCTCCAAAGACGCCTCCTCGAATGTCTCGCCGGAAATATGAAGCCATCACCTAGTCCAACACTAGTAGGGCTTACCCTGGTTGATTCACAATCAACCCTCGACCAATATTAGCTGTCTCCATGACAGTACAATCCAAATCTCTCCAAGAGAAAAAATCAATATAGTAGTGTCACCCAACTAACTATATCTCACAATCCAATTGTGTCCCCCATTGCATGCCATATGCAAGATGCTCAAGCCGAGCCAAAAATGACTTGTCGACACTCACGTTGGTACTCCCAACATAATTGAGTTGTCCCAGTACAAGTCCCTTAACATTTGACGTATAAACGTCCCCGTGAGGTATTCCCTGCCTCAAACCTCATGCGATATAGTGACTACTAGAGTCCACTATTACCCTCATCGTATCATCATACGATTCACCAAACTCGGTTCCAGCGAGCAGTATAATGGCTATAACAAGCACACTATATCACTGCAACAATACCTGGCTAGCAATTTGCTACCTCCATAGGCTTATACCAAACCTACCAACATGTCATACGTTCCATCCCGGTATGCCATACCGTACAAACCATTAGAGTAGTGGGTCATCACCCAATATTTCTCTAAAACACCAAAGCATAATGGACATCCCAGTGTCCTTGCTCAACCACGATGCAATCCTAATCCATTAGGACTTATTCCACACCCTTAGGGTGGGTGTGACCATGTCTACCCCACGTCACAACGACAAAAGTGTAAGGACCCTAATCCTTAAGTGCGGACTAAAGGCATAATAGCGCTAAATAAATGATCAGAGTAGAGTAAACAAGTTGAGTCTATGAGCTTAAGCATTTACATGCCAAAATAATGGACTACAAAAAGGATTAATTACATTCCAACAAATGAATGTGTCCACTATAGTTTTACGCTACTCCTAGAGTAGGCACTATACAAAAGAATCCTGTCCTTTCATCTACCAAAGATGCTCGTGAAGCTCACTGTCTCAACCCGTTCAAGCCCGTCTATCATGCCAAAAAGGTACCTACAAGGACAACCCCCAAACATGAGCAATAATAATCATTCATATTCAACACAATATGAAGATAAAGCGTAAATGCATAATCAATATGAAACACTTCCTGTTTCCCGTGCATTTCAAACGCTTCCCGTTTGGTTGTCCCTGTACCAGAACTCATGAGTATAATCAATAGATTATTTTTAATGGCCAAACATGTCATGACATCATATACCATCTCAACTGTACCACATATTGGTCACCATTCCCTAGTCTGTCCATCACAGTGTATTTTAATGCCCCTCGCTTATATTCATATGGGCGGCATAGGATAACCTCGCTACAATGGACATGCGGCGCTCCCACCCCTCGCTTCACAGAGAGCGGCAAATACCCTTTCCTCGCCCCATATGACAACCACGCTCAAATGTGACATGCGGCGCTCCCACCCCTCGCTTCACATTTAGCGGAACCAATACAAAAAGCGGCAAGCATTAAAATCATCAAAGGATGACCACGACTCATGGGATGTGCATCCAATAATCATAATATGCATCTAACATCAATATGCATAAATTACCATGTATATGCATCCACAATGCAATACCTCATATGGCATAAATCAACATGTATATGCATCCACAATGCAATACCACATATATACTCGCATCCACAATGCATAAACAATGAGTATATAAAATACATGTTACCGTTGGGTGCCCGTACGTCCACTACGTACCTTTCCAAAATGTGGAATGTGGTTGGACCTCAATTCCTTGGCTGCGTTGCCACCTGGGTTGGTTCTACATATTCACACAGATCAATATTAGAACCCAATAATAGTCCAATTACCAAAAATCCACAAAATAGCCAAAAAACCAAGGCAAAACATTTCTGGGGCTGGCGATCGATCGGCCCTTTCACCCGATCGATCGCGAGTCTGCACCCCGAGGCCATCGCCTCACTGCCCGTCTCGATCGATCGGGCACCCATGCCGATCGATCGGGAAAACGTCTCGATCGATCGGAAATTTTCTCGATCGATCGGGAAGCCCGAAAATTTCCCACTTTCCTTACTGCCGAGCTCGATCGATCGGGAGCTATTCTCGATCGATCGAGAAATGCTGAAAAGGCGAGAAATCGCCATTAATGTGCACAGAATCTTCCCAAACCACATATAACCCATAATACTCCAACCCAATAACCCAAAAACACCCATATACAACATAAACTTCCAAAATACGCCTTAAAACAACCATAAATCCCACCATTAACCAAACCCACAACAACCCAACAAAACCCATTTTAAAACCAATCAAAACCAAACCAAACTCAAACAAAACTTCACAAAATTAAAGCATGAGGTACCCATACCTCTTGGGGATCTCAAATCACCCAATATGCTCCACAAATCAAGATTTTTGAAAGGTTTCTCCTCAACCCTAGGCTTGAGCTCGAAAATGTGAAGAAGAGGGAAGGGTTTGGGTGTTAGGAAATGATTTTGGTAAAGTGAAGTAAGAGTTGGGAATAAAAGGGTGGGTTTTATTAAATCAAATGCATACCAATTAATTTCATGGTGTATAAAACACCCCAACATGATATTTTTCAAAGCATTTACTCAAAATGCACCAAATATCAATTAAACACATGATTTCCAATTAATTGCTAACCAATGCAAATAAATCATGCTTCCAATAATATTTACCCAACATGCACCACATGCACCCTAAAATGCAACCCCGGGTCATCCTATCCACATGACCATGCATTTCCACATAAGGTAAATAAATCCCAACACATAATCAATTACCACATAATTAATCATGTAAACATAATTTAAAGCCAAATAGCAATTAACCATTTCGGGGATGTCACAAAAAGCGAGTAGTCTCCTCAATAACTACTCTTACCACCAATCACTTGGCCTTAGCCATTCCAGCGAGTATACCCAAAGGTACCACTACTCGTAAAATATTCACCTCTAATGCATGATGTTGTACACTCACCGGTACAATGCATCCAAAAAACTCATCGAGCAAACCTGCTCGGCGTAATGGTCTCGTCAACCGGTGTCGTAGACACCACCTTGTGCACATCATCGGCACTCAAACCATATGACCAAACACATACACCCAGACGTATTATTCGTCAAAACGACGCTGCACGTCTACATAGAACATCCACTATGGCGTCGTCATCCCGTGACGGTATATGTCGATACACGACATCCATAATCTCATCGTCAAACACGTGACGATATATGTCGATACACGACATCCATAATAATGTTAGTAAAACAGTAATACACCATACCTCATCGCTAACAAGATAGTGGCATACCTGTATCCATCGCCAAACAGTGGTACGTAAGCAGCATCCATCGCTCGTAGGCGGCGTAATCCAGTGTTACGTACATAGCGGTATAACCCATCGCTATAGAATCAGCGGCATGATCCCTCGCCATAGAGTCAGTGGCATAAAACATTGCTATAGATATCCGGCGGTATGAACCATCGCCATAGATGTAGGCGGAATGACCCATCGCTATATAATACCTTGGGGCATGAACCATCGCCAATAGATGTAGCGGAATGACCCATCGCTATATAATACCTGGTGGCATGAACCATCGCCAATAGATGTAGCGGAATAAACCATCGCTTTGAATACCCGGTGGCATAAACCATCGCCAATAGAATAGCGGGATGTACCATCGCTATGAATACCCGGCGGCATAAACCATCGCCAATAACTAGCAGAATGAACCATCGCTATACAGATACCCGGCAGCATAAACCACGCCAATAAACTAGCGGAATGTACCATCGCTATATAGATACCCGGCGGCATAAACCATCGCCAATAAACTAGCGGAATGAACCATCGCTATATAGATACCCGGCGGCATAAACCATCGCCAATAGAATAGCGGAATGTACCATCGCTATGAATACCCGGCGGCATAAACCATCGCCAATAGAATAGAGTCATGATATCCCTCGCTAATACAGTGGCAAATATCCCACTTCGCTACTTCGCTTCGACATACCAGCGGCATAATATCCCTCGCCTAAGCGGCAAATATCCTTCATCGCTATCATATGACAGCGGAAAGCTCATCGCTATGCCATATTAGCGGTATAATATCCCTCGCTTAAGTGCCAAATATTCTTCATCGCGATGGTATTACAGTGGCGCCACTACTTCTCGTTTTACCAAGACAGCGGAAATACCCCTCGCTTCTACGTATTAGCGGCATAATATCCCTCGCAATAGTAATATGACAGCGGAATTATCCTTCGCTTCGACATATTTGCGGCAAATATTCTTCATCGCTATAATATGAGAGCGACAAGTATTCACATCGCTACGCCATGTATGCAAGCGCAATGCATAATCCATATTCCAATAAACATTACTATGAGTGTATTTTAATGCACCACGCTTCAAATGTGACATGCAGAGTTTACCATCGCTTCAACATTTAGCGGCAAGCATTAAAATCATCACTCCAATATGCAATCGTAATGCATAATCCATGTCCCATATGACCCTGCAACCACCATGGTTAGCAATAACATATTCCAATTATGAACACATATCATAAAAGCACATAAGCAATGTAGTTGTGCCACACAACACTAACTATCATCATGCATAAGTATGTGCTTCCCATTCCCATTAACAAGTTCCTAGGCCCTCAACAGCCCCAAAAAGCAAACCACTGCTCTGATACCACTAATGTAAGGACCCCCATGCCCTTAACCCGTTATTAGTTTATTAATCCATACCATTTGTGCATACAATCATATTATCATGGGGGAAAAATCATATGCAAGTATAACATCATATACTATCCAGAAAATTTCTTGCATTAGAACCACATAATGTTCAAATTCCCCAACCAAGATCACTTACATAGCATGCAACCTCATAATACACTAACATGCTCTCAGTTCATTTAGCAATTCCGTATTTAATTGCATGCAACCAATAAATGAAGAGAGAAAAGCCATTGCCCATTTATACATTCCATATACACGTAAAAACGTGCTCACGTGAGAGCACCCAATGAATAAACGTGTATCTAATGTATAAGATATTCTACCGAATGCCGTTATTGGTACTTCGATCCTGGAAGCACCTCTCATGCATAGTTCGATCTCAACTCTGGATCTACGTACTTATTCAACCAGCTCTGGTACCTCAATCCTGGAAGTACCTCAAATCAACAGTCCGAGCTCAACTCCAAAGCTACTGTTGCACCTGTATCACCTGCCCCAACAGAGATAGCCCCCACACGGGGTGAGCATAACAATACCACCAATCCAATAATCACAATGTTACAGTTCATAATTTACAGAATGTAAATGTCATGAATTTAAATAATACTCCCTGAATGGTATCATCCTCATCCGGGATCCCCAGTATTGTTCCTGTTCTCAAAATAACCAAACTCATCAAATTCCCAAAGCCAGTTAATCACCACATAGATTAACTAATACCATTTCTGCCATGCCAGTTCCATAATCAAATATGGTTAAATCATTAAATAAAGGACCGTAGATATCACATATATCTAACCAATGATTCCATGTTTCTATTTAATTGCTCGCTCCACAATAGCGGCATTTTAATCCCACGCTTGCTCAACAGCAGCGGTGTCATAACCGATGGTCGCTCAATGGCGACAACTGTTGGGATATGCCCTAAGACAAGTCATTAGATGATTGTTTATGACATACAATGTAATATGATTTTATTAATGGCAAATCATTAGTATATATAATTCGAATATCTGTGCAATATGAATTGATATATAAGTTAATGTCCCTAGAATAATATAGTATTATTCTTAAACATTGTCCCTAGTCAAGTATTATCATGAATTGGGATAATGATAATACATAGAGACTAGTATGTGTTGATTGATGAATTGTTCATTGATATGAGATATCAAATCAACACATGGGTACATGTTAGAGAACGATGTACTAGACAGACCCACCATGAGAATGCAACATGGATAGTTATATGATTGTCATATGCAATTCTCATAGTGATAATAATGTATGTAATCCTTACGACTTGTGATCATCAGAGATCCCAACATAAGGAGTTATGTATCTTGATATTGTCAAACGTTACCCGTAACAGGGTATACTATAAAGGCGACTATTGGATACACTACGAATTATGTAGAGGGATGTTGACTGATCGAGATAGGATTTGTCCCTCCTATATAACAGGAGATGTGTTTGGCCCTTGATCAAGTGAGAACTAAAATGCATGGCCATGCTCGAATGAGTCGATATGAGATATCGAGCTTATTCGTTTATTCTAGTTCTACATGGGGATCAAGAAATAAAGATTGGATATACGAGTATGACTATTCCATGACTCGTGTTCAATCTAAACACAAAGGACAAAGGGATTAAGTTACATGGTTAATATTATCACAAGTTCTAAAGGTTATGTCGAGTCTTTGACATTCTTGTAATTTGGGTAGCTTTGATGTGTTGCTAGATACTGCTCAATGCTTGAGACGTAAAATGAGATTTTATGTCACTGCCAACATTACAAGATCCTATCGGGTCGCACAAAAGATTAAATCGAGAAGGAAAATTAAATTCATGGGATGAATTAAATAATTAAGAGGAGTCTTAATTAATAATCATAATGATTAATTAAATCATGGGCTTAAGCCCATGAGGCTTTATGAAAGCTTTTAATTAATCATATAAAATATGATTGCAAGGGGTTTTAATGTATTTAACACTTCAATACACAAAACCTAATACCAAGCAAGCTTCACACGGCCGCACCTTCAATTTGCTCTCGGCTTTTCTTTGATAGCCGAAGAGGGATTGTGATTCTGGCGAGTATTCGATTGAGAATCGAGTGTGTGTTCCTTGTTCCGGTTTAAGAACTTGTCTAGCAACTTGTTCTTAAACTATCCCTTCACCCGATTTGATCGTGTGGATACCGTTGAGGCAAAACTCATCGAGTTTTGCTATTGACTCGGAGAAGGCGTTGGACGTTTGTGCTGCTCCGTGGATTCTGCTTCAAACACGCTACAAGGGTAAGACCTTCGTATTCCTTTATCCGATATGATAACCTATGTATAGATCTGCTGGTTTGTAATCCTAAAATTTTATTCCGCTGCGTTGTATGCTCATGGGATTACTTACAGTGGTATCAGAGCCAGGTTCAAGGCTCATATCGGATTTATGTGATTAAATTGTGTTAATCATATTAGAATTTATACTGCATGCTTATTAAAACTGTTTAAATTCATATATGATATGAAATTAATTTTAGTTTATGAAAATCATCGTAATAATTATATTTGATATAATTGGCGAATAATAACATTTATTGAGCATCAATTTTCGGCCACCACCATCACAAATGTCACCACGGCTAGCCACATGAGGGCTAGGGTTTTCGAACCCTTGGCTCGAGATGGCTTAGTCGTTGTGGCTAATAATTGTGCATGGAAGTGTCGAAAATTAATTAGGGTTTAGAACCCATTGGACATGACGGCTAGCTCATGACGGCTAGGGTTTCGAACCCTAATAGCCGTGCATGGCTCGGCCATCATCGCCTTATTTTCTAAAGTTTTGAGACGTGGATGAGTTTTGAACTCTTTGACTCGATAATGGTTCACGCATGCATGGACTAATAACTTTACCACATGAGAGCAAGGTTTTTCGAACCCTTAGCTCGAGATGGTTGAGTGAACCCCGTGCATGGCATGACCGTGACTCGTGGCTAACAAATTCCAGCGTTTAAAACAAGATGGCTCGATAAAAACCATAAGGGTGCGAGGCGGCTAGGGTTTGGAACCCTAGCGCCGCCGCCGCACGAGCCAAGGCTCGGCCATGGGCTAGGGTTTCGAACCCTAGGCCCACTATTGGTCCAGCCGTGTGCTTCATGGTTCGAACCATGGTGGTTCGTGTCTTAGTCGCTTTAGTTCGTGGCATGTGATGTCCCGAGCGTACGATAATTTTTCAAAAATTATTTTACAGTTTTAATTAGAATTAAATTTAAAATGTTTAGAATTTAATTAATTAAATGTTAATGCATGATTTATGTGTTGTTTGAGCATGGTGCGTGGTTATAGCCCTTTGACCTATTAGATAGGATTTGTGGATGCTTGTAATTTATAATACGACCTGCGTGTCGTGCCTTTCTCTATTTCATTCTAAATGTAATCCCTCCCCTATGTTCCCATCGAATGTGAATCGAGGAATTCTATATCTTGTAAATAGTGTAGTTTATTTTATTGATGGTGATCAATGAAGATGGAGCATCGTGCCGGGATGAGGAGGCCATTCACAAATTGGAGCCAAAGGAAGGTGCTTGTGAAGTTACCTTAGGTTGACTCATAGGATTTTCTCATTGGCTTGAGAAAATCATTAGTAGGGGCTATAACCATGTCACGTTTAATTATGTATGTTGATGCATGATTTATCTTATGTTTTAGTTTGATAATAGTATTACACATATATGTAGATATGTATACAACTATATGTAGTGGACATATTTTAAATTATCAAATTAATCATGAGATCAATAAATCCCTCTAAAATATTAAGTTTTAGGTGCCTTCCAAAACTAAAAGTACTCGTCAATAACTTCGATTGTACATGTGTGGGTTTGCCAAAGCAAAGCACCGAGGCAATCTTAGTAAGGCGCGAAAGGATAAAAGTGATATCCGTTATACTTTAATTGGGTACGACTTAACTAGGTTATCTCAATAGTATTGGGAACCTAGAGGCATGGGTTGGATTATAATTCATTTGATGAATTGAACAAAGTGTTGTTCGTCCAACTATCCAAGAATTATATGTGATGTAATTGACAAAGTGTTGTCTACCTAAATAACCGAGTCTTGAGCGATTAGCCAAAGCTAACTCAAGATTAGGCGAAATATGGATCTTGGCCCACTAAAGGTTTCGAGGGTTGATATTTTTTTCAAACAAAATAGTGGGAGTATCATTTATAATAAGACCATGTTAAATGATTTAAATCATAAACTTATTTTGCATATTTATATTGTAGATATCCATGGCAACTAACAACGTTACTAGCACTTTATCACTGCGATAGGTCCTTGAGAAGGACAAATTAAATGAGACGAATTTCCTAGACTGGCATAGGAACTTGAGGATAGTCCTCAAACAAGAAAAGAAACAATATGTCCTAGAGGAACCCTTGCCCGCTGAGGAACCTCCCCTAACAGCTACAAGAGCTGAAAAAGATGCTTACAAGAAGCATCAGAGTGACGCACTTGATGTTGGGTGCCTCATGCTTGCCACCATGAACTCTGAGCTTCAGAAGCAACATGAGGAAATGGAGGCGTTCGATATGATCGAACACTTAAAGCAGTTGTACCAACAGCAAGCAAGACAAGAGAGGTATGACGTCTCTAAGGCGTTATTTCAGTGCAGGATGGTAGAAGGAAGCCTAGTTGGAACTCATGTGCTCAAGATGATTGGGTACATTGAGAATCTGGACAAGCTGGGTTTTCCATTGGACCAAGAGTTGGCCACCGATGTGATCTTGCAATCGTTGCCTGAGAGCTTCAGTCAATTTGTAGTAAATTACAATATGACTGACATGGAAAAGACTCTACCACAATTGCTTGGTATGTTGAGAACATATGAAGCAAATACTAAGAAGACTAAGGCCACAAATGTCCTTATTGTGAATAAGGGCAAAGGAAGGGCCAAAGCTAAAGGCAACAAGAAAGCAAAGAAAGTCTTTGCTAAATCTAAGCCAAAGTCTTCTGCACTGAAGCCAAAGGGAGGGATAGCAAAGGAAGGGAACTGTTTCCATTGCGGTGAGACCGGCCATTGGAAAAGAAACTGCAAAGTATATCTGGAGGATCTAAAGAAAGGAAGTGTGACTTCCGCTTCAGGTATTTTTGTTATAGAAGTCAATTTATCTACTTCTTCATCATGGGTATTAGATACTGGATGTGGATCTCACATTTGTGTAAATGTGCAGGATCTCAAAAGGAGTAGGACGTTGGCGAAAGGTGAAGTTGATCTCCGAGTTGGAAATGGAGCAAGAGTTGCTGCATTAGCTATAGGAGATTATCATTTAGCTTTACCTTCTGGTTTATCATTGATTTTGAAAGATTGTTATTTTGTGCCTTCTATTACTAAAAACATAATATCTATTTCTTGTTTGGACAAGTATGGTTTTTCATTTATAATAAAGGACAATTGTTGTTCTATTTATTTAAATGATATGTTTTATGCTAGTGCACAAATGGTGAATGGTCTTTATGTATTAAATCTTGATATGCATATCTATACATAAATACTAAAAGGATTAAAAATAATGATTGTAATCCGACTTATCTCTGGCACTGTCGCTTGGGCCACATAAACGAGAACCGCATATCTAAACTTCATAAGGATGGAGTATTAGATTCATTTGATTTTGAATCATATGAAACATGCGAATCTTGTTTAATGGGCAAGATGACTAAAGCCCCTTTCAAGGGACATGTTGAAAGGGCAAATGTTTTATTGGGACTAATACATAGTGATGTATGTGGACCAATAAGTACACAAGCTAGAGGTGGTTTTCAATACTTCGTTACATTTACTGATGACCTCAGTAGATATGGGTATGTGTACCTAATGAAACATAAACATGAAACCTTTGAAAAGTTCAAAGATTTCAAGAATGAAGTACAAAACCAACTTGGCAAAGGTATCAAAATCCTTCGATCAGATCGAGGAGGTGAATACCTAAGCCAAGAGTTTCATGACTATCTAAAGGAGTGTGGGATAGTCCCACAACTCACTCCTCCGTATACTCCACAATGGAATGGTGTATCCGAGAGGGAAATCGAACCTTGTTGGACATGGTTAGATCAATGATGAGTCATGCAGATCTTCCGATATCGTTTTGGGGACACGCTCTAGAAACATCGATTTTCTTACTGAACCGTGTTCCATCTAAATCAGTGGAAAAGACACCATATGAGATATGGACTGGGAAGCGTCCTAGTATGTCTTTTATGAAGATTTGTGGTTGTGAGGCTTTCGTTAGACGTCACGCCACTAACAAACTTGGACCCAAATCCGATAAGTGTTTATTTGTGGGGTATCCTAAGGAAACGAAAGGATACTATTTCTATTATCCCACCGAGAACAAAGTAGTTGTTGCTCGGACTGGTGTATTTCTTGAAAGAGAATTTATTTCTAGAAAAACCAGTGGGAGAAAATTAGAACTTAGTGAAGTTCAACCACAAGAAAACACTGAACCTGAGATTGAGATGGAAACAGAGCAGGCACCGCAAGCTGTTGTGGAAGAAACACCTGCTCAAGAGACACAAGCCCAACGTAGGTCTGTAAGAGAACACCGGGAGCCACAGAGATATGGATTTCTTGTGACTCAACAAGGTGACTTAATACTTATTGATGAGGATGAGCCGTCATCTTATCAACAAGCTATAATGGGCAATGATTCTGAGAAATGGCAAGAGGCCATGAAATCTGAGATGGAATCCATGTATGCAAACCAAGTATGGACTTTGGTTGATCCACCTGAAGGGGTACGACCCACAGGGTGCAAATGGATTTTCAAGAAAAAGACCGATATGGATGGTAACGTACAAACCTATAAAGGTCGGCTGGTTGCAAAAGGATTCAAACAAATTCATGGTAGACTATGATGAAACCTTTTCACCAGTGGCCATGGTTAAATCCATAAGGATCTTACTTGCAATAGCTGCATTTCATGATTATGAAATCTGGCAGATGGATGTCAAAACAGCTTTCCTTAATGGAAATCTGCTTGAGGATGTGTACATGACACAGCCCGAGGGTTTTGTCGATCCAAAGGATGCTGGAAAGATATGCAAGCTACAACGATCCATTTATGGATTGAAGCAAGCTTCTTGGAGTTGGAATCTTCGTTTTGATGATGCAATCAAGAGTTTGGTTTTATCAAAAATGAAGATGAACCTTGTGTCTACAAGAAGGTCAGTGGGAGCGTAATCATTTTCCTAGTGTTGTATGTAGATGACATACTTCTTATTGGAAATGATATCCCTGCCTTGCAATCTGTAAAGATTTGGCTAGGGAATTGCTTTTCGATGAAAGACTTGGGAGAAGCCACCTATGTATTAGGAATCAAGATCTATAGAGATAGATCGAGAAGGCTTCTTGGTCTAAGTCAAAGTACATACATAGACAAGGTGCTTAAAAGGTTTAGCATGCAAGAATCCAAGAAAGGATTCGTGCCTATGACACATGGCATTTATCTCTCGAAGGAACAGTGTCCTTCAACACCAGATGAGAGACAACGCATGAGTAAGATTCCATACGCGTCAGCTATTGGATCTATCATGTATGCCATGATATGTATTCGTCCCGATGTATCGTATGCTTTGAGCATGACGAGCAGATATCAAGTTGATCCAGGTGAAGGTCACTGGATTGCTGTCAAGAACATCCTGAAGTGCTTGAGAAGGACTAAGGATACATTCTTGATTTATGGAGGTGAGGAAGAGCTCAATGTAATGGGTTACACTGAGGCAAGCTTCCAAACCAACAAAGATGATTTTCGATCGCAATAAGGATATGTGTTTTGCCTAAGATATGCAAAGTACCAACATATGATAATGTATCTGACCCATTGACGTAGCCACTGTCACAGCAGTAGCATGATCGTCATACTAGATCTCTAGGCATTAAGTGTATGTCTGATTGGTCTTAGTGCAAGTGGGAGATTTGTTGGGATATGCCCTAAGACAAGTCATTAGATGATTGTTTATGACATACAATGTAATATGATTTTATTAATGGCAAATCGTTAGTATATATAATTCGAATATCTGTGCAATATGAATTGATATATAAGTTAATGTCCCTAGAATAATATAGTATTATTCTTAAACATTGTCCCTAGTCAAGTATTATCATGAATTGGGATAATGATAATACATAGAGACTAGTATGTGTTGATTGATGAATTGTTCATTGATATGAGATATCAAATCAACACATGGGTACATGTTAGAGAACGATGTACTGGACAGACCCACCATGAGAATGCAACATGGATAGTTATATGATTGTCATATGCAATTCTCATAGTGATAATAATGTATGTAATCCTTACGACTTGTGATCATCAGAGATCCCAACATAAGGAGTTATGTATCTTGATATTGTCAAACGTTACCCGTAACAGGGTATACTATAAAGGCGACTATTGGATACACTACGAATTATGTAGAGGGATGTTGACTGATCGAGATAGGATTTGTCCCTCCTATATAACAGGAGATGTGTTTGGCCCTTGATCAAGTGAGAACTAAAATGCATGGCCATGCTCGAATGAGTCGATATGAGATATCGAGCTTATTCGTTTATTCTAGTTCTACTTGGGGATCAAGAAATAAAGATTGGATATACGAGTATGACTATTCCATGACTCGTGTTCAATCTAAACACAAAGGACAAAGGGATTAAGTTACATGGTTAATATTATCACAAGTTCTAAAGGTTATGTCGAGTCTTTGACATTCTTGTGATTTGGGTAGCATTAATGTGTTGCTAGATACCGCTCAATGCTTGAGACGTAAAATGAGATTTTATGTCACTGCCAACATTACAAGATCCTATCGGGTCGCACAAAAGATTAAATCGAGAAGAGAAATTAAATTCATGGGATGAATTAAATAATTAAGAGGAGTCTTAATTAATAATCATAATGATTAATTAAATCATGGGCTTAAGCCCATGAGGCTTTATGAAAGCTTTTAATTAATCATATAAAATATGATTGCAAGGGGTTTTAATGTATTTAACACTTCAATACACAAAACCTAATACCAAGCAAGCTTCACACGGCCGCACCTTCAATTTGCTCTCGGCTTTTCTTTGATAGCCGAGGAGGGATTGTGATTCCGGCGAGTATTCGATTGAGAATCGAGTGTGTGTTCCTTGTTCCGGTTTAAGAACTTGTCTAGCAACTTGTTCTTAAACTATCCCTTCACCCGATTTGATCGTGTGGATACCGTTGAGGCAAAACTCATCGAGTTTTGCTATTGACTCGGAGAAGGCGTTGGACGTTTGTGCTGCTCCGTGGATTCTGCTTCAAACACGCTACAAGGGTAAGACCTTCGTATTCCTTTATCCGATATGATAACCTATGTATAGATCTGCTAGTTTGTAATCCTAAAATTTTATTCCGCTGCGTTGTATGCTCATGGGATTACTTACAACAACATCACAATCATTGGTCGCTCAAAAGCGGCACCATTTAATTTCCAATATATATATATATATATATATATATATATATATATATATATATCCATTTATAGCAATTACCATATACCATGCATTTCAATATCCATTTATTGCTAATACTATATACCATGCATTTCCATATACATTTATTGCAATATTGTGTACCATACACTCAACAATTGCAATTATAATAAAAGGACTATGCTCGTACGTCATACGTAACTTATAATTCCATAGTTCGAGTGCAACCCTGCTTGAGTCCCCCGACCCGATGAATTATGTGCCAACACATAAATAATTCACAATCAAACATAAGCATGCAGTCACGTGCCCAAGCACGTTCATAACCCCCAAACCTATCGTCAATCCATGACGATTACCAATATAAAAGCCCCCGGCTAAGCATGCATATTCCATTTTATAAGTTTAAATGATAGCCAAAAACTCAACCGAGAATTCCGTTTTATTAAACTTTGGCTCCAACCAAATCCATTTTAAAAATATAGCATTCCCATTGGAATGTAGACATTGCCCCAAAAATCGGTTAATTAAACCCCGTTTCCAAAATCCCGGCATTTTTCAAAATTTTTGAAAAAACATCAACCTTCTAGCGGCGATCGATCGCTGATTTTATCGCGATCGATCGCACCTAAACATCACACTACTACCAAATCGAAGACAATGACGAGGGGAAGATCAATACCTGATTATCTTCGAGAAATTCGGCTCCCGAGCCAAGCTACCAACGTTTCCTCCTCCAAGGGATAAAAGAGGAGAGGGGAGAGAGAGGGAATCCGTGCAATGACGGAATATCGAGTCTACTTGGTATATATAGTACCAAAACTCCAAAATACCAATCCCTTCACAAATACATCATGACTCATTAAAAATCATATGTTTTCAAAAATTACCTCCCAATCTCTATTTCATTTCCAGCCTCAGTACAAAGTACTCCGGACCCCAAAACCCACCAAAACCAAATTCCGAGGTTCACCACGATGAGAATACAATCTCATCCCTTGGATCCAACGACTCTAAATACCGGATTTAAAATCCCCGGGAGTCCCAATACCACAATTAATTCATAATTGCCACAATTAAAATCCATAAAGGATCATTACCACACCGGGATTAACACCATTAATCCCCGGGCATCACACTGACTGTAATCCTTCCCAAAAATGAGAAGCAGATCTCGATCTCGGTCCGATACAATTGAAACTGGTATTCGATGTAGTCTCACTACATTTTGAATGTATAACTGAGCCACCTCAAATAGGTAGACGTCATACTGTATGGTATGAAGTGAGCTACTTTCGTCAGTCTGTCAACGACTACCCAAATCGCATCAAATCCAGAAGAAGTTCTTGGCAAATGGGTTACAAAATCCATTGAAATATGTTCTCATTTCCATTGAGGAATCTCTAAACTCATCAATTCACCTCCTAGTCTTTGTCTTTATGCTTTCACTTGTTGACAAATTAAACATCGTCTCACAAACTCAAGAACATCCCGTTTCATGCGTTTCCACCAGAATTGGGTACGCAAATCTTTGTACATTTTCTTTCATTCAGGAGGTATACTGTATTGACTACAATGAGAATGTTGTAGTATTTCTTGGCGTAGTCCTAAAGTAGCAGGTACTACCCAACACTTTCTATATTTAGCTCCATCACTTGCTATCACAAACTGAGATTTTTGTCCTTGACTTATTATTTCTTTCCAGTGTTGTACTTCATCATCAATGGTTTGTGCCATTCTGATCTTTTCAAAGATATCTGGTTCAACCAACAATGTTGATACCCTTCTAGCACTGTCACTACATCAAACTCATATCCCAATGTACAAGGCTTACAAATGAATCATAACATTAGCAATGTTTTGTACCTTTTGACTTAAGGCATCAGCTGTTAGATTAGCCTTTCATTGATGATATTCGATCTCACAATCATAATCTTTTAAGAGATCCATCCATCTCCTTTGCCGCATATTCAACTCTGTCTGAGTGAATAAAAACTTTAAACTTTTATGATCAGTATATATGGTAACCGACGTACCATATAAATAGTGTCGACATATCTTCAATGCAAAGACTATGGCTGCCAGCTCCAGATCATGTACTGTATATTTCATTTCATGTGGTTTCAGTTGTCTCGATGCATAAGCCACAACATGTTTATCCTGCATCAATACACAACCTAAACCAAGTAACGATGCATCAGTATAAAGAGCAAACCTATCATGCTCTGATGGAATAATCAACACCGGAGCGGTAGTTAACAGATATTTTAATTCCTGAAAGCTTTGCTCACATGCCTCTGATAATCTAAATGGTACTCCCTTCTGTGTCAGCTGTGTTAATAGTTTGGCAATTGTTGAAAAGCCATCAACAAACCGTTTGTAGTATCCTGCCAAACCCAAGAAACTGCTATACCGTCCTTGGAAATCACATGCCCCAAAAATCCTACACTGTTCAACCAAAACTCACACTTACTGAGTTTGGCATACAATTGATGTGTTCTTAATATTTGCAATACCATATGTAAATGTTGGACATGTTCTGCGTCACTGCGAGAATAGATCAGTATATCATCGATAAACACAATGACAAACTGATCAAGGTATTCCTGAAACACACGATTTATCAAACTCATGAAGACAGCTGGAGCATTCGTCACACCAAATAGCATTACTAGGAACTCATAATGTCCATAGTGAGTTTTGAATGATGTTTTCTGTACATCTACTTCTCTTACACGTATTTGATGATAACCATATCGCAAATCAATCTTCGAATAGATCATCGATCCTTGTAACTGATCAAAGAAATGATATTTATTCTTTATGGTTACATTGTTCAACTGTCTATAGTCAATGCATAGTCGCATCGACCCATCCTTCTTCTTGACAAACAATACAAGAGCACCCCAAGGCGATACACTAGGGCGTATGTATCCCTTGTCCAATAAATCTTGCAACTGAGTTTTTAACTCTCTCAATTCAGTTGGTGCCATACGATATGGTGCTTGTGATATTGCAGAGTACCAGGTATCAATTCAATGCCAAATTCCACTTCTCGAGTTGGTGGAAATCGAGGAATCTCATCTGGAAATACATCTTCATACTCTGCAACCACTGGTATATCCTCTACTATTCTTTCTACTTTCTTTTCCAATACATCAAGAGTGTAAATCAAATATCCCGTATGTCCACGTTCTAACAAACGCGACATTCGAATAGCCGATATCAAAGGAATCTTTGCATGCTATCCCTGTCCATAGAAAAGCCATTGGTTTCCAGTATCAGACTGAAACCTCACTGTCTTCTGACAACAATCTACAACAGTTTGATATCTACTCAACACATCAATACCAAGAATACAATCAAAATTCGTCATATCTAGCACAATCAAATCGGCATGTATTCCATCATCAGTATCAAACTGAATAGCACAATCAAACACACTCTTACAAGTCATCACAGTAGTTCCCAAGCATATAGGGGCATCAACAGTGGAGACGAGCAGATATGATACATGTCAATAAAAGCTTGTGCAATAAATGAATGTGATGCACCAG
This sequence comes from Haberlea rhodopensis, assembly GCA_907163345.1. Classification (NCBI taxonomy): domain Eukaryota; kingdom Viridiplantae; phylum Streptophyta; class Magnoliopsida; order Lamiales; family Gesneriaceae; genus Haberlea; species Haberlea rhodopensis. Next base: position 114,803 of record CAJQUN010000519.1, on the reverse strand, counting down.
TATCAATCAACACAAAAGCTGGATAAGTAAATAAACAACACTTACCCGCTATCACATCATCAGGAGCTGCCTCTACTTGCTCCTTGTTCAGTGCATAGACCTGAGCTTGGGGCGGTCCTGCTCTCTATCCCCCACCAGTCCGTGGTAGAATCTGTGGTCTCTGCTGCACTGTACTATCAGATACATTCCCTCCGAATGGTTGTCCTCCAACTTGGGGACAATCTCTTATCATGTGTCCTACCCTTCCACATCAAAAACAATATGGATTATTCAAATGTAGAGAATCTCGTTTATAATGTGGTCCTCCACACTTAAAACATTGCAAACCTCGACCACTGCTACTACTACTGCCTTGGGACTGTCCCTTGGCACCTCGTTCGCCGCCTTTTCTCGTCGTAAACCGCTTCCCACAAAATCTCAAGGATGAAGCACCTCCTCGTGATGCTTTAAACGGCTCCACTATGGGTCTCATGCTATCTGATGTAGGTTTTTGGGATTGTCCTACATCCTTATGAACTCCAACTCCAATCTCGGCTCTAGTCAGCGCTTCCTCAAATGAAGTAGGGTGATTAGAAATCATCCTATCAAACAACTCAGGCCTTAAGCCTTTCATAAATTGTCTGATCTTTGCCTTTGTATTTGCAACGATATGCGGTACATACAGTAACAATGAAGAATACTGCAAAGCATAATCAGATACTGTCATGGTTCCCTGTTTCAGATTAGTAAACTCATCTTCTTTCATCTGCCTCTTAGCAACAGAGAAATAATGCTCTAGAAAGCGATATCGAAACACATCTCAATCAATAACCTGTCCTTGAGCTCTCAACTCAATCAGTGTTGCTTTCCACCACAGCATTGCTTTCTTTGCCAACTGAACTCAGCCAAACGTAACCAAGAGGATTTGGCACAGGGTGCTGATACGAAGATATGTTCCACACGTTCTAACCATTCCTCCACATGTTCCCCTCTCAAAGCGAGGTGGCTGATAACTCAAAAATTGAGTCAATGTCAATTCCCCAGGTAACAGTACCTGTTCTACTGTGTTAGGATCGGGGTAGTGTTTAGAAGGGGGGGTTGAATAAACACTAGATACAATTTCGATTTCTTTTTCTGGTTAACTGTAAACTGTTAAGTATTACAGTTGCTTCTCAATATCAGGCAAGTTAGTAGACACTTGTTATAGTGCGGAAGACGTCTACAAAACTTGTGAGGAATAAAACTGAAGTAATAAAGCAATGAACAAATAACACGAGAGTTGTTTCTGGAAGTTCGAAGCACAACGCTTCTACGTCTCCCCTTCTTCCTTTGCAGGAAGGATTCACTAGAAGACTTGGTTTACACTTTTACAGTATACAACCTTCTTAGGCACTAACACACTTGGCCTAAACTCCTAGCAATCACACACTTCTTAACTTTGGTTACAATGGATTCTATGACACTCTTTACAGAATACACTTTCTAGCTTTGAGAGTTTTTGAGCAGCAGACTTCAATTGAAAATAATCTGTCACAGATTCAGTTTTGCTATTTGTCTGCTCTTTGCTGAACGTTTGGAATATCAGTCGTATGACTTTCGTGTTTGCTTTGAAGTATATCTCTTAGTTGGAAATCGCTCAGCACTTCTTCATTCTCCGCTTGGATGTATTTATAGGTTTGGATGTCCAACGGTAGCCTTTCTGTATATGGAAGAGATTAACTTTCCAATTTCATATTGTCTTCTTTCCTATTTTGTAAAGCAACGACTCTTTTCACTCTGACGGTAATGGTGGCGGAGATATAGCAGGGTGCGCCGCTCTGTTGTACCTTTGTCAGAGAATGTTGTACTGATTTTGTCTCGTTGCTTAGTGCTCTAACTGGAAGCTCAGACTTCTGCTGGTTTTCTTTGTTCAACTGGTCGTTCATCCTCTTATGACCAGTTGATGTCCTTGTACAGTGAGAGACTATTCAGTTGATAGTTGTCCAGTAGATGTCCATCCAGTTTAAGTTTATCCGGTTGATAGCTTGTACGGTTGATGTCTTCGCCAGTTGATGTCTTGTTCGGTTGATGTCCATCCAGTTGGTGACTTCATTCGGTTGATGTCCATCAGTTGATGTCTTGTCCAGTTGATGACTTCATCCGGTTGATGTCCATCCAGTTGATGACTTCATCCGGTTGATGACTTGTCCAGTTGATGACTTCATCCGGTTGATGTCCATCCAGTTGATGACTTCATCCGGTTGATGACTTCATCCGGTTGATGTCTTGTCCAGTTGATGACTTCATCCGGTTGATGTCCATCCAGTTGATGACTTCATCCGGTTGATGTTCATCCAGTTGATGTCTTCAATATCCGGTTTGTAATTACCAAAACTTTAGAAATCATTTTCCCAACAATTTCCCCCTTTTTGGTGATGACAAAACTAATCAAAGATCTATTTCAAGTTTGAGTAAATAAGATGAGAATCCTGAAATTTCTTGAAGACATAATGGAAAAGAAATTTTCATTAAATATAAGCAGATTACAAGTTGTAATCAAACTGGACAATTGAGAGAGATTCATCTTTACTTAAGATGAATTCTAATAACTTGACTAGAATCTAAGACCAATTTAGTTTACATAATTTAGCTGATACAAGACAAATATTTAAACAAGTATTGTAGACCCGGAGAGCTTCGATCCACCTGGTGTCAGAGAGGAAGAGCTCGATCCACCTTATTTCAGAGAGGAAGAGCTCGATCCACCTTGTTTCCGAGAGGACCTAATAAGAATACTCTATCTCTGTCGGTCTACCTTGTTTCAGAGAGAAGGTCGGGAAGAGTCATACGTATATTCATCAGGCAGCTTCCATGGTTCATGGATTCACCTAATGAGAATAGTCTATCTCTGTCTTCCCCCTTTTTGTCATCAGCCCCCAGACATCTGCTGTTAGTAGTTCCTGACTGATGAGGAGCACCAGAACAGGATCAAAGCGCTGAAGCTTAACAGAGCTGGGTTAGATAAGTAATCAACCCATGAGGGGTTGATTTAGATAAGTAATAAACCCATGAAGTTGAAAAAGATCTAACAGATAACCAGAGAATTTTGAATAGCTTGAAAGTAAGCATGTTAAGTGAATGTGTGTTATGTGAACAAACAAGAGTCGCTATTTATAGAAATGAAAAAGGTTGCAATTAATGTGAATGTATTTAAGTGGAACAGTAAATACAAAGAAAAAGTCAATAAAAACAGTAAATAGATAAGAGTAATTAATGGAGGAGTCAGAAAATGATACTATTTGCGCCCGAACCAATGTTTGGAATAGTCGCGTTTTTCGGCAGGCGGTTGGCGTGGACTCCGAGATCTTGGTTGAGCAGTTGGTCTGGACTGAGTGGGTGCTCCAGTTGCAGGGGATGAATGAGCAGCTGAACTTGAAGCTCGCTGCGTTGTGGGAGCAGTTCGGCTGGGTTCAGGTAATCTGCGAATAATTTGAGGAGCTGCAGGCAGGTTGTTGCAAATATCTTGAATTTGAGAGGCAAATGCTGCCTGCATGGTGGCCAACTGATCGGTCAATGTTTTCTTGGCGTCGTCAATCTTTTCTCCAAGAGCCATTGAAGTGGCAGCATGAAGAGATTCATTGTTTTGATTGATCTGAAGACGCGCCTGGCCAATTCTAGTAAAAACATCCGCCACTGCATTCTCAGCAAATGTTTGAAGTCTGGTGACGGTAGTCGTTAAACTACTTAACTCCCGGTAGACTTGCTGGAATTGTGAGTCCGTGTGCTGCTGATGAGTGCCTAGAATGAGAGTTGCAGTTCGTTCTTCCTGTTTAAGCTTATGAACATCGCTGGCTAGAGCTGATATGGCAGTGGACAGATTGGCTAGCTGTGCAGCAATGTTCGGAGGCTCGTCCATAGGGTTGGTAAAGACAAAAAAATCTTCAGAAAGCTCTTGAACCATGGACGGATCTGCAGCAATCAGTGGAGCGTCAGTAGTAGGGACAAGAGCGCTGAGGTGAGCATCGTCAACTGCAGCGGATGGCAACATAGAAGCTTCAACAATTGGTGCAGCTGTAGACTCTGAGATAGTGACAGCCAATTGGGCAGTTTCTTCAATTTGTGGAGCAGCAAAGTAGTTGTGGGTTGATCAACCACAGCAGCTGACATCTGGGTGTGATCATTTGAGTGTGAAGACTCGCTGGGTTCATGATTGACAGAGGATATAGTAACCTGCTGAACCACTGTCTGTATGACTGCATCCACATTGGTGTGATCAACAGCCATTGGCTGGGGCTGTTGATCATTGTGAGAGCTGGGAGGAGAGGAGACGCCGAGAGCAGTTGGAGAGGAGAGTTCTCGAAACGAGGAGGCTGCCTCCAAGGCAGTTGGTGCGGCCTCTGCTCCAGGGGAAGTAGTCTCCAAAGCAGTAGCAGTGAGCTCCACAGAAAATGGGACAATCTCCAAATTTGTAATGACGGAGTGTAGATCCTGCTGATCAGGGCTGGCAACAGTTTCAGTAGTGGAGCAAGAGTGAATACCAGTAGATATGCGATTATCATGAAGAGCAAGCTCAGCCATTTCGAGCTTGGGTCCAAGAGCATTTAGAACAGCTCTATCATGATTCGCTGTTCCCGAATTACCGTCAAATTGTTGAAGGCGAGTTTCCACCAGGGCCTGAAGTTCACCCACATAGATCATCAGGCTGAAAACATCTCGCAGCTTCAAGCTTGTTTCAGGGTCTGAGATTTGAAGATATGCTAGTATTTTGTTCTCATTTGCCCTAGCCTGATCCAGAATTTGATCAAAATCATCTAGTCGAACCTTGATACGGGCCTTTACCCATCGATCAAAAATCTCCAACTGTGGTTGCAGTTTGGCTTCCACTGTATCCATTACCATTTGAATCTCGAAGGCAACAGGAGTGGACACTGGAGCCGTAAGAGATTTTCCTTTTCCAGCAGGGGTGGTCTTGGGATGACAGTATGGACATAATGACTTGGGTGTCCTGAAGCTTATAGAGCCTGGTGCTTGCTGTGAGCTCACCAGTGCTGACTGAGTGTCAGCTGGAACCACTGAAGGAGCAGGCACCATGGCTAAGGAAGCAGTTGGTTCCTCAGTTGAAGGGATGGCAGGGCTGGGTTCCCTATCAGGATTTACATCTGTAGGACCGGCGGAGGAGATAGTGTCGGAGGCGGCAATGTCTAACTGTCGGGCGGTCTGAGGAGCAGTTTTTCGTGTTCTCGGCTTCTTTGGAGGCGGAGGAGGGGGAGAAGACTCAGCGGATTCCGATACAGTCTGTTCAGAGTCACTGATTACCTGAGTCAAGCGACGCTTTTTCACTCCGCCTTCTCTGCCACTTCGTTGGCGATGAAGCTGAAGATACTTATGAGTGATGAGCCTCCCTGGATGAAGGTGAGAAAGAGCCCCTGTCTTAATGTTTTTGCTCTCAAAAAGACTGCTGAGTGGAAGAGCAAAACCTGATTGACCCTTGCCAGATGCTACCAGACTAGTCAGTATTTGAAATAGCACAGCTGACCAGTTTATCTCCAACCCTTTGCATATAGCGCTCATAACGTCAAACTTCTCAGGGGTAATTATATCAAGTGATCCTGCCTTACAGAGGAGCCCCTTGGAGATTATGTCCGCTAATTGTCTATAATGACTCTTCATCAATACTTTCCGGAAAGGAGGACGTGGAAGGCTATGAGTAGATTCCGAGACTGTGAGACGCATCTCTTCTCTTAGTTCTGCCGGAATAGTCGAGAAATCAGTGAGTCCAGTAGAGGGTAGGCATAGGTGAGTGGCAAATTCTGGTTGGGTGATGGTGACTGATTGTCCAGAGACGGATGCCACCACTGTGTTATCCACAACCTTGGCTGTAGCAAAGAACTCTTGTAGTTCGTTCTTGTAAAAGGAAGGGGTCTGGCTCAAGATTACCAGGAGTCCGGAGGTATCCAGCCTTTGTATCAACTCCTTGGTTTCTTCATCAGAGGATGTGGATATTGAATGAAAATCGACGTGAATAGCATTGGTGATAAAACTCGGCTGAACATTCTTCGACATGTTGAGTGAGTAGGAGGAAGAAGCAGCAGCAGTTTGTTAGAGTAAGTTTTCTGAAAGAAAAAAAATAATCGCAGTGATTTGTTGGAGAAGAAGAGTAGTAAAACTAAAGGCGGTGAAGAAGGAAGTATATGTAACGTCGTACTGTAGATGAGCGGACACATGTATACGTGGCGATCATCTAACGGTTTAAAAAGATTTAACAAATAAATGAAAGAACAGGATTTAGGCGGGAGTGAAATAATTTAGTTTTAACCAAAAGTAATTTTGAATTCCGACGTTCATTAGGTTAATAAGTATCGAGGGTTATTTTTGTCAAAGCATATTTGGTAACATCAACTGGTATGTAGGGTTCGACTGGTAGGAAAACATCCACTGGTTGTGGAGTCCTACTGGTTCGGATACACCTACTGCAGCTGACCATTGTATTACCAGCTGAGCTTAAATAACCATGATAGAATTATAACAGAAATTCCCCCTAAATTTATGCACATAAACTAACTAATTCCCCCTGAATTCATTACCCAAAACAAAATAATCAAGAAGTAATTTCAATTAAACCAAGAATGTTTCGAAAGTAAGAAAACTTAGCGTCCGGTAGAGGCTTTGTGAAGATGTCTGCTGCCTGTTGTTCTGTAGAAATATACTCCAGCCGAATTTCTTTCTTCATGACATGATCTCTGATAAAATGATGACGTATGTCAATATGTTTAGTACGAGTATGAAGAACTGGATTGTACGTTATGGCAATGGCAGATGTATTGTCACAGAAAATAGGAGCCTCTGTAGACTCAATTCCATAGTCTCTGAGTTGTTGCTGAATCCAGAGCAGTTGAGCACAGCAGCTTCCAGCAGCAAGGTACTCTGCTTCTGCAGTGGAAGTTGCAATGGATGTCTGTGTTGGGAAAACGATTTCTAAAGTTTTGGTAATTACAAACCGGATATTGAAGACATCAACTGGATGAACATCAACCGGATGAAGTCATCAACTGGATGGACATCAACCGTATGAAGTCATCAACTGGACAAGACATCAACCGGATGAAGTCATCAACTGGATGAAGTCATCAACTGGATGGACATCAACCGGATGAAGTCATCAACTGGACAAGACATCAACCGGATGAAGTCATCAACCGGATGAAGTCATCAACCGGATGAAGTCATCAACTGGATGGACATCAACCGGATGAAGTCATCAACTGGACAAGACATCAACTGATGGACATCAACCGAATGAAGTCACCAACTGGATGGACATCAACCGAACAAGACATCAACTGGCGAAGACATCAACCGTACAAGCTATCAACCGGATAAACTTAAACTGGATGGACATCTACTGGACAACTATCAACTGAATAGTCTCTCACTGTACAAGGACATCAACTGGTCATAAGAGGATGAACGACCAGTTGAACAAAGAAAACCACCAGAAGTCTGAGCTTCCAGTTAGAGCACTAAGCAACGAGACAAAATCAGTACAACATTCTCTGACAAAGGTACAACAGAGCGGCGCACCCTGCTATATCTCCGCCACCATTACCGTCAGTGTGAAAAGAGCCGTTGCTTTACAAAATAGGAAAGAAGACAATATGAAATTGGAAAGTTAATCTCTTCCATATACAGAAAGGCTACCGTTGGACATCCAAACCTATAAATACATCCAAGCGGAGAATGAAGAAGTGCTGAGCGATTTCCAACTAAGAGATATACTTCAAAGCAAACACGAAAGTCATACGACTGATATTCCAAACGTTCAGCGGAGAGCAGACAAACAGCAAAACTGAATCTGTGACAGATTAGTTTCAATTGAAGTCTGCTGCTCAAAACTCTCAAAGCTAGAAAGTGTATTCTGTAAAGAGTGTCATAGAATTCATTGTAACCAAAGTTAAGAAGTGTGTGATTGCTAGGAGTTTAGGCCAAGTGTGTTAGTGCCTAAGAAGGTTGTATACTGTAAAAGTGTAAACCAAGTCTTCTAGTGAATCCTTCCTGCAAAGGAAGAAGGGGAGACGTAGAAGCGTTGTGCTTCGAACTTCCAGAAACAACTCTCGTGTTATTTGTTTATTACTTTATTACTTCAGTTTTATTCCTCACAAGTTTTGTAGACGTCTTCCGCACTATAACAAGTGTCTACTAACTTGCCTGATATTGAGAAGCAGCTGTAATACTTAACAGTTTACAGTTAACCAGAAAAAGAAATCGAAATTGTATCTAGTGTTTATTCAACCCCCCCTTCTAAACACTACCCCGATCCTAACAAGTGGTATCAGAGCACAGGTCTTCTCAATCTTGAGAAATTACCATTTACCAAAAACTGATGGCCTCATTCAGCAAGATTCCAATGTTCAAGAAAGACGAATATGATGACTGGAGGATCCGTATGCAAGCACATCTAAGTGCTCAAGATGATGATATGTGGTATGTAATCACTGAAGGACCTTTGAAGATCATGAAAATCAATACAGCTGCTTCTATCACAAGTGGAGATCCACAAATGGTAGAAAAGGAAAGATCTCAATGGTCAAATGAAGACAAGAAAAAAGCAAATCTAGACAACGTTGCTAAGGACATTCTGTTCAAAACTTTGGACAAAAATATGTTCAACAAAATAAAGATGTGCCCTACAGCCAAAGAAATCTGGGAGAAGATTGCTCAACTCTGTGAAGGAAATGATCAAACCAAAGAAAACAAGCTTACTGTGGCCCTACAGAAGTTTGAGCATATCAAAATGATAAATGGAGAAACTCTCAACGAGTACGATGAAAGAGTGACTGGAATAATCAATGAACTAAACAGTCTGGGTAAGGAATTACCCAACAGAGAAGTCACTCTCAAAGTAATGAGAGGTCTACCAAGAGAATGGGATGTCAAGACCATTGCTATGAGAGAATCGAAGGACATCAACAAAATAGTTCTACATGATCTGTTTGCTGATTTAAAAGCCTATGAATTCGAGTTAGGCATTCGGGTTGAAGATGAACCAAGTACCAGTCAACCAACAAAAGCTCTCACTGCATCGGAGTCTCTGCCCACTCCTACAGAAATGACTCCAGAAAAGATGTGTAATGATGCTATGGCAATGTTTGTAAAGAAATTTGGGAAATTCATGAAGAAGAATCAGAGATCTTATCAATCATATCCTCGGAGGCAGAGTTCCAAAGGAAATTCAGAAGAAGAAGAGCGAGTATGCTTCAACTGCCTCAAACCAGGACACTTCATTGCGGACTGTCCTAAACCCAAGAAGGATGATCACAAAAGAGGATCCAAGGATTACAGAAAATCCAAAGAAACCAGAAGATCATCCAAAAAGGACAGAGATCAAAAGGTCTTGATGGCAGAAGAAAGTAAGAGCAAATGGGCAGATTCTGAATCAGAATCAGAAGAGTTAACTAGCTCATCCAGCGAGAGTGAAGACGAGGAAGTCCACTGCTTAATGGCAAATAATGAAAATGAGGTACATGAATCAAACCTATCTGAATTTACACATAGTGAACTCACCAATGCATTGCAGGACATGATAAATGAGTATCGGGTGCTATATGAATCTTTTGAAAGCTATAAGACTGAGCATACAACCCAAACTGAAACGCATGAAAACAAACTTGATTGTGAACAATCAAGGGACTGACTGCTCCTTAGAACCAGAAGTTCCTGAAGCTCAAGCAGAAGAGTCTGCTGGCCAACAAGCACTGCAGCTAGCTTCAAATGAAACAGTAGTATCTACCCATGCTGCAGCAGAAGGAACAAATGAGAAAGATGAGTCAATCAGAACCTCTGATTTGCCTACTCACATCCAGTCAACTGAAGAACTCAATCCTCTTGGACCTTCGCTCCGGTGGAAGAAGGATCATCCACCTGAGCAGGTCATCGGTAACCCTCTTGCTCCTCTACGCACCAGAGGACAAATGATTAATGAATTTCTTCATGCTGCATTCATATCTCATATAGAACCTAAGAAGATTGATGACGCTATATTAGACCCAAGTTGGGTAGAAGCAATGCAGGAAGAACTAAATCAGTTTGAGCGAAACAAAGTATGGTATCTAGTACCACGACCACAGCATCACACTGTAATTGGCACCAAATGGGTGTTTAGAAATAAATTAGACGAAAACGGTACAGTAATCAGAAATAAGGCAAGATTAGTTGCACAGGGCTACAGACAGGAAGAAGGCATTGATTTCGATGAAACCTTTGCCCCTGTAGCTCGACTAGAAGCAATTCGCATATTTCTTGCATTTGCTGCGTTTAAAGACTTTAAAGTCTATCAGATGGATGTTAAGAGTGCATTTCTTAACGGCAAACTCCAGGAAGAAGTCTATGTTGAACAACCTCCTGGATTTGAAAACCATCAGCAGCCATCTCATGTTTTCCGTCTCAATAAAGCCTTGTATGGTCTAAAGCAAGCTCCCCGTGCCTGGTATGAAACTTTATCAAAATATTTGACAGAACACAATTTTATTATTGGCACGGTGGACAAGACCCTTTTTAAATTTACAAAGGGAGACCATACTCTGCTTGTTCAAATTTATGTTGATGATATTATCTTCGGAAGTACTAACTCAAAATTGTGCGAAAGATTCTCTAAAATTATGCAGGACCAGTTCGAGATGAGCATGATGGGAGAACTATCATTTTTCTTAGGACTGCAAGTCAAGCAATCTAGTGAAGGAATCCTGATCAATCAGTCTAAATACACTAAAGAGCTACTGAAGAAATATGGAATGAGTACCAGCTCAGCTGCTGCTACACCAATGAGCTCATCTGCCAAACTCGACTTGGATAATTCAGGAATACCAGTCGAAGTTACAATGTATCGAGGCATAATTGGATCTTTACTATATTTGACAGCCAGCCGACCAGATATTATGTTTGCAGTATGTATGTGCGCCCGGTTTCAAGCAAATCCCAAGCAGTCGCACTTCACTGCAGTCAAAAGGATCCTAAAATATTTGAAAGGCACTGAGAATGTCGGTCTATGGTATCCAAGAGACTCAACCTTCAATCTTATCGGATACTCAGATGCTGACTATGCTGGATGCAAAATTGACAGGAAAAGCACCAGTGGGTATTGTCAATTCCTTGGTGATCGATTGATATCATGGGGTTGCAAGAAACAGACATCCATTGCAACTTCCACTGCAGAAGCAGAGTACCTTGCTGCTGGAAGCTGCTGTGCTCAACTGCTTTGGATTCAGCAACAACTCAGAGACTATGGAATTGAGTCTACAGAGGCTCCTATTTTCTGTGACAATACATCTGCCATTGCCATAACGTACAATCCAGTTCTTCATACTCGTACTAAACATATTGACATCCGTCATCATTTTATCAGAGATCATGTCATGAAGAAAGAAATTCGGCTGGAGTATATTTCTACAGAACAACAGGCAGCAGACATCTTCACTACCGGACGCTAAGTTTTCTTACTTTCGAAACATTCTTGGTTTAATTGAAATTACTTCTTGATTATTTTGTTTTGGGTAATGAATTCAGGGGGAATTAGTTAGTTTATGTGCATAAATTTAGGGGGAATTTCTGTTATAATTCTATCATGGTTATTTAAGCTCAGCTGATAATACAATGGTCAGCTGCAGTAGGTGTATCCGAACCAGTAGGACTCCACAACCAGTGGATGTTTTCCTACCAGTCGAACCCTACATACCAGTTGATGTTACCAAATATGCTTTGACAAAAATAACCCTCGATACTTATTAACCTAATGAACGACGGAATTCAAAATTACTTTTGGTTAAAAATAAATTATTTCACTCCCGCCTAAATCCTGTTCTTTCATTTTTTGTTAAATCTTTTTCAACCGTTAGATGATCGCCACGTATACATGTGTCCGCTCATCTACAGTACGACGTTACATATACTTCCTTTTTCACCGCCTTTAGTTTTACTACTCTTCTTCTCCAACAAATCACTGCGATTATTTTTCTTCTCTTTCAGAAAGCTTACTCTAACAAACTGCTGCTGCTTCTTCCTCCTACTCACTCAATATGTCGAAGAATGTTCAGCCGAGTTTTATCACCAATGCTATTCACGTCGATTTTCATTCAATATCCACATCCTCTGATGAAGAAACCAATGAGTTGATACAAAGGCTGGATACCTCCGGACTGCTGGTAATCCTGAGCCAGAACCCCCCTTTTACAAGAACGAACTACAAGAGTTCTTTGCTACTGCCAAAGTTGTGGATGACACCGTGGTGGCATCCATCTCTGGACAATCAGTCACCATCACCCAACCAGAATTTGCCACTCACCTGTGCCTACCCTCTACCGGAATCACTGATTTCTCGACTATTCCGGCAGAACTAAGAGAAGAGACGAGTCTCACAGTCTCGGAATCTACTCATCGCCTTCCACGTCCTCCTTTCCGGAAAGTATTGATGAAGAGTCATTATAGACAACTTGCGGACATAATCTCCAAGGGGCTCCTCTGTAAGGCAGGATCATTTGATATAATTACCCCTGAGAAGTTTGACGTTATGAGCGCTATATGCAAAGGGTTGGAGATAAACTGGTCAGCTGTGCTATTTCAAATACTGACTAGTCTGGTAGCATCTGGCAAGGGTCAATCAGGTTTTGCTCTTCCACTCAGCAGTCTTTTTGAGAGCAAAAACATTAAGACAGGGGCTCTTTCTCACCTTCATCCAGGGAGGCTCATCACTCATAAGTATCTTCAGCTTCATCGCCAACGAAGTGGCAGCGAAGGCGGAGTGAAAAAGCGTCGCTTGACTCAGGTAATCAGTGACTCTGAACAGACTGTATCGGAATCCGCTGAGTCTTCTCCCCCTCCTCCGCCTCCTAAGAAGCCGAGAACACGAAAAACTGCTCCTCAGACCGCCCGACAGTTAGACATTGCCGCCTCCGACACTATCTCCTCCGCCGGTCCTACAGATGTAAATCCTGATAGGGAACCCAACCCTGCCATCCCTTCAACTGAGGAACCAACTGCTTCCTTAGCCATGGTGCCTGCTCCTTCAGTGGTTCCAGCTGACACTCAGTCAGCACTGGTGAGCTCACAGCAAGCACCAGGCTCTATAAGCTTCAGGACACCCAAGTCATTATGTCCATACTGTCATCCCAAGACCACCCCTGCTGGAAAAGGAAAATCTCTTACGGCTCCAGTGTCCACTCCTGTTGCCTTCGAGATTCAAATGGTAATGGATACAGTGGAAGCCAAACTGCAACCACAGTTGGAGATTTTTGATCGATGGGTAAAGGCCCGTATCAAGGTTTGACTAGATGATTTTGATCAAATTCTGGATCAGGCTAGGGCAGATGAGAACAAAATACTAGCATATCTTCAAATCTCAGACCCTGAAACAAGCTTGAAGCTGCGAGATGTTTTCAGCCTGATGATCTATGTGGGTGAACTTCAGGCCCTGGTGGAAACTCGCCTTCAACAATTTGACGGTAATTCAGGAACAGCGAATCATGATAGAGCTGTTCTAAATGCTCTTGGACCCAAGCTCGAAATGGCTGAGCTTGCTCTTCATGATAATCGCATATCTACTGGTATTCACTCTTGCTCCACTACTGAAACTGTTGCCAGCCCTGATCAGCAGGATCTACACTCCGTCATTGCAAATTTGGAGATTGTCCCATTTTCTGTGGAGCTCACTACTACTGCTTTGGAGACTACTTCCCCTGGAGCGGAGGCCACACCAACTGCCTTGGAGGCAGCCTCCTCGTTTCAAGAACTCTCCTCTCCTCCCAGCTCTCACACTGATCAACAGCCCCAGCCAATGGCTGTTGATCACACCAATGTGGATGCAGTCATACAGACAGTGGTTCAGCAGGTTACTATATCCTCTGCCAATCATGAACCCAGCGAGTCTTCACACTCAAATGATCACACCCAGATGTCAGCTGCTGTGGTTGATCAACCCACAACTACTTTGGCTGCTCCACCAAATGAAGAAACTGCCCAATTGGCTGTCACTATCTCAGAGTCTACAGCTGCACCAATTGTTGAAGCTTCTATGTTGCCCTCCACTGCAGTTGACGATGCTCATCTCAGCGCTCTTGTCCCTACTACTGATGCTCCACTAATTGCTGCAGATCCGTCCATGGTTCAGGAGCTTTCTGAAGATTTTTTTGTCTTTACCAACCCTATGGACGAGCCTCCGAACATTGCTGCACAGCTAGCCAATCTGTCCACTGCCATATCATCTCTAGCCAGCGATGTTCATAAGCTTAAACAGGAAGAACGAACTGCAACTCTCATTCTAGGCACTCATCAGCAGCACACGGACTCACAGTTCCAGCAAGTCTACCGGGACTTAAGTAGTTTAACGACTACCGTCACCAGACTTCAAACATTTGCTGAGAATGCAGTGGCGGATGCTTTTACTAGAATTGGCCAGGCGCGTCTTCAAATCACTCAAAACAATGAATCTCTTCATGCTGCCACTTCAATGGCTCTTGGAGAAAAGATTGACGACGCCAAGAAAACATTGACCGATCAGTTGGCCACTATGCAGGCAGCATTTGCCTCTCAAATTCAAGATATTTGCAACAGCCTGCCTGCCGCTCCTCAAATTATTCGCAGATTGCCTGAACCTAGCCGAACTGCTCCCTCAGCGCAGCGAGTTTCAAGTTCAGCTGCTCATTCATCCCCTGCAACTGGAGCACCCACTCAGTCCAGACCAACTGCTCAACCAAGATCTCGGAGTCCACGCCAACCGCCTGCCGAAAAACGCGACTATTCCAAACATTGGTTCGGGCGCAAATAGTATCATTTTCTGACTCCTCCTTTAATTACTCTTATCTATTTACTGTTTTTATTGACTTTTTCTTTGTATTTACTGTTCCACTTAAATACATTCACATTAATTGCAACCTTTTCATTTCTATAAATAGCGACTCTTGTTTGTTCACAGAACACACATTCACTTAACATGCTTACTTTCAAGCTATTCAAAATTCCCTGGTTTTCTGTTAGATCTTTTTTCGCCTCATGGGTTTATTACTTATCTAAATCAACCCCTCATGGGTTGATTACTTATCTAACCCAGCTCTGTTAAGCTTCAGCGCTTTGATCCTGTTCTGGTGCTCCTCATCAGTCAGGAACTACTAACAGCAGATGTCTGGGGGCTGATGACAAAAAGGGGGAAGACAGAGATAGACTATTCTCATTAGGTGAATCCATGAACCATGGAAGCTGCCTGATGAATATACGTATGACTCTTCCCGACCTTCTCTCTGAAACAAGGTAGACCGACAGAGATAGAGTATTCTTATTAGGTCCTCTCGGAAACAAGGTGGATCGAGCTCTTCCTCTCTGAAATAAGGTGGATCGAGCTCTTCCTCTCTGACACCAGGTGGATCGAAGCTCTCCGGGTCTACAATACTTGTTTAAATATTTGTCTTGTATCAGCTAAATTATGTAAACTAAATTGGTCTTAGATTCTAGTCAAGTTATTAGAATTCATCTTAAGTAAAGATGAATCTCTCTCAATTGTCCAGTTTGATTACAACTTGTAATCTGCATATATTTAATGAAAATTTCTTTTCCATTATGTCTTCAAGAAATTTCAGGATTCTCATCTTATTTACTCAAACTGGAAATAGATCTTTGCTTAGTTTTGTCATCACCAAAAAGGGGGAAATTGTTGGGAAAACGATTTCTAAAGTTTTGGTAATTACAAACCGGATATTGAAGACATCAACTGGATGAACATCAACCGGATGAAGTCATCAACTGGATGGACATCAACCGGATGAAGTCATCAACTGGACAAGACATCAACCGGATGAAGTCATCAACCGGATGAAGTCATCAACTGGATGGACATCAACCGGATGAAGTCATCAACTGGACAAGACATCAACCGGATGAAGTCATCAACCGGATGAAGTCATCAACTGGATGGACATCAACCGGATGAAGTCATCAACTGGACAAGACATCAACTGATGGACATCAACCGAATGAAGTCACCAACTGGATGGACATCAACCGAACAAGACATCAACTGGCAAAGACATCAACCGTACAAGCTATCAACCGGATAAACTTAAACTGGATGGACATCTACTGGACAACTATCAACTGAATAGTCTCTCACTGTACAAGGACATCAACTGGTCATAAGAGGATGAACGGCCAGTTGAACAAAGAAAACCAGCAGAAGTCTGAGCTTCCAGTTAGAGCACTAAGCAACGAGACAAAATCAGTACAACATTCTCTGACAAAGGTACAACAGAGCGGCGCACCCTGCTATATCTCCGCCACCATTACCGTCAGAGTGAAAAGAGCCGTTGCTTTACAAAATAGGAAAGAAGACAATATGAAATTGGAAAGTTAATCTCTTCCATATACAGAAAGGCCACCGTTGGACATCCAAACCTATAAATACATCCAAGCGGAGAATGAAGAAGTGCTGAGCGATTTCCAACTAAGAGATATACTTCAAAGCAAACACGAAAGTCATACGACTGATATTCCAAACGTTCAGCGGAGAGCAGACAAACAGCAAAACTGAATCTGTGACAGATTAGTTTCAATTGAAGTCTGCTGCTCAAAACTCTCAAAGCTAGAAAGTGTATTCTGTAAAGAGTGTCATAGAATCCATTGTAACCAAAGTTAAGAAGTGTGTGATTGCTAGGAGTTTAGGCCAAGTGTGTTAGTGCCTAAGAAGGTTGTATACTGTAAAAGTGTAAACCAAGTCTTCTAGTGAATCCTTCCTGCAAAGGAAGAAGTGGAGACGTAGAAGCGTTGTGCTTCGAACTTCCAGAAACAACTCTCGTGTTATTTGTTTATTACTTTATTACTTCTGTTTTATTCCTCACAAGTTTTGTAGACGTCTTCCGCACTATAACAAGTGTCTACTAACTTGCCTGATATTGAGAAGCAACTGTAATACTTAACAGATTGCAGTTAACCAGAAAAAGAAATCGAAATTGTATCTAGTGTTTATTCAACCCCCCCTTCTAAACACTACCCCGATCCTAACAGTCTGTTTCTTGCAACCCCATGATATCAATCGATCACCAAGGAATTGACAATACCCACTGGTGCTTTTCCTGTCAATTTTGCATCCAGCATAGTCAGCATCTGAGTATCCGATAAGATTGAAGGTTGAGTCTCTTGGATACCATAGACCGACATTCTCAGTGCCTTTCAAATATTTTAGGATCCTTTTGACTGCAGTGAAGTGCGACTGCTTGGGATTTGCTTGAAACCGGGCGCACATACATACTGCAAACATAATATCTGGTCGGCTGGCTGTCAAATATAGTAAAGATCCAATTATGCCTCGATACATTGTAACTTCGACTGGTATTCCTGAATTATCCAAGTCGAGTTTGGCAGATGAGCTCATTGGTGTAGCAGCAGCTGAGCTGGTACTCATTCCATATTTCTTCAGTAGCTCTTTAGTGTATTTAGACTGATTGATCAGGATTCCTTCACTAGATTGCTTGACTTGTAGTCCTAAGAAAAATGATAGTTCTCCCATCATGCTCATCTCGAACTGGTCCTGCATAATTTTAGAGAATCTTTCGCACAATTTTGAGTTAGTACTTCCGAAGATAATATCATCAACATAAATTTGAACAAGCAGAGTATGGTCTCCCTTTGTAAATTTAAAAAGGGTCTTGTCCACCGTGCCAATAATAAAATTGTGTTCTGTCAAATATTTTGATAAAGTTTCATACCAGGCACGGGGAGCTTGCTTTAGACCATACAAGGCTTTATTGAGACGGAAAACATGAGATGGCTGCTGATGGTTTTCAAATCCAGGAGGTTGTTCAACATAGACTTCTTCCTGGAGTTTGCCGTTAAGAAATGCACTCTTAACATCCATCTGATAGACTTTAAAGTCTTTAAACGCAGCAAATGCAAGAAATATGCGAATTGCTTCTAGTCGAGCTACAGGGGCAAAGGTTTCATCGAAATCAATGCCTTCTTCCTGTCTGTAGCCCTGTGCAACTAATCTTGCCTTATTTCTGATTACTGTACCGTTTTCGTCTAATTTATTTCTAAACACCCATTTGGTGCCAATTACAGTGTGATGCTGTGGTCGTGGTACTAGATACCATACTTTGTTTCGCTCAAACTGATTTAGTTCTTCCGGCATTGCTTCTACCCAACTTGGGTCTAATATAGCGTCATCAATCTTCTTAGGTTCTATATGAGATATGAATGCAGCATGAAGAAATTCATTAATCATTTGTCCTCTGGTGCGTAGAGGAGCAAGAGGGTTACCGATGACCTGCTCAGGTGGATGATTCTTCTTCCACCGGAGCGAAGGTCCAAGAGGATTGAGTTCTTCAGTTGACTGGATGTGAGTAGGCAAATCAGAGGTTCTGATTGACTCAGCTTTCTCATTTGTTCCTTCTGTTGCAGCAGGGGTAGATACTACTGTTTCATTTGAAGCTGGCTGCAGTGCTTGTTGGCCAGCAGACTCTTCTGCTTGAGCTTCAGGAACTTCTGGTTCTAAGGAGCAGTCAGTCCTGCTTCTGTAATCAATCACATCAACATTTTCGTCAATGTAAGTACTTTCCAGTCTATTACTCAAGTTGTTGAATTGTATATCAGATAGTATACAGTCAGTAGGTTCATCAAATTTTACATGCAGTGATTCTTCTACATTAAGAGTTCTATTATTAAATACTCTGAATGCCTTACTAACTGTAGAATAGCCAAGGAATATTCCAGCATCAGATTTGGCATCAAAAGCGGTGAGATGAGTCTTTCCATTGTTGTGAATAAAACATTTGCAACCAAACACATGGAAATAGGAAATATTTGGCTTACTGCTATTCCAGATCTCATAAGGGGTTTTATTTGCTCGCTTATTAATCATTGATCTGTTCTGCGTATAACATGCTGTGTTGACAGCTTCTGCCCAAAATCTCTGCGATATTTCTGATTCCGCGAGCATAGTTCGCGCAGCTTCTTTCAAAGTGCGGTTCCTACGCTCAGCAACTCCGTTTTGTTGAGGAGTTCTAGCTGCAGAGTATTCGTGTTTAATACCAAGGTCATCTAGATATGATTCGAGTGATTGATTGGTGAACTCAGTACCTTTATCACTGCGAATTCTATCTATCCCACACGATTTCTCATTTTGGAGTCTTTTTAGTAATTTGATCAGCTTTGGAGTAGCCTGATCTTTGCCACTTAGGAACAAGACCCACGTGAAACGAGTGTAATCGTCTATTACCACTAGAGTATACTTCATTCCCCCTAGACTTGTTACTGGTATAGGACCAAATAGATCCATATGCAGCAACTCTAGGCACCGAGAAGAAGATATACTCCCTTTGTTCTTAAAGGAGGATCTGATTTGCTTACCAAGTTGGCATGCTGCACAGATCTTGTCTTTTGAGAACTCAATTTGGGGCAGTCCAACAACTAGATCAAGTTTACGCAGACTGGCAATAGTTTTAAAGTTTAAGTGACTCAACCGTTTGTGCCAAAGCCAATTTTTGGATGAATTCAGAGCAGCTAAGCAAGTAGAAGAGATAGGCTGATTAAGATTCCAATCAATTTTATATGTGTTATCATGCCTTCTACCTACAAGTAGTATACTACCATCAATAGATTTGATTGTGCACGAGTGCTGATTGAATTCTACGGAATGACCATTGTCACACAGTTGACTTATGCTAATCAAGTTGTAGCATAGATTTTCAACTAAAAGAATATCTTTAATGATGATGTTACCGTAGATAATCTTACCCTTACCCACAGTTCTACCTTTCGCGTTATCTCCAAAGGTTATTCTGGGTACGGTGGAGTCCACCAGTTCAGACAGTAAGCTCGCATTCCCTGTCATATGTCTAGAGCACCCGCTGTCCAGAAACCATTCTGAGCTCCGAACTGGATGCATTCTAGTTTCCTGCAATTAAAGAGATAGAATGATTGGTACCCAATCCTACTTGGTCCTGGTAGGATTAGTCCTTTCGGAACCCACACTTGTATGACCCTGAATGACTTAGGTCGGTGTGTGTTCTGAAATGTGTGTGCATTTATAGATATAGGTGATGATTTTGACTGTGGAGTGTGATAATATGTGTATGCATGTGCTTTTGGTTTGTAGTTCCTGTTATTTAGCATATACCTCTTCTGGGCAGGTTTACAGTTGTAGTACCAGTTGGGTTTAACCTCTCTAGCTGCTCGACCAGTGGGTTTAAGTTCATTTCTGAACTTTTGCCTCGGTTTAGCCTCTTTGAGTGGTTCTACATAACCGATACCTCTGTGCTGTGCCTGTTCCTTGATGAGTGTTGCTTTAACAGGTTCTTTAACCAGTTCGTAAGGGTCATATACTGTGCTAGATCTTACAAAGTTCATTGATTGAACCTTGCCTTTTGTTAGACACAGTTGAGGTTCATTACCAGATGAACTGCTGTCATTGCTATTATAGCCTATGCCTGTTAAATCACCAGCAAGCCTTATAGACTCAAGCATTTCATCCTTTCTGGTAGTCGACGCATTCCAAGTGCTAACCAGTTTGCTAAGTTTCTGGTAAGCATTCTTGGCTTCATCTCTTTCCTTCACTAGGAGACTGGCTGTTTCCCTTAGGCAGTTCAACTCCCTTGATTGTTCACAATCAAGTTTGTTTTCATGCGTTTCAGTTTGGGTTGTATGCTCAGTCTTATAGCTTTCAAAAGATTCATATAGCGCCCGATACTCATTTATCATGTCCTGCAATGCATTGGTGAGTTCACTATGTGTAAATTCAGATAGGTTTGATTCATGTACCTCATTTTCATTATTTGCCATTAAGCAGTGGACTTCCTCGTCTTCACTCTCGCTGGATGAGCTAGTTAACTCTTCTGATTCTGATTCAGAATCTGCCCATTTGCTCTTACTTTCTTCTGCCATCAAGACCTTTTGATCTCTGTCCTTTTTGGATGATCTTCTGGTTTCTTTGGATTTTCTGTAATCCTTGGATCCTCTTTTGTGATCATCCTTCTTGGGTTTACGACAGTCCGCAATGAAGTGTCCTGGTTTGAGGCAGTTGAAGCATACTCGCTCTTCTTCTTCTGAATTTCCTTTGGAACTCTGCCTCCGAGGATATGATTGATAAGATCTCTGATTCTTCTTCATGAATTTCCCAAATTTCTTTACAAACATTGCCATAGCATCATTACACATCTTTTCTGGAGTCATTTCTGTAGGAGTGGGCAGAGACTCCGATGCAGTGAGAGCTTTTGTTGGTTGACTGGTACTTGGTTCATCTTCAACCCGAATGCCTAATTCGAATTCATAGGCTTTTAAATCAGCAAACAGATCATGTAGATCTATTTGTTGATGTCCTTCGATTCTCTCATAGCAATGGTCTTGACATCCCATTCTCTTGGTAGACCTCTCATTACTTTGAGAGTGACTTCTCTGTTGGGTAATTCCTTACCCAGACTGTTTAGTTCATTGATTATTCCAGTCACTCTTTCATCGTACTCGTTGAGAGTTTCTCCATTTATCATTTTGATATGCTCAAACTTATGTAGGGCCACAGTAAGCTTGTTTTCTTTGGTTTGATCATTTCCTTCACAGAGTTGAGCAATCTTCTCCCAGATTTCTTTGGCTGTAGGGCACATCTTTATTTTGTTGAACATATTTTTGTCCAAAGTTTTGAACAGAATGTCCTTAGCAACGTTGTCTAGATTTGCTTTTTTCTTGTCTTCATTTGACCATTGAGATCTTTCCTTTTCTACCATTTGTGGATCTCCACTTGTGATAGAAGCAGCTGTATTGATTTTCATGATCTTCAAAGGTCCTTCAGTGATTACATACCACATATCATCATCTTGAGCACTTAGATGTGCTTGCATACGGATCCTCCAGTCATCATATTCGTCTTTCTTGAACATTGGAATCTTGCTGAATGAGGCCATCAGTTTTTGGTAAATGGTAATTTCTCAAGATTGAGAAGACCTGAGCTCTGATACCACTTGTTAGGATCGGGGTAGTGTTTAGAAGGGGGGGTTGAATAAACACTAGATACAATTTCGATTTCTTTTTCTGGTTAACTGTAAACTGTTAAGTATTACAGTTACTTCTCAATATCAGGCAAGTTAGTAGACACTTGTTATAGTGCGGAAGACGTCTACAAAACTTGTGAGGAATAAAACTGAAGTAATAAAGCAATGAACAAATAACACGAGAGTTGTTTCTGGAAGTTCGAAGCACAACGCTTCTACGTCTCCCCTTCTTCCTTTGCAGGAAGGATTCACTAGAAGACTTGGTTTACACTTTTACAGTATACAACCTTCTTAGGCACTAACACACTTGGCCTAAACTCCTAGCAATCACACACTTCTTAACTTTGGTTACAATGGATTCTATGACACTCTTTACAGAATACACTTTCTAGCTTTGAGAGTTTTTGAGCAGCAGACTTCAATTGAAAATAATCTGTCACAGATTCAGTTTTGCTGTTTGTCTGCTCTTTGCTGAACGTTTGGAATATCAGTCGTATGACTTTCGTGTTTGCTTTGAAGTATATCTCTTAGTTGGAAATCGCTCAGCACTTCTTCATTCTCCGCTTGGATGTATTTATAGGTTTGGATGTCCAACGGTAGCCTTTCTGTATATGGAAGAGATTAACTTTCCAATTTCATATTGTCTTCTTTCCTATTTTGTAAAGCAACGGCTCTTTTCACTCTGACGGTAATGGTGGCGGAGATATAGCAGGGTGCGCCGCTCTGTTGTACCTTTGTCAGAGAATGTTGTACTGATTTTGTCTCGTTGCTTAGTGCTCTAACTGGAAGCTCAGACTTCTGCTGGTTTTCTTTGTTCAACTGGTCGTTCATCCTCTTATGACCAGTTGATGTCCTTGTACAGTGAGAGACTATTCAGTTGATAGTTGTCCAGTAGATGTCCATCCAGTTTAAGTTTATCCGGTTGATAGCTTGTACGGTTGATGTCTTTGCCAGTTGATGTCTTGTTCGGTTGATGTCCATCCAGTTGGTGACTTCATTCGGTTGATGTCCATCAGTTGATGTCTTGTCCAGTTGATGACTTCATCCGGTTGATGTCCATCCAGTTGATGACTTCATCCGGTTGATGACTTGTCCAGTTGATGACTTCATCCGGTTGATGTCCATCCAGTTGATGACTTCATCCGGTTGATGACTTCATCCGGTTGATGTCTTGTCCAGTTGATGACTTCATCCGGTTGATGTCCATGCAGTTGATGACTTCATCCGGTTGATGTTCATCCAGTTGATGTCTTCAATATCCGGTTTGTAATTACCAAAACTTTAGAAATCGTTTTCCCAACATACTGGCCCTTGCTTGACTGGTGGTGGTGGCACATGCGCCAACCCAACACTAGCATTGCCACTCATGGCATCCCCAACATCATCGTGAGGTACTCTGTCTGCCATTACTGTACATCCAGGGTTAACAACAACATACAAATATATAAAGCATGTCAGTATAACATCATATCAATACTCTCAACATGCTTTCAAGTGATTAGGCAACTCCCTAAGACACTTCCTCTACCCTTATTCATCCCAGTCTCGAACCACTGCTCTGATACCACTAATGTGGGGTCATCGTTACCTAATCCGTTATGTATCAAATGTTATACATATGCGAGTAGGAATTAAGTAAAATAATACACTGATTAAGAGTTTACTAAGTAGGTTGTTACAACAGTGACAAAATCCGAATATCCGAACATAATTTACACCACATATACATCAAAACAACCTAAAGAAGAAGTACAACTCCTATGCAGTGGTTCGGCTCGCAACGGAATTCGACTCACAATCCCATCCTCCCACATCTATGAGTCCCTACACAAACAATCACACAACATGAGTATAGATGTACAACTATCTCAGTGCTATATCAATAAGCAACATAAAAAAATAAAGCACTATCGTAGATCATCAACTGTGATTGTTCTGTATCATGCATCATCAAATGCAAATATGTCATGCCATGTCTCATCTATCACCCTGTTATAACGGGACACATATGATTTGCCTATCTCAGCTCAATATGTCAGTGGAACCTCCTCACATCTTCATATTAGCAGCACAAATCATGTTTCCGTCCTCACACATTATAACAGTCCAAGCATATACTCAACCAGAGTATACCTCTCATGCCAAAGCATATGCTCAACAATAGAATACCTATCGTGGCATCAATCTCAACAACATGCATGTATATCATCATGAATGTTGACCGCTTTATTTTTAAACAGAAAATATTTCAAAGTGTAGTGTGAAGCGATTCTACCGCAAGTGCACGGTTGTCAAGTTTTAGTATAGTGAAATGTAAGTAAAGGTTGTCGAATCCATAGGGACTAATGTATAAGTACCAAATAAGACTAGCAAAATTATATTTAGCCTACAATTAAAGAAGGTGATTAACTAATGCAAACTTAAACTAAGGAACAAAAATTACACAAGAAACAATAAAATGAATGGTTCCGGATATGCAAAGGTAAGTCGCTCGAGAAATTTATCAAGCTCTTCGTTCAACTGTGTCATCTTTAATGATTCATCTGAATAAACAAATTATCAACCAATTGATTCTAAAGGTGAAAGGTTTTCGCTGTTATTCAATACACTATCTCGAGCTGTAAAGAAACTAATATCAAACTAGAACAAGTCACTCTTGTGCACCTATTTACTAATTCAATATTGCATAAATCGTCAAAACCTCGCTACTCTAAATCTCTCGATTCAAAGTTCTCACGTATGTGATTTCATCTCTCGATCTCAATCTTAAACATACTTCATGAATTAATAGAGCGTGCTATAATGTTATCTCTCGATCTCGGTTATAACTCTCAAAATCAATCAAAGTTAGCTATGCTTTGATCTTAACAAGCAATTAATTCATGAACAATAGGAATCAATACACTCTAACACAATTGAATCAATAAATCCAACACAATGATACTAAATCTCAATAAAATAAACTAGATTTAATTCAAATCAATTACACAAGGCGTTTAATTGTCTCTCGACCTCAAAAACATCAAATGGAAATGAAAATCAAAGAAATCAAAGTTTAGAAATACGATAAACGGCGGATGAATCCGTGCGTTGCACCGTGATTTCTTCTCTTGCTCTTCCTTGCACTCCGGAATCTGTTGGCTCAAGCTCGGACGAAGAACGGAGAAGATGGCTCTCCTTGGCGGCGGCTAGGCGGCGGCTAGGGTTCCTCATTTTCTTCGAAATATGGTCTGATATGAGATCCTTGAGGGAATGAATCAAATCCCCCTTAAAACCCCCGAAGATCACGATAAACATGGAAAATAAAATCTTTCAGAAATCGCGTGTCGATCGATCGAGAATTATGTCCGATCGATCGGTGCACTGTTCACGTCAGCCTTTGAAACTCACTGCCTCGCTCGATCAATCGAGATTTTCCTTCCGATCGATCGAAAATAGTTGCTGAAGTTTTCTGCCTGGATCGATCGATCGAGACAAAATCTCGATCGATCGGTGCTTTGAATAATTTGATGCTCAACACACTGTCTGGCTCGATCGATCGATAATAAATCTCGATCGATCGAAGCCTTGAAAATTCCATTTTCTTCATTTGATCTCTTTTTCGCCTCGATTTCGCCCGTTTTCTTCATTTTAGCTCATTTCTTCCACATCCGACCTAATTTCCTGAAACAAACAAATAAACACCAAAAAGCATTATATCATCCAGGAAAAAGTACGAAAAATGGGAAGAAATTACAGCTAAAAACACTTAAAATCTATCGATTTTTGGCTTCTGGTGCTGGTGATCGATCGAGACAAAATCTCGATCGATCGCCCGGAACTTTTAAAATACGATTTAAGTTACTGCCTCGCTCGATCGATCGAGAATTATTTTTGATCGATCGAGCGAGAGAAAATTTTGAAAAAAAATAGGGCACCGAAGAGCTTCTGCACAGAATAAAAAATCATTTTCTCTCCTCTCCAACACAGCCCCAAATCGCCTCTCAAAAATTCTTCATCTTCTCTCATCCATATTCCATCCAATTCCAATTTACTTCAAATCTTTGAAGTAATAATTGTTCTAATGAGATTTTAATTGCAGATCTGAAGAATTGCAAGCTGAATTGGGTAGAATTGCATCCGGAAGAAAATTTCAAACCAAGCACCAAGTTCATCCAAGATCAGATTTTTAATTGGTAATTGGTTTCCAATTTCATATCGTTTATTATTTTGGTGCAATTAGATTGCTGTAGTTGAATTGGGAAAAGAAGGATCAAAGTTTGGGGGAATTATTTATGTGTTGAGGGGTATTGGCTTTGCAGTGTTTGTGGTGTGGTGTTTAGTTGCATTTAAGCGCGATATTTGAGAATAATTTAGTAAGATAATGGCTTCGAGAAAGAGGTCAAAGCAGGCAGAGGCTTCACAAAAGCAAAAGCAGGCGGAGGCCACCACTTCTGAGCCAGGGTATGACGAACAGAAGTTTGTCAATGCCACAGTTGCTGAGTTATATCCCACTTATCATAAGAAACCCCTTAGTCGTGAAAAGGGCATGAGCATGGAAAAAATTGAGTGTCCGGTCATTAGGACAGCACGACGACGAGGGTGGTTTCAATTTGTACAGACGCCTATTGATGCTGTGGTCCCACTGGTGAGGAAATTTTACACAAATCTTCGAGTTATTAAACCAGGGCATCAAGCAATTGTTTATGTTCGAGGGAAGGATGTGTTGGTAGATCGAGCCTCAATTAATAATATTCACCGGATGCCTTTCATACACAACTGTGCGTACCAATCTTTCCGCAAGAGTTTGATAAATTATGATGAGGTACTCATAGTCATTGGCATGCCGGGAGTAGATTGGCAGCGGAACGACAAGGGAGAGCCACAAGTGGTTCTCAAGAAGCATTTGACACCAGAAGCCCAAGCATGGTTCTCATTTGTCGCCTCACGGGTCATGCCTTCGACCCACACTTCTGAGGTGACGAAGGACAGAGCAGCCCTGGTTTTTGCCATTCTCACAGGGCAGAGGTGGATTTGGATGAGATCATTAGTGATCACATCCATGAGATCGGTAGCAGCCCACCTACCTCCGCACTACCGTTTCCATCTACCATCACGGCTTTATGCAAGCGATGCGGAGTGCAATGGGGAGAGGACGAGGAGCTACTCCCACCAAAGACCCCAATTGTTGTTGACGGTCCCTGTGGATTTGACAACCTTTACTTACATTTCACTATACTAAAACTTGACAACCGTGCACTTGCGGTAAAATCGCTTCACACTACACTTTGAAATATTTTCTGTTTAAAAATAAAGCGGTCAGCAAGAGCAAGCAAGGGTCAGTAAGAGCAAGCAAGGGTTTGATAGAGAGTGTGTGTAGAGATTTGGTAGGTGAGTTGTGGTGTTGTATGTGTTTCCAAAGCTGATATGTAGCTATATAAATCTTTTATACATGACATGCAAATGAATGTGAAATCTCTTTCTAATTCAAATGCAATAAAAGCCACTCATGATTTTCTCTTTACTAGAGTATCAAGATATATTCACATAACACAACAATGTTAAGTCCATATATTACATGTCTATGTTCTCAACTCACTATCTCTACTATGTTTCTCATATATCAAACATGTTTGCTAACAAGTCTAGTAATGCTTGATTTATCACACATGAACATCATTTCATTATTTCAAACTATATTTCATGCATGTCATCATTCCTGGTTGGTTCAAACCGAACCCGAGTCCACGTCATATAGTAATTATTCATAATTACGCCATAACCATATCACACATGTATAAATCATATCGAAGCATTACATCGAGCATACCAAGGAGTTCGAAGATGCTTTTTATTTCCAGGATTTGGTGCAGGTGTATCAATTTGAGGATATCCCCTCAGAGGAGCATCTAAAAGAAGAGATCTATTATGATAATGAAGGTGAATACCAGTTTAGAATCAGAGTGAAGAAGAGTTCCTTCAACACATGATCAGAGAAGAGCCATCAGGGTTTTCCTCTCATACCACTGTTTCTCATAAAACTCTTACGGGTTCATGAAAGAAGAGCCAAAGCTTCAGATGTATGATGGATTTACAATTGGAGCAATGGAAAAAGCCATGGATATGATTGGCTTTCGAAGCAGGAAGCATTAGATTATCCATAAAGTAACAACAGGTGAATTTGCGATCCCTTGATGGAATTCACGGGAAACCAAAT
The DNA here is from genome assembly GCA_907163345.1 of Haberlea rhodopensis. Lineage (NCBI taxonomy): Eukaryota > Viridiplantae > Streptophyta > Magnoliopsida > Lamiales > Gesneriaceae > Haberlea > Haberlea rhodopensis. Next base: position 86,639 of record CAJQUN010000519.1, on the reverse strand, counting down.
TGAGATGCAGTTAATCCCCTTACAGAGAAATCCAGGAGACTAAGAACAAGGTAAAAAGGGAAGTTGCTAGAACACTCTCATGAATTTATATCGGAGCCATTAGAGTTATCATCAAAGCAACTTTCAAAGAAGGAATTGATTCGCCACTCAACATGGCGATCTTTGACAAAAGAATCACAAACCTCAAAGACTCTTGTTTGGGAGCAGTTTCAGGAAATTTGTTTGCAGGAAAGATGACATTCAACATCTATCCTAGAATCTTATACAATTTGGGAGATCGAGACTTCAACAAGGTCCTTACTCTTCATCAAGACTTTAAAAGAAATGATTTGACGAAAGAATGGAATAGGCCTTACTCGATCACCTGCAAGGCGACTTACGAGCTCTCGAATACACATCATTCAGAAGTATTCTTGAGAAGTGAATTCATCGAAGTCTCCAGAATCTTCGAAGATTTTGCAAAAGTGGTGTTGCCGGATATTATTAATACTCCGGCAATTGGAGAGATCGATATGAGGATACATGACCAGCATGTTTTAAACAGAAGCATGAGCCTTATGGTCGAGCCAAGAAGAATGTCTTTTCAACATGATAGGTTAATAAGCAACATCCCAGGGAAAAACAAAAGGCAGTCTTAAGCAGGATTCAGAAAATCCCAGATATCTTCAAAACAAAGGGAGTTCTGAAGTGTCCAGAAGGATGACAAGAAGTTAAAATAATCTTTGACATTACGAAAACTTGTTGCGTGTAGAACGTATCGCAAGTGTACGATGTCAAGTTTTAGTATTTGATAAGTAAAAAATGTGTAAGGCCTCACTACCTTAACAGTGTAAAAATAAATATAAATAGGGCTAACATGCATTAAAGACAGTTTATGGTTCCGGTTGTAGCCTTGAGCTAACAGGATTACAGGCCAAAAATAGAATTCCAAAAGCTAATTAATTACATTCCCAATAATGAATGTTGATACTATAGATTTACACTACTCCTAGAGTAGAGAATATCCAAAAATCATGTATCCTAATTCATTAATGCTCCTCGTAGCTCACTGCCTCAACCCGCCCCATAGCCCTCCAAGTCCAAAAGGTGTACCTACAGGAACAACTCTCCATGAGCATATACATCACTATTCAACAAAATCCAAGCACAATAACATAAATAATTCCATGAGATATATATGTCCCTGATTTACCACATTAGCACATTTTCATTGTTGTTCCTGTTTCATAAACTCATGCACAAAATCATTAGTTCACAACATAATGATCGATACCACGTTCCAGTTATAACCACAATGTTCCACATTAATCACTAGAAATGTGACTATTCCGGTCCTGTTACAACAGCGGAATTTTAGGACCCCCCGCTTCGACATATAGCGGCATCATATGATATCCCTCGATTCGACAATGACAGCGGCATGTACATCGCTTCGACATGACAGCGGCAAATATCATATTACCATCGCTTCATATGACAGCGGCAAGTACCTCCCTCGCTCGTATATAACAACTACCGGAACAATCAAGCATTTCCAACCACATATATATAAACACAACACTTGAGTCCGCAATCATAATGCATCACTATTATCTCAATATATATCAACACATTTCGTAATCCACACTTGTCCACGATATATATATAGCCAAAAGCGTAAGAACACATTTTACCGTCCAATGCCCGTACGTCTCACTACGTACCTTAGTCTCAAAAGTGGAGAAGTTGAAGAACTTTATCTCCTTGAAGATGTTGGTACCTGGGATGGTTCTACACAACCATACAAATCAATATTAGAAGCCAATTATAGTCCAAATACCAAAAATTCAACGAAAAACATCATTTCCCACTTTTAAGCAGCTGGCGATCGATCGCTACATCGAGGCGATCGATCACGAGCCTTACCGATCGATCGCTTCGATGTAGCGATCGATCGCCAGACCTCACTGGCTCGTGGCGATCGATCGCGCCATATATGGCGATCGATCGCCTGCAACACATTTCGCCACTGGCCTTCGGCGATCGATCGCTGCATTCGTAGCGATCGATCGCCACCTGCTGTGTGCGCGATTCTTCACCTTTTTTTAGCATTTTCCAAGTTCTACCACATACACTTCAAACTCAAACATTCCAACAACTAAAAATACCATCATAACTCCCTAGAATCCACATAAACACCTCAAAAATCATAACACAACCACAAACAACACATACCCAAAAAACAAATCCACAAAAATCCCAAAATACTAACCCATTTCAAAACCAAACACCATAAAAATATTAGGAAGGGTTCTATACCTCTTGAGGACTCCAAATCCTACCAATAATCTCACAAACAATGATTTTGTAAAGATTTCTCCTTCCTCCTTTGCCAAATTTCGAAAATGGGAAGAGGTTTAGGGTTGGGAATGAAATTTGAGGATTTAAGAGTGATGGGTAAAGTGAAAGTAAAGTGGGGGGTGTAGTGGGGTTATAAGAGTTTATAATTAAATTTATACCCCAGTAATTAACATGATGTATAAAATACATCAACATGGTATTTTAAAAGCATTTTACAAAAATGCACCAAACTCCCAATAACTTCATGCTTTCCAAATAATTGCCAACCATTACAATTAAATCATGCTAACACCCAATTTCCCAACATGCACAACAGTCACCCTGAAATGCACCCCCGGATCACGCCTACCATGTGACTAAGCATTTCAACAAGATAATTAATTCCAACACATAATTTAATTATCACCATAATTAATCACATAAACATAATTAATGCCCAAATGCATATAATTATTTTGGGGGTATCACAAAATGTCGAACCCACATAGATTGGTATATAGTTTTAATTTGTATTACAATGATCTTAGTCCTATTTAGAAAATCGCTTAGAGGTATTTGATATTTTAAAAACAATATAAACTACTAAAGTAAACTATTGTAAAATTTATGAAAGATTTAATATGAGAAGAGTTCTAAAGGTTCGATTTCACTTATTCATCCACCATACTTTTTTCAATCTTTAATTTCAATATTATAGATTTTCTAGTTTATTAGCCAAAAATCATTATGTGTTTTCTACTCCATCTCCCGAGTGATAACCAGAAGTTATTATTTAATAATAATCTTGATATATCTATCTAAGATTAACTATCAAATAACATAAATAACACTTTGATTCTTTTAAAAGCTTCAATGGAGTTATATGTCTGTCGAACTATATAAACATCCATGATGTGTTTTCCCGTGATCCTATTCACGATCCCCTCTCCTGAGTGTCAGATCATAAATATACTATCATTCAATCTATGACCAGTAAATCGAAAGCATGAAGAATAAGAAAATTCAAATAAACCATACGGAAAATCTAAATATATAAATAAAATCATTAAAAGCATGGTTCAAAATAAACTACATCGTTCTTCTAGATTTGGGAACTTAATTCATGATAAAAGTAAGAAAATAAAAAAGCATAATCTTAGAGTTCATCAACATAAAGAGGAAAAGAGATACAAAACACAATATGAAGAGCAAATCTTCGTTCCCGAATGCATCGCCTTCTTTTTATGCCGGATCTCTTCCTCACCAATGGTAGCTGTCATCTTCCTGTGATATCAAAACCCTAGCAAAAGCTGATAGAAGAATGGTTATTCCTGTTTTTTTATAGCATGGCTGCGCAGAAGAAAACAAAAATGAGGCGGCTGGCGCTGTGCCGCCGAAAAATGTGGCGTCGTAGCGCCACTTTTGCTGACTTCATGGTATTTTCATAGCAAGCGTTGCGACGCTGAAAGATCTGGCGTTGTGGGGCTGGAAACATCTGGCACTGCGGCGCCGATTACATATGGCGCTGCGACGTTGTAATTGTGGCATCGTAGCGCTATTTACACTACCGATTCACTCCAATTTTTGCATTACATGGCGCTGAGGTGCCAGTTGCAGGTGGCTCTGGTGCGCCAATACATGTCTTCAAATTCTTATTTTCGCCTTTCTTTGATCTTTTCTGCTCGTTTCATCTCCTTTATGATCTTTTCCACATAATCCTCACTAATGTAAGTCTTTTAATCAAATTTCACAAAATTCTACATGATTCCTTGAAAATCACAAAACAAACAAAACAAAGCGTAATTCTGAACGAAAACAACAAAAATCTCAATAAAAGTATAGTTACCAGAAGTGCAAAATTGCACTTATCAAATTCCCCAAACTTAGATTTTTGCTAGTCTCGAGCAAAATTAAAAACAAAAACCTAACAAATAAACAAAGAAACAAAACAACGGCTCAAATCATGCAATGGTAATTGTGAATTTTGTCCTCAGAAATTTCATTTAAAAATATCGATCACTCTACTCAAGATTTCTCAAGTGTGTGTGTGATATCATTTTCATTTAACCATTATCTTTACGCAATATTTACTCCCACAAATCAATAGGACTTTTCAAGGTACAGGGTCATTTGAATTGTTCATAGAAAACGTATAACCTTGACAAACAATGAACAATGCATCAAGGCAATGATATGTGTGTGTTTGTGAGATTGTCAAAATCATATGCATTCCAAGTGTTTCTCAAGAGTCCATAGACTTAACTATTGTAACATCCTCCACTAGTATATTGGATAAACGTGGCTCGGTCAATAGGTCTTAATAAGCTTATAACGTAAGGCATCAGCTCATGACTTCAATAAAAGGATAGGAATTTCAAAACAATAGAATAAGTCAAATATATCATTGTTGCACACTCTCATCTCATATTTCCCTATGTTGGCGATTCATCCTTTTTTTACATTTTTTTTAACTCACCTTTTTTTCTCATCCGCCTTCATCATTCACCTCATTATTAATTTTAGTTCTTCTCAATCACTATGTTCTTCACCTCTTCAACATTTTTCTTTGAATTCATGCCCTTTTTTATTGTTTCTCCCTTCTAATTTTTCAGTTACGGTATGGGAGATGGTTAAAGCGCATAGAGTCTTACTTACTTGAGGGTAGGAAATATTGTATAGGCTTCAAAAAGGTGGTTGATGTGGGATTTTGAAACGATGCCGAATGGGGTTTTATTATGTGCTTTTGCAAATACCATTCGATTTTCAATATGCTCAAAATGGTAACTAATGGTACAATGATGTCATTTGGTGGCTTCAAAGGCTCAAACAGATCAAAAATTGTATAAATCATTCCTAAGCCACATAACATCTGTATTTCGCCTCAAAGGGTACTAAGATAAGTTCTATAATACTCTCAATGCACAAATAATTTATATGATTTGACCAATGTTCTCAAATTATGTCTCAAAACCAAGGTAATATAAGAAACAAATTTGAATGAGATTCTAAAACATATTGCAAACAATTCAAATCTCATTCTTTATATTTAAGCACAATGGGGCTACTATAGAATTTTATATCAATGAATAAAGGCCCAAAATACTATAAAAAATGGCCTATATCATTTTTGTGGTTGTTCCAATCAACTATGATTTAATCAAATGGTCATGGTGTTAGTGCGTGAGTATGTGAGAAATGATTAGCAAAGTGAACACAAAAGTTTTAAAAAATTTCACGAAGTTCAACACTTTCATCATAGGCCTTCTCAATAAATTATGCATGATTTAAGAAAAAAACAACAAACATAAACCCAAACAAAACCAAAAACGCAGGGAAACTCGGGCAAACAAATATGAAAGACAATAAATGACCAAATCCTCCCAAACTTAAGAACGTGCATTGTAAGGCCCCAATGTTAATTAATCTGGATTAACGATGATTAAGCGACCAGATAATTATAAGTATAGATTTTGAATTAAGGTGTCCCGGACCACGATGAGTCAACCAACTAGAACATGTTTTAGTGCATGAGCATGTGCATGATCACATGGCACTTGGAGAACATATGCCACTAATTAATTTAACTCATGTTTAATATATGATTTTGGACCATTAATCTTGCAAGATAGTGATGTATTGACACGTGGATTCCACAATACATCAAATAAATTAAAAATCACACAATTTGGCATTGAAGCTCACGCCCCTTTTTGCATGCAATTTCAGATTTTTTGGTTTAATTTCACCACCACCTTCTCTCTCTTCAACCCATCCAATTCTCTCCTTTATCTCACCTAAACTTTCAAAATTTGCAGCTTAATTTAGCACAAATTTCTCTTCCAATTACTAATGCATGTTACATGCAATTAGTGATTTATAAACCCCAAGGCAAGAGTGTTAGTTAGGTGGAAGAATTTTCAATTTGAAGCAAGTTTGGAGGAGTTCAAGCTAGGAAGAGCCATGGTGAAAAACTTTTGGGTCTTAAAGGGTATGGACTTGTTCTTATTTATTTTTAGTTGGATTTATGGATTTTGGGTCGAAAATTATAGGAAGAATCACAAAATGTTGGTGTCTTTTTATTAAAACAGAATCTGCAAAAATTTGATGTTTCATGTAGTAGATGATTTCAAAAATTCGATTTACTTAGTCTCGGAATATGACCTTGAGCCCCAAACAAAAGTTGTAGATATATGAGTTGTCATCCTATGGTTAAAATTTGAGATCATTCGTATTCGAAATGAGTGGGATATTCTCATTTTACTAAAGGGTGCCAGATTCGACTCTGCATGTGCTGAAAATGCACATGCAGTGTAGAATTCCGAACTTTTGACAAATTTAATGTTCGAATTGGTTGTCGGTATTCAAATAAAACTTGTAGATATTTTCATTATATTGAGTATAAAAAAACAAGGACTCAATTAGGACTAATTTTCGAGTAGTTATGAATTTTATACTTTAAGTGCACAATCTATGTCCTGCATGTTGGCGAAAATCCCATGCAGTGTGTTATCCGAATTCCTGAGCATTTTTGGCTAGGAATTCCGGAAAATGTCTAGAAATATATATTTTAGTTTATTTGAGTTGGCTGTCATTTTCCAGTAGAATCACCCAATTTGAAGTTAAAATGAAAACGATATGGCGATTTTACTAAAACTGCTCGAGCTGGAAAACAGAATTTCAAAAGCGACATATTTAGTGTTTTTATTACTTTTAAATGGAGGAATTAGCTCGCATCATTAGGTAAGAAAATTAATTCCTTTGAGTTTTTGAACTTTGAGAACTGGATTTGGGTCATTTGGACATCATATGAAATTATTATGAATTTTGAACGAAAACTGGTCAGTCTGAATTTTGAAGGAAAATCAGTATGAACCATCCTTAAAACTTGTTGTAGCTATTGTGCCTACTTAAGCACTTAGTGATAATTTTTAGTATATGACCAGGTTAGTAGATTCCGGGTTGATCTGAGAAGTCTCGGTAGATTAGCTTGGGTCGAGGTACGTAGAAATGAGTTTTATCATGACGTCTGACGAAGACGTGTAATGATGCTTTGTATGATTTTACATGTCATTAATTGAATTATATGATTTAATTGTCACGATATGATTCTTATGTGACTATATGACATGTTGAGATACATTTTAGTACATGATATGTGAATTACATTATATGTATTGATTTCACATGAGATTGCATGATATATTGAGTTGTATATGTCATTTGATGCATAAATGATTCATGGGCATATCATATTGATCTATCATTTCGTGACTGAGTTGATTCACTCTGAGTGTCGGGGACGACGAACACGGCGATGACAAGCAGTATAGGTAGCGACTGTAGTCACGCGCGTATCACCGGACCTAGACAGGAGGGATGGACGAACACAGCACATAGGATGAGTCTCCTAGTGCAATGTGCGTATGTTGTCACCCTCTGCTCGAGCTGACATTATTTGATGATACCTTCCTTTGGACTCCGATAGTTGGTATCTTGAGATTCGATTCTTTATACCCATTCATACATAGCATTCATACATGGTATGCGTTGCATGATACTTTGTCATACTTGACATGATCTATTTATTTCTCGTACTGGGTTCTGACCCCCGTAGTGGGGATTGTCATGTCTTTGTTGTATGGGCATGACAGGTGGTACAGGTAGACGTACTGCGAATGCTCGAGGTGAAGCATCGATGAATACCTGAACTCCTTGAGAGCGAGCTCAGGTTTATATTTTATGTCTTGAGTCACAGTAGTTGTTAGAATGTTTTTACTTATGTTTTTAAATTACCGGGGTATGCCCCGAGTATCTGTATTTTAATTATTCTACTACGGGTTGATGATATACTTGATAATTTATGTTATGAAAACCGGAATTACATATTTTAAGTATCAGTGTATATGTATCACCTAAAAGCGAAAAATTTTTAGGGCCGTTTGATAAGACCCTTGAAATAAATTTTTCGCTGTTTACGCAAATTAATCATTATGTGTTAATTAAACACCACATTAGGATCGGACCCTCACATGCATTGTCCTCAATGCAATAGAAAAAGACAAAGTAGAAGGACAAAAAACAAACCTATGACAATGACCATCAGTGGTCGTCGTCCTCATCATCTGAAAAGCTCGATGGTGGAGGGAATGACATCCAGGATGGATCCATCTGTGGAAATCGTTGGGCCAATGCAGTATTGTACGCAATAGAATATTCCATGAAACGACGTTCTTGACGTCCTTTCAAATCCATTCAGGTCTCCAGGACATCAAATCTAGAATGGATAGTAGGCTAGGCTATGGTGTGTGATCGGGGCTGCTGCTGACTCCCTGAAGGTGCATCAGAAGGGATCGGCCTCCTTCTTTGACTAGCTGAAGTATCAGAGGGTCGGGGGTAAACAACAATGGGCGCAAGAGGCTTCTGTATCTCTTCCTCTAAGTCCCATGTCACCCCTGCTCGTCTGCAAAGTTCAGTGATCAACAAGGGTGTGCAAGCTGATTGTTGTGCTACCGGACGCCGCGTGCAGTACATTCCTTTCACTCAATATGTCCCGATTGAATCAAGAGCATTGGTTGATCGAGACCCTTTATGATTTCAATAACTATGTATTTGTTTCACGTTATATGATTCATTTGTGTGCGTATATGAAAAACTCTTTTTTCACAAGCACTACCCACTCTGGCCAGAGATTCCTCGAATCATATATAGAAAAACACATAGGACATCCTGGTTCATCAAGACCAGTGGTGAATCCCCAACGACAATCATAGGCCTCTGACAGCATCACTGAATACCCAAAATAACAACTTTATGACCCGCATGTGATCAGTCATTAAATCAAAGTATACAGCTATCTGTCAAGACCTCAATGATGCCTCGGGTCATGAGGAGTAATGGTGCACAACTATGACTAGAAATTCTATACTCGACAAGTGGAAACCACTTATAGAATTCCGAGTGGGGTCGTTCAGTGAACTCATTCCTAATGAGCACCTATTCATGTGTGCTGACTTCTCCAAGCCAACGCCGATGAAACGCGGCGCACTACACTAGACACATCATGAATACCAGTCTCTAGCGAGCATATATCGATATCCCATTCTCGAAGGCTCATCGACCAGGAACATTTAGAAATCGCAGTCGAGAATGTATTTCATGGTCACCATCATATGCGTAACCACATTCTGTGGACTATAGCAATCTCAAGGACTTCATCAATGCATCATGATACATGGGTAAATAGATGAAGAATGCCACATTTATTAATAATCAAACAAAGATCTGTCACAATATGATTATAAATACAATCAATCAACTATTGATTCAAATGATATCATTTATGACTATAATAATTTCCTAAAGCCAACTACCCATGTTCCTCAAGCCCATCTTCTCAAGATGTCTCTCGAACACCAGTCGTGGTAAAGGCTTCGTCAGTGGATCTGCCACATTGTCTGTTGAAGCAACTCTCTCGATAAGGATGTCGCCTCTACCAGCTATCTCTCGAATTAGGTGGTATTTTCTCAGTATATGTTTGGATTTTTGATGAGATCTTGGCTCTTTTGCTTGTGCAATAGCTCCATTGTTGTCACAGTACACAGAGACTGGGTCAACTGCACTGGAAATTACACCCAACTCTTGGATGAAATTTCTCATCCAAACTGCCTCTTTAGCTGCATCTGATGCTGCAATGTATTCAGCTTCAGTGGTGGAATCCGCTGTGGTGTCTTGCTTGGAACTCTTCCAAGAGACAGCACCACCATTAAGCCTAAATACAAATCCGGACATCGATTTAGAGTCATCTACGTCTGACTGAAAGCTAGCATCAACGTAGCCTTCAAGTTTCAGCTCTCCACTTTCCGATCCAAAAACCATGAATATATCCTGAGTTCTTCGCAAGTACTTAAGGATTGTTTTCACAGCTTTCCAGTGACCTTCACCGGGATCTGCCTGATATCTGCTCGTTACACTAAGAGCATATGCCACATCAGGCCTAGTACATACCATAGCATACATTATGCTACCAACAGCCGAAGCATAGGGTATTGATGCCATCTTTTCTCTCTCTTCATTAGTCTTAGGGCTCATTGACCTCGAGAGATGAACACCATGACATGTTGGAAGATATCCCCTTTTTGACTGTTCCATGCTAAACCTTTTTAGCACAGTATTTATGTACATAGATTGAGAGAGCCCCAGCATCCTCTTAGATCTATCCCTATAGATCCTTATGCCAAGCACATAGGATGCTTCTCCCAAATCTTTCATAGAGAACTTAGCAGATAACCATGCTTTAGTCGATTTCATCAATCCTATATCATTCCCAATGAGTAGGATATCATCGACATAGAGCACTACAAATGTAACCGCACTCCCACTAACCTTCTTGTATACGCACGCTTCTTCCGGATTTTTAACAAAACCAAACTCTTTGATAGTGTTATCAAAACGGATATTCCAACTTCGGGACGCCTGCTTTAGCCCATAAATGGACCTCTGGAGTTTGCAAACCTTTTGCTCACTCCCAATGGACGTGAAGCCTTCTGGCTGCTTCATATAAATCTCTTCATCAATGTCACCATTGAGAAAAGCAGTCTTCACATCCATTTGCCATATCTCATAGTCATAATATGCAGATATTGCTAATAAAATCCGAATAGACTTTAGCATCACTACTGGTGAAAAAGTTTCCTCATAGTCAACTCCTTGTCTTTGAGTATAACCTTTTGCAACCAAACGTGCCTTATAGGTAATCACCTTTCCATCCACCCCAAGCTTTCGCTTATAGATCCATTTGCAACCTATGGGAACAATTCCCACAGGAGGATCCACTAAGGTCCATACCTTATTAGAGTACATGGAGTCCATTTCAGATTTCATGGCATCTTGCCAATTTCCCGAATCAATATCTGACATCGCCTCCTTGAAAGTCCAAGGATCATATCCATGGTCTATTTCTTGACTACTTTCAAGGAGTAGATTCATTCTATCAGGAGCTCTTGAAACCCTTTCAGATCTCCTTGGTGCGTGTACTTCAGGTTCAATTGATGGTTCAGAAATTATACTTGCTTCCATTGGGGTAGACATTTGTGGTTCTTGAACTACTTCAAGGTTCATATCCTTCCCATCTATATTCTTCAGAAACTCATTTTCTAAGAATGTAGCATTTCTGGAAACAAACACCTTTTGTTCCCGTGGGTTATAAAAATAATAACCTCTAGTTTCTTTAGGATATCCCACAAAATAACATAATATGGATCTCATATCCAGTTTGTCATCTACCATCTGCTTCACATAAGCAGTGCAACCCCAAACCTTTAAATAATTATAATTAGGTGACTTTCCATTCCATATCATATATGGAGTAGAAATAACTGTCTTTGAAGGAGCTCTGTTCAACAAATGACATGCTGTTTCAAGCGCATAGCCCCAAAACGATGTCGGAAGCTCAGTGGAACTCATAATTGATCGAACCATATCTAATAAAGTTCGATTCCTTCGCTCAGCCACACCATTAAGCTGTGGTGTTCCAGGCGGAGTCCACTGAGAGAGAATCCCATTCTCTTTAAGGTAATCTATGAACTCGGTGCTCAAGTATTCACCACCCCGATCAGATCGAAGTGTTTTAACACTTGTTCCTAGTTGCTTTTCTACTTCATGTCTGAATTCTTTGAACTTTTCAAAAGATTCAGACTTGTACCTCATAAGATAGACATACCCAAATCGTGAGTAGTCATCTATAAAGGTAATGAAGTAAGAATATCCTCCTCGTGCGTTAACACTTAACGGCCCACAAACATCCGAATGGATCAAATCCAACAGACTTTTGGCTCGCTCAGGATGACCACCGAAAGGTCTTTTTGTCATTTTTCCCTTGAGACAAGATTTGCAAGTGGGTAATGAATCCAAGTCTGATGAATCAAACAATTTTTCACTCACCAGTTTACTCATCCTTCCCTTAGAAATATGACCAAACCTAGCATGCCAAATGTGTGCAGGAGATAGATTATCAGCCTTACGTTTTCCCTTTTGTTGAAAGCAAACCGGTGTATCAGCTAGTTTCAAATCATACAGATCATTTAACAAAGTGCCAGAACCAATAATAGAACCATTCTTTAAAATATGACAAATCTCATTTGAAATATTAAAATAAAAACCTTCTCTGTCCAAAACAGGAATAGAAATAATGTTCTTAATCAAGTCTGGAACAAATAAACAATCGTTTAAAACTAAATCAAAACCAGAATCTAGAGCTAAATTAACTTTTCCAATAGATGTGGCTGCAACCCTTGCACCATTTCCAAGCCTCAAAAAGATCTCATCATTTTGCAGCTTGCTGCTTCTTGTCATCACCTGCATATTATTACACAGATGTGATCCACAACCGGTATCCAATACCCAAGAAGCTGAACTAATGGAAACATTAACTTCAACAAAGAATATACCTGGTCCAGAACGCTTCTGATCCTGATATTCCTTGCAGTTTCTCCTCCAATGCCCAGGTTTACCGCAATGGAAGCATTTTTGTTCTTCATTAATTGACGCAGTCGGCCCCTTTGCCTTTTTCTTTTGTGGTGCAGGCTGAGAACGTTTCCCAGTATCCTTCCTCTTCTTAGGCCAAGAACTCTTCTTGGATTTAGAAGAAGAATTAATCAACAGAACAGGCTTTTCCTCTTTCATAGCAGCCTCAGCAGTAGTCAACATATTGACAAGCTCTGCAAGTGTGCACTCCATTTTGTGCATGTTGAAGTTCACCACAAATTGTTTGAATGAGTCTGGTAGAGACTGAAGGATCACATCCAACGCCAATGCGTTCTCCAAGATCGTATCTAAGCTAGCAAGTTTCTCAATAAGACCTATCATCTTCAACCCATGAGCTTGGACTGAAGACCCTTCCCTCATATGGGCACGGAATAGGTCTTTGACAACACTGTAACGTAGAGAACGAGTATGCTCACCATACAACTCTTGCAGGTGAGTATGAATCTCGGCGGCATGGTTCATTTGTTCATGCTGTCTCTGAAGTTCATTCGACATTGATGCCATCATATAGCATCGCGTTTTGAGATCGTCATCCTTCCATTTCTGGATAGTTTCAATCTCATCAGGAGTCGAACCCTCGGGAACCTTTCCAGGGGGTAGCTTCGTAAGCACATACGTCAATTTTTCAGAATCCAGAACAATTTTCAAATTTCTTAGCCAATCATTGTAGTTTTGCCCAGTTAATTTGTTTGTATCGAGAATAGATGCGATCGGATTCTTGGCCATTTTAATACTGAAAAATAAACAGAAAATATAAGCAAATCGTTTGATTATTAATTAATTCAAAAACATGGACTTTGTTATTGAATGCTCCCACTAAATTTTTCGAATTTATCACCCTCTTGACAAATGAACGGAAAATCATATTTTCTTAATGGGCTTGGAGTCCAACTAGCTCATGAAAGCCCTGGGCGAGGGTCCAGCCAGCTTCATGATACTAAAGGTAGCTAACAGTTGCATCATATGCAACCCCCAAGATATTCGTCTCGTAATTGGCATAACCCTACGGAGGCAGGCCAATTATGCCTTCTCACGTCAAACTAACCCATCCCACGGATGGTAATGTCCGCCAATAAGACCCCACGAGGGTGAGCAATCTTAAAGGTTAACAGAACCCTATCCTTAATTAAGTGGCAGTTAAACACACAGCTTTCTCATGCTAGATGCCCCCCACGAGGGTGAGACAAGACACTTGACACGAGTAGCGTCTCATGGCTTAACTGTTGATGGAAGACAGGAAGCAACAAACTCTTTTGAGCTCCCCTTCACAGTTTGATATTAAAATTTTGAATCATATTCAAAAGAGGGATTTAACTCCATTTAAAATCTCATCAAGTGCTTGCTTGTTTGTTTGCCGGATTCATGCAACTATGTTTTATTCATGCAATCATATGTACTAATAAAACATACAAACAAACATTTATCATACATCACATGCATAATAAAAATAAATATGGACGATTACGGCCTTTTCCTAATTGATCCACGTGAGCCATACGTGGATCACAAGTCTGTCTAAGGTGATGCAGGTATGCAATGCAATCCTATTACATATTGTTTCCATCATACAAGTCTTGATTCTTGATGCTCCGTCTTCAATCTCTCCCACTAATTCTAAAGATTTTACATTTAAATCGTGCAAACAAGAGAATAGGGATACAAATCCGGGGTGGGATACATCAGAAACAAAAGAGAGAGCAGGCTCGCAGGCCCGAAAACCAAAATCATAATTATAATGAAACAATAAAACCTAAACATTCACCTAAACATATTGGTCAAGGCCCGTAATCATCCACCATGCATCCACATTATATGTAATTAAACTAATCACATCACATGTAATTAGAGCACAATAATTAATTTATTCTATCGTTTCCCCACTAATCGTATCATTAATTGAAAATAAAATTAACAAATTAAATAAAACAATTTTATTTAATTTCTAATTAATTAAATTTCAACTAATTGATAAAATCTATATTTTACCTTTCAAATCATAAGATTAATTGAAAAATAAATTAAATGAAACATTTTCATCTAATTTGCAATTAATTTGTAAAATCTCTATTTTACACTTAATAAATTAAAAATCATATTTTTAATTAATTAAGTTTATGATTTATTTTTCAAAAAATAATATCCGCATAAAAACATCAAAAATGACCCCAAAAAAATTTATGGACTCCAAACAATTTGGATCCAAAATTAGAAAATCAATTTCAACCCAAAATACCCTATTTTCGGATTTAATAAAAAATAATTTTTTTTTTTTTTTTTTAATTGAAAATCGAAAATTAGGGTAAGTGGCACTATTCATCTCCTTCCACAAATGACAGCCGCGGCGGCTAGGGTTTCAGAAACCCTAGCTCGCGCCGCCGCCTTCATCTCGCGCCTCTGCCTTCATCTCGCCGATCTGGAGCCGCGCACATCGAGTTCTCTACAAGATAATTCAACTCGGCGCGGAAGAATGGAGAACGAATCGGACGCGAATGGTTTTGGGAAAAAATCCAGTGGCTTCTCGCGACTCATACTGCGCATTAAATCACTGACCGTGACGAACATTGAAGCGCAGTCATTCGTAGGCGACGCACGGTGGTGGAGAACACTTCTCCGCCGCGTGTGCCGCCGCGAGAGGCTGCCGGAAAACTTCTGAAAAACGATGAACAGTGGATATTTTTGATAATTTTTTTTTTCGGACAGTATGATTTGATTTCTGATTTGATTTCAAAAAAAATCGAACACGATTAGCATCGATTGAGAACGATCTAACAAAATTAATCATCAAAAACATGAATCAAAACGCAACCTGGCTCTGATACCACTGTTGGGTTTCCGTACCCCGGCGCCAGATCCAAACGCAGCGGAAAATAAACAGTAAACAGATCTGACACAGGAACGGACGATCGCGTCTGATTCATGTATTAGCATGCAAATATCAAAATAAATGCACGAAAGAGATTACCGATAACAGCGAAATCACTCTGGTGACGGTGTTCCTCTAGTCCAATCAACCTGACCAGATCTACAAGCTCAGCACCAGTGCTAGTGTGGTGTTAGCGATTCTTTGAGAGTTTGTGTATTGAAATTCAATTGGTTAACCCTACAGTGACCTTATATTTATAATGTTCATGTGACAGCTAATTGGGCTAGGGCTCATAAAGCCCATCGGGCCAACGTTTGGCTTGCTGGGTATTTTATGCTAACACCTTCATGATTTTGGAAGTATGAGTGGATGGTATGAGTCGTTCTGCAATGAAATAGAACCAACATTTCTCATCCTTTCTCAAGTAGGATGAAAAGTAAGGGTATCCTTGTTCAAAGTCCATCTAGCCCCTAGGATTGAAAGTCTATTCATGACCATGTTTAGATCAAGAGGGTCATGCTGGAGAACAGAGTAATCATCATTATCCAAGTCAGGCATATTGTACAGTCGGTTAATAGTGTCGATCATAATTTATTATCTTTCCTCGAACATGCACTTGAAAAGTCATCGTCCGTTCTTTTACATTGGCATAAAATTCACGCATCACAGGCACAACAACATCACCACGTTGTTCTATGAATTCCATCCAACCCCTTTGTTCTGCATCCAAGAACAGCTCATATTATGGTTCATTAACAAGCATTTCACGCTCTCGTGGAATGTTCTTATGTAGACATCTATGCAAAATTGGTGAAATTGATCTAACAATTGCTGGGTCAGCAGGAAGAATCCTAGAACAACTTATTCTTGTGATTGAATTTCTCGAGGAACACAAACCTTGGGAAAGATTACATGATGGAATGGAATTCACGATGGATGGGAATAGATATAGAATCCGATGGCCACCCATCCATTATCAATATACATCTCATTCGAGATGTTATACGACAAAATATCGAGCAGAATATTTTGCAGCTTATATTGATTCAGGAGCTAGAATATGTACTTCCAAATGAGACATCTCCCTAAAGAAGTTGGTGAGAAATTACAGTCATTGCCGGAAGAGACTTTTCCAAGCGGATTCTTATTCTTAATGAAGGAGTCCAATCAGCGGAGATAATAATTGGAGGAGCAAGCGGTACCCCCTGGTACAAAGTCAATACTCCACCTATCTATTTCCATGATACATGAGATTATATGCTTTTAGAAATAATTTCTTACATTCAGTCAAACGGTTTACACAAGAGAACGAGACAAGAAGACTTTTTTGCACAACCCTCTGTGATCTTAAGATCATTGTCCAGAGACTAAGGGAAACATTTCACAGAAAATTTTCCATTAGTTTTCGCAGCAAGCGTGGTGATGAAGGAAAGCTTCGAGACCCAAAAATGAAGGATCAGTGGAAATTTGGTGAATCAATTCTTCAATTCAGACAATGCGAACCCAGTCAAAAGGATAGTCAGACATTTGATGGGAAAAATGTTATGTCTTTCAGAGAACAGGATGAAGAAGAAGTTGACCCAGAAACTCTGTTATTACTAAAGAAGGCATTACAAATCGAGGTTCCACAACCTGATGGTACCCTCGAAGAGCAGATTACTCTAGAGGAAGTGAAAGGAAGATTCAGATGAATTATAATGAGGATCCTCTGGCATGGTGGGACAGAAACGAGCTCAAAGCAACTCTGAAGGTAAAAGCCGGAAAAGAATATGAGTTCGTCAGGTACAAACCGATCCCCATGAACCAGGAATATCGAAATGATATGCAAATAATATTTAAGGAACATCTTGACCTTAAGTTAATCTCAGCAGGTGTTTCTCCATACATCAGTCCGGGATTTGTCGTTCGAAATCATGGACAAATTTAAAGAGGAAAACCAAGATTGGTGACAATTACAAAGGGATCAACGAGATCTTGGAGTTCATGGATATTATGTCCTGAGTAGAGAACATTTGGTAAATTATATCAAAAATGCTAAGAAGTTTCTAAGTATGATGTAGGAAGCTAGCAAAAAGTTTACAGCATTTCCACACCACAAGGACACTATATCTAGAATGTAATGTCAAAGGGAGTGTGTGAAGCCTCGGAAATTTGCCTAATCAATTGCCTTTCCAAATCATGAGAGTAATTCATTTACTTGCTAAAGTCATAACACTAGCCATTCAAGGTCATGCAATTGTATCACTCGATGATGCCACGATTTAATCTCATTCAACCCTATCAAATGCTATCATTCAATTTCATTAATGACATTTAATACCTTGCTCAAATTGTGTCATTAAATGTCATAAGTTTTGGTATTGGTCAAATAATTCTCCTACATTAAACACTCAAAATCCTTTATTCATTTTGCCTCATTATTGACTCATTCAAGTGCCATGCCCAAATCTTGGTATCCATTTAATTGCATGATCAAATCATGACATTACCATTCAATTATCTTATTCAATTATATGGCCAAAGTTTAGGGATCCAAATTGAAATCCTCCTACATTGAATCACCTTACTCCTTATTATATTCCCACTTAATTGCCACACCATTAGCATCCAATTATCATAACATCATGCATTCATGACTGTCTTGACTTGACTCAATTTATGGGATTTATTTGGCCAATGTTAAGGGATGATTATCCAACACTACTACCATAAGAGAGAAAACTATATTCCACCTATTCTACCTCCCATCACTTTCGAAAATGTCACACATTCCACACATATACATTTCGAAACTTTCAAGGAAGAAAGGAAGGGATTTTTCATCATTTCTCAAACCGGATCTCATCTCAACATGCTTCAATTAGCCAACGACAGTAAGTGGGTTTTTGCTATCATTCCATTCGTTTTCAAAACATTATGTATGATTTAAATTTTGATTGAACAACCCTATGAAAAGTATGTTTTTAAAACAAACAAGTATGTGACATGATAATGAATGAAAGGACCTTGCGGAGCAAAGTACTACGTGTGTATGAGACACCACTTGATTCGGCGGGGTAAAGTGCTACATGATGTGGACGTGCCACATGCATGGGAGCCACCTCTTGATCCTTAAGAGAAAAGTGATATACCACGGGAGCCACCTATTGAATCCAATAAGTCGATATGTGAATATGTAGAGGTATGTGTTAATGTGTTTATTGTAAGTCACCCCATGAGCATACAACGCAGCGGAATAAAATTTTGGGATTACGAACACCGGATCTATACATAGGGATTCATATCGGATTAGAGAATACATAAGAGTCTCACCCTTGTAGCGTGTTTGAAGCAGAATCCACGGAGCAGCACCACGTCCTACGCCTTCTCCGAGTCAATAGCAAAACTCGATTGGTTTTGCCTCAACGGTATCCACACGATGAAATCGAACGAAGGAATAGTTTAAGAACAAGGTGCTAGATTTGTTCTTAAACCAATACACGAAGCACGCTCGATTCACAATCGAAAGAATGACCAAAATCCACCAAGAACTCCTTCGACTTTTTGAAGGCCGAGAGCTATCAAGGTGCGGCCGTGTGCTTGTGTAGGTTTTTGTTTATTTAGTTGTCTTGCAAGTCTTAATCTAATTAAACCTTGTTAACAAATTATATATGATTAATTAAAGGCTTTCATAAAGTCTCATGGGCTTAAGCCCATGATTTAATTAATCAATATGATTATTAATTAAGACTCCTCTTAATTATTTAATTCATCCCATGAATTTAATTTCCCTTCTCGATTTAATCTTTTGTGCGACCCGATAGGATCTCGTAATGTTGGCAGTGACATAAAATCTCATTTTATGTCGCAAGCATTGAGCGGTATCTAGCAACACATCGATGCTACCCAAATTACGAGAATGTCAATGACTCGACATAACCTTTATAACTTGTGATAATATCAATCATGTAACTTAATCCCTTTGTCCTTTGTATTTAGATTGAACACGAGTCATGGAATAGTCATACTCGTATATCCAATCTTTATTTCTTGATCCCCAAGTAGAACTAGAATAAACGAATAAGCTCGATATATCATATCGACTCATTCGAGCATGGCCATGCATTTTAGTTCTCACTTGATCAAGGGCCAAACACATCTCCTGTTATATAGGAGGGACAAATCCTATCTCGATCAGTCAACATCCCTCTACATAATTCGTAGTGTATCCAATAGTCGCCTTTATAGATTACCCTGTTATGGGTAACGTTTGACGATATCAAGATACATAACTCCTTATGTTGGGATCTCTGATGATCACAAGTCGTAAGGATTGTATACATTATTATCACTATGAGAATTGCATATGACGATCATATAACTATCCATGTTGCATTCTCATGGTGGGTCTGTCCAGTACATCGTTCTCTAACATGTACCCATATGTTGATTTGATATCTCATATCAATGAACAATTCATCGATCAACATATACTAGTCTCTACGTATTATCATTATCCCTATTCATGATAATACTTGACTAGGGACATCTTTAAGAATAATACAATATTATTCTAAGGACATTAACATATATATTAATTCACAATGCACAGTTAAAAGAATAATATATAATAATGAATTGCCATTCATAAATCCATAAACATTGTATATCTTAAACAATCATCTAATGACTTGTCTTAGGGCATATCCCAACAAATCTCCCACTTGCACTAAGACCACTCAGACATATACCTAATGCCTAGAGATCTAGTATGACGATCATGCTTCTGCTGTGACAGCGGCTTCGTCAATGGGTCAGATACATTATCATCTGTTGGTACTTTGGATATTTTAACATCTCCCCTTTCAACGATTTCTCGAATGAAATGGAAATGCCTAAGTATGTGCTTGGATCTTTGGTGAGATCTTGGTTCCTTAGCCAATGCGATCGCTCCATTGTTGTCACAATAGAGTTCTGTAATACCCCCGAATGTAATATGATTATGTTCTATGATGATGAATTATGATGTGTCTAAGGGTTATGGTGTATTTAAATTGGGGGCCACGAATTATGTTATGATGATATGATGTGGGGAGCATGTTGGGTATTTTAAGGGATGTATTAATTATATGAAGTTAGAAAATATCGAGTGAGGATATTTTAATACATCGTACTATATACCGGATACAATTAAACACCACATGGCACCCCAACCCACACCACCTACCCTCAACCCATGCTGCAAGTGGCTGGGTGCCCATGCCTTTTCCCCCACTCTTTCACCTCACCTCCATCACTCCTATCTTGCCCCATTTTCGTCCAAAACACATTCAGCTCCAGCTTAGCAGGTAGGAAGGAAGAAACTTCAAAATTCTTTGCAAGAAACCTTCCAAAAATCGGAGCAAAGGAGGGTGAGAAACCACATTCTGTTTGGTTTAAGTTTTGTTTGGGTTAATGTTTTTACTTGGTATAAAAATGGCATGCTAGGTTAGATTTTGTCAAACCTTTAATTCAAGCTCGTTCATGATGTTTTTATGAAGTTCCTAGCATGTTTATATGAGCATGATGTATGCGCTATGTGGTAGATTTGTTGGCTTGAAACTAGGTGTTCGAAAATCTGGGCAAGGAAGTGCTCTGTTTTTATGGTACGTAGGGCTTTTATTATGAAGATTTGAAGCATGCTAGCTTAGGTTATAAATAAACCTTTGGCATGATTACATACACGAAAGTTTGGTGAAAATGCCAACATATTTGTTTAAGCATAGACTACGGGATATGTAGTAGTTTCATTGCTATAAAGATGTGTGTTCAAGAATTCTGGGCTGTGTATTGTGCCCTGTTTTTCTGAACAAGTTAATTGGGCACTGATAAAGATGGGGAATTTTAATGCATGCCGGTTTAAGTTATGATTGAACCTTTGACTTTAATACATGAATGGAAGTATGAGGAAGTTATTGATATTCTCTTTTTAGGCATCTTATGTATGTTATGAAGTAGAAAAGATGGTGTGAAATGAGGTGCTCAAAAATCTGGGAAATCCCGATTTTTTCAGAGCTCTCGATCGATCGAGATTTGGTCCCGATCGATCGAGCGAGTCAGAAGGTCTAATCATGTTTTCAAAATTCTTGTGCCGATCGATCGAAGGATTTCTCGATCGATCGGTGAAGCTCCTCGATCGATCGGTAAAATGTTCGATCGATCGAGCGAGGCAGGAAACCAAGACACTGTTAGTGCACAGTGCCTCGATCGATCGAGACCTAGGGCCGATCGATCGAGACAGGCAGAAAGTTGAAAATGTTTTATTTTGTTAAGTTTATGATGTAAGATGGTTTTGAGGCATCTAATATGGTATTATGTGGTCTTGTAGAACCATCCCAGGTACCGGCACCATCAAGGAGATAAAGTCTGTTGACTCCTCCTCTTTTTGAAAAGGTACGTAAGAAGCGTACGGGCATCGGACGGTAACACACATCTCTATTCTACAACTATGCTTTTATTGCATGAGTATTCACGATGAAACGACGGTGTTTATATGATGTTTACACGATGATGTTTATATGATGTTTATACGATGAAGTTCATATGATGTTTATTGCTTATACGATGCTTATATGATGACATTTATGTGATGTATTGTGGTAAGACGCCACGGGGTAAGATGCCCCACATGGTAAGAGGCCATGCGATGTATTGTGGTAAGATGCCACGGGGTAAAATGCCCTACATGGTAAGAGGCCATGCGATGTATTGTGGTAAGATGCCACGGGGTAAGATGCCCCATATGGTAAGAGACCATACGATGATGTTGTGGTAAGATGCCACGGGGGTAAGATGCCCCATATGCATGATTCTAAGTCAGGGACAACAACAAGAAGTGAATGTATAACCAGCATATTACTTAACTAATGTTTCATGCATTTACTATGATGTTTATAATGTTAAGTAAGATTATTTATGCTCATGATGTGTTGTCCCTGTAGGTACACTTTTGGACGAAAGGACTAAGGGTCGGGTTGAGGCAGTGAGCTACTAGGGACACGGGAATGCATAGGATTCAAGTTATGATTAGTATCTACTCTAGGAGTAGTGTAAATCTAAATGACATTCTTTTGGAATGTAATGAATTATTTTTGAAGTTTTGTATTTTGACCTGTAATCCTGTTAGCTCGTGTAACAACCAAAACCTTAAGATGTTACCTTAATGCATGATTTGTCCTTCTTATGTCTTTTAAATCACTGTTAAGGTGGGAAGACCCCACATTAGTGGTATCAGAGCAGTGGTTAGATAACTCGGGGATGAGAGAAGGGTAGCCTTAGCAATAAGATAGCTAGGTGCTTACTATTGAACATGTTTATGCGTATTTTGCATATGAAGTTTCTATGTTATGCTAACATGTTTAATTATCTAACGATGTGCATTATGAACTGCTTTTGGTGTTGTTATTAACCCTTGTGTTGCAGCATGGCAGCAAATATAGAAGTGGGTGACGCCATTAGTGTAAATGCAAGTGCTGGACGTACGAACCCATTGCCACCACCAGCTTTGGGAGAGGAACCCTCTGAACAGCAGTTGCTACCTGGGGAATTGAGCTTGGCTCAGTTTATGATGTATCGACCTCCGATGTTCGAGGGAACTGAATCAGGAGAGAAAGCCGAGGAATGGTTAGAGAGGATCGAACAGATATTTGTGGCAGCGCCTTGTGCAAAGACGGCCTGGATCCGATTAGCAGAATTTCAACTGTCCAAGAAAGCATTGATGTGGTGGAAAACCACAGTGATTGAGCAAGAGGCTCTGGGACAGGAAGTAAATTGGAAGATGTTCCGAACGCGGTTTTTGAACCGCTATTTCTCAGCCGCTGCAAGACAGGCCAAGGAGGATGAGTTTACCAGTTTAAGACAAGGTACCATGCCTGTATCTGACTATGCTCTACATTACTGTTCCTTACTACGATATGTGCCACACATAGCTGCAAGCACTCAAGCGAAGATGCGGAATTTCATGAAGGGCTTGAGGCCTGAACTGTATGACAGGGTGATCACTTATGGCCCTGCCTGTTTTGATGATGCACTCTCACGAGCTGAGCTAGCTGAACTGGGAGTCGGTGCATATCCTGATGCTGTGCCATCTCCGGCACCCCCTCAGAGATCCACTTCTGACAATTTGAAGCCCAGAGGTGATCAGTTTAAGCCAAGGGGGAACACTTCGGCATCGAGATTCAGTGGCAAGAGGCCCGAGAATCGATGGAAAGGGAAAGGTAGGAATGATGCTCCATCTGGGAGGGGACAGTCTCAGGGAGACAGATCTGGAAGAGTTCAGTGCACTCTTTGTGGGCAGCCACATTTGGCAAAGGACTGCGTGGATGTTATGTCTGTGGCGACAGAGGCCACTTTGCTCGGCGGTGTCCCAACAGGGGAAGACAGCAGAGCTCTACGGGGAGACCTGCGGACAGAACGGCACAACACCGGCCACCCTTTGTGCCAAGACAGTATGGAGGTCAGCCCGCGGGGCCACCTCAGGGGCAGGTGTATGCTTTGACGAGGGAGCAGGCTACGGCGGCCCCGGAGGAAGTTATAGCGGGTACGTGTCTTTTATTTACGCACCCTGCTCTTATATTGATAGATACAGGTGCGTCACACTCTTTTGTGTCGACGAGTTTCGTTGAAAGGCACCACATATGCACTTCTCCGTCCCCCATGCCTCTTATGGTCTCGACCCCCGCTGGAAGAAGTTTGACTACGGATCAGATTGTTTATGATGGCCTCATTTATTTTGAGGATAATGAGTTAAGATCAGATTTGATTGTGTTGGGAATGACAGACTTCGATTGCATTGTGGGCATCGATGTTCTGAACAAGTATCAGGCAGTGGTAAACTGCAGGCAAAGGACGGTCCGATTTAGATCTGTATTGGGAGTCCAGTGGACATTTTATGGGGATGGTTCCCGTCCGAAGATTCCGTTAATATCTGCTGTCAAGATGACACAGCTATTGGAACGAGGCCATGAAGGATATCTTATCTACGCTGTTGACATGACGGATAAGAGGAAGGAATTGAAGGTTGAGGATGTGCCCGTAGTGGCGGAGTTTCCTGATGTCTTTCCGGAGGAGATTCCCGGATTCCCACCGACGAGAGAGGTCGAGTTTGGGATTGAATTGCTACCAGGGACGTCTGCAATTTCTCGTGCTCCGTATAGGATGGCACCAGCAGAGTTAAGGGAGTTAAAGATACAATTGCAGGAACTCCTTGATAAGGGCTACATACGCCCTAGCGTATCGCCATGGGGTGCGCCTGTCTTATTTGTTAAGAAGAAAGATGGATCGATGCGTCTATGCATTGACTACAGGCAGTTGAACAAAGCTACAGTAAAGAACAAGTATCCACTTCCGAGGATCGATGACTTGTTCGATCAGTTGCAGGGTACGAGGCTCTACAGTAAGATCGATCTGAGGTCGGGGTACCATCAGATTCGAGTCAGAAAAGATGATGTTCAGAAGACGGCTTTCAGGACTAGATATGGGCACTATGAATTCCTGGTTATGCCTTTTGGGGTGACGAATGCCCCAGCTGTCTTCATGAGTTTGATGAACAGGGTGTTCCAGCCGTATTTGGATCAGTTCGTCATAGTCTTCATTGACGACATACTTATCTACTCTCGGACGGAAGAAGAGCACGTAAGACACTTGAGGATAGTGCTTCAGATCCTTAGGGATCATCAGCTGTATGCGAAGCTCAGTAAGTGCGAGTTCTGGTTGGACAGCGTGGTATTTTTAGGCCATGTCATATCTAGCCACGGGATATCTGTGGATCCAAGGAAGATTGAAGCTGTGATGGAGTGGGCTGCACCCACTTCTGTACCTGAGATAAGGAGTTTTCTCGGTTTGGCAGGATATTACCGACGTTTCGTCGAGGGTTTTTCGAAGATTGCCAAACCCCTGACGCAGCTGACTCAGAAAGGAGTCCCCTTCTTTTGGTCCGAAGCTTGTGAGGAAAGCTTCCAAGAGCTGAAGCGTCGTTTGACTACAGCGCCTGTACTGGTGATTCCGTCCGAGGATAAGAGGTTCGCCTTGTATACGGATGCGTCATTGCAGGGCTTGGGCTGTGTGTTGATGCAAGATAAGCATGTGGTGGCTTATGCATCGAGGCAGCTGAAGCCACACGAAGCCAGGTATCCAGTACATGATTTGGAGTTGGCGGCCATCATATTCGCCTTAAAGATCTGGAGGCATTATTTGTATGGCACGTCTTTCACTATATATACGGACCATAAGAGCCTGAAGTTCTTATTCACTCAAGCAGAGTTGAATATGAGGCAAAGAAGATTGATGGATTTGCTCAAAGATTATGATTGTGAAATTGAGTACCATCCAGGTAAAGCAAACCTGATAGCAGACGCCTTAAGTCGGAAGGTAAAGAGTACTGCAGAGGATGTTATGTGTTTGTCAGCCTTGATGATGTCTTATTGCCAACTGGGCTATGATTTCGATGTAGACACGTCGCCTGTGCGAGTGTCGACCCTATTGGCGGAGCCAGACATATTTGAGGCAATCAGGAAGGCCCAGAAGTCCGATAGTGAGGTTCAGAGATGGACATCATTGATACTTCAAGGCCAACCATCCAAGTTTAGAGTGGCTGAGGATGATTCCTTGAGACTGGGCAACCGATGGGTAGTCCCAGATGCACCAGGACTGCGTAAGGGAATATTGGAGCGGGCTCACAGTAGTCGTTTCAGTATCCACCCAGGGGGAAAGAAGATGTACAAAGATCTATGCGATCAATTCTGGTGGAGACGCATGAAGCGTGAGGTAATCATTTTTGTTAAAAGATGTTTGATCTGCCAGCAGGTAAAGGCAGAGAGGCAGAGGCCTGGTGGAGAGCTGAAGAGCTTAGAGGTTCCTGAATGGAAGTGGGAGCATATATCTATGGATTTCGTGACCCACTTGCCAAGGACGACCTCAGGATTTGATGCGATCTGGGTGATCGTAGATAGGCTAACGAAGACGGCTCATTTCATCCCTTATAGTATGTCGTATACATACTTAAAGATGGCCCAAATGTATATACGGGATGTTGTGAGATTGCATGGTATTCCAGTCTCGATAGTGTCTGACAGAGACCCGAGATTCACTTCACATTTCTGGGAGGGTCTCCAGACAGCTTTGGGCACAGAGGTGAGACTGAGTACGGCCTATCACCCTCAGACAGACGGCCAAACAGAGCGTACCATTCAGACGCTCGAGGACATGTTGAGGGCGTGTGTTTTGGAGTTTGATACTCCGTGGCAGGATTCAGTGCCGCTGGTGGAGTTCTCCTATAATAACAGTTATCAAGCGAGCATTCAAATGGCCCCTTTTGAAGCTCTGTATGGACGACGATGTAGATCACCGATGTATTGGGAGGACTTGACTAGCAAAGCGGTCGGAGGACCGGATATGATCAGGGATATGGAAGGTAAGATAAAGTTGATACGCCTGAAGATGAAAGTGGCCCAGGATAGGCAAGCGGCCTATGCCAATAAGCGGCGACGACCGCTAGAATTCCAGTTAGGAGACAGGGTCTTCTTAAAGATCTCGCCCTTCAGGGGCGTGGTTCGTTTGGGATGCGAGGAAAGTTATCTCCGAGGTATGTTGGGCCATATGAAGTTTTACAGCGTATCGGTACTTTGGCATATCGTTTGGCTCTACCGCCATCCTTGTCTGGCATACACGATGTTTTCCATGTCTCTATGTTGAGGAGGTATGAGCCAGACCCGTCCCATGTCTTACAGCCTACTGAAGTTCAGTTAGACTCAGATGTGTCCTACGTAGAACGACCAATCAGAATTCTGGATCGAGAGGATCGCAGACTACGAAGCAAAGTTATACCGATGGTCAAAGTTCAGTGGGATCGTCGGGGTGTCGAGGAGGCTACGTGGGAGACGGAACGGCATATGGTGCAGCACTATCCGGAACTATTCTCTGGTATGTTTTACGTTTAGTTTCGATACAATGATGCATGTGGATTTCGGGGACGAAATCTTATAAGTAGGGGAGTAATGTAATACCCCCGAAATGTAATATGATTATGTTCTATGATGATGAATTATGATGTGTCTAAGGGTTATGGTGTATTTAAATTGGGGGCCACGAATTATGTTATGATGATATGATGTGGGGAGCATGTTGGGTATTTTAAGGGATGTATTAATTATATGAAGTTAGAAAATATCGAGTGAGGATATTTTAATACATCGTACTATATACCGGGATACAATTAAACACCACATGGCACCCCAACCCACACCACCTACCCTCAACCCATGCTGCAAGTGGCTGGGAGCCCATGCCTTTTCCCCCACTCTTTCACCTCACCTCCATCACTCCTATCTTGCCCCATTTTCGTCCAAAACACATTCAGCTCCAGCTTAGCAGGTAGGAAGGAAGAAACTTCAAAATTCTTTGCAAGAAACCTTCCAAAAATCGGAGCAAAGGAGGGTGAGAAACCACATTCTGTTTGGTTTAAGTTTTGTTTGGGTTAATGTTTTTACTTGGTATAAAAATGGTATGCTAGGTTAGATTTTGTCAAACCTTTAATTCAAGCTCGTTCATGATGTTTTTATGAAGTTCCTAGCATGTTTATATGAGCATGATGTATGCGCTATGTGGTAGATTTGTTGGCTTGAAACTAGGTGTTCGAAAATCTGGGCAAGGAAGTGCTCTGTTTTTATGGTACGTAGGGCTTTTATTATGAAGATTTGAAGCATGCTAGCTTAGGTTATAAATAAACCTTTGGCATGATTACATACACGAAAGTTTGGTGAAAATGCCAACATATTTGTTTAAGCATAGACTACGGGATATGTAGTAGTTTCATTGCTATAAAGATGTGTGTTCAAGAATTCTGGGCTGTGTATTGTGCCCTGTTTTTCTGAACAAGTTAATTGGGCACTGATAAAGATGGGGAATTTTAATGCATGCCGGTTTAAGTTATGATTGAACCTTTGACTTTAATACATGAATGGAAGTATGAGGAAGTTATTGATATTCTCTTTTTAGGCATCTTATGTATGTTATGAAGTAGAAAAGATGGTGTGAAATGAGGTGCTCAAAAATCTGGGAAATCCCGATTTTTTCAGAGCTCTCGATCGATCGAGATTTGGTCCCGATCGATCGAGCGAGTCAGAAGGTCTAATCATGTTTTCAAAATTCTTGTGCCGATCGATCGAAGGATTTCTCGATCGATCGGTGAAGCTCCTCGATCGATCGGTAAAATGTTCGATCGATCGAGCGAGGCAGGAAACCAAGACACTGTTAGTGCACAGTGCCTCGATCGATCGAGACCTAGGGCCGATCGATCGAGACAAGCAGAAAGTTGAAAAATTTAATGATGTTTTATTTTGTTAAGTTTATGATGTAAGATGGTTTTGAGGCATCTAATATGGTATTATGTGGTCTTGTAGAACCATCCCAGGTACCGGCACCATCAAGGAGATAAAGTCTGTTGACTCCTCCTCTTTTTGAAAAGGTACGTAAGAAGCGTACGGGCATCGGACGGTAACACACATCTCTATTCTACAACTATGCTTTTATTGCATGAGTATTCACGATGAAACGACGGTGTTTATATGATGTTTACACGATGATGTTTATATGATGTTTATACGATGAAGTTCATATGATGTTTATTGCTTATACGATGCTTATATGATGACATTTATGTGATGTATTGTGGTAAGACGCCACGGGGTAAGATGCCCCACATGGTAAGAGGCCATGCGATGTATTGTGGTAAGATGCCACGGGGTAAGATGCCCTACATGGTAAGAGGCCAAGCGATGTATTGTGGTAAGATGCCACGGGGTAAGATGCCCCATATGGTAAGAGACCATACGATGATGTTGTGGTAAGATGCCACGGGGGTAAGATGCCCCATATGCATGATTCTAAGTCAGGGACAACAACAAGAAGTGAATGTATAACCAGCATATTACTTAACTAATGTTTCATGCATTTACTATGATGTTTATAATGTTAAGTAAGATTATTTATGCTCATGATGTGTTGTCCCTGTAGGTACACTTTTGGACGAAAGGACTAAGGGTCGGGTTGAGGCAGTGAGCTACTAGGGACACGGGAATGCATAGGATTCAAGTTATGATTAGTATCTACTCTAGGAGTAGTGTAAATCTAAATGACATTCTTTTGGAATGTAATGAATTATTTTTGAAGTTTTGTATTTTGACCTGTAATCATGTTAGCTCGTGTAACAACCAAAACCTTAAGATGTTACCTTAATGCATGATTTGTCCTTCTTATGTCTTTTAAATCACTGTTAAGGTGGGAAGACCCCACAAGTTCTATCGGATCTTTAATGCTAGGCACCACTCCAAGTTCAGAAATGAACTTCCTCATCCAAACAGCTTCCTTTGCTGCATCCGAGGCAGCAATATACTCAGCTTCCGTTGTAGAATCGGCTACTGTTTCTTGCTTTGAACTCTTCCAGCTCACAGCACCTCCATTTAGGCAATACACATATTCAGATTGCGATCGAAAATCATCTTTGTCGGTTTGGAAGCTAGCATAAGTGTAACCCATTACATTGAGCTCTTCCTCACCTCCATAAATCAAGAATGTATCCTTAGTCCTTCTCAAGTACTTCAGGATGTTCTTGACAGCAATCCAGTGACCTTCACCTGGATCAACTTGATATCTGCTCGTCATGCTCAAAGCATACGATACATCGGGACGAGTACATATCATGGCATACATGATAGATCCAATAGCTGATGCGTATGGAATCTTACTCATGCGTTGTCTCTCATCTGGTGTTGAAGGACACTGTTCCTTCGAGAGATAAATACCATGTGTCATAGGCACGAATCCTTTCTTGGATTCTTGCATGCTAAACCTTTTAAGCACATTGTCTATGTATGTACTTTGACTTAGACCAAGAAGCCTTCTCGATCTATCTCTATAGATCTTGATTCCTAATACATAGGTGGCTTCTCCTAAGTCTTTCATCGAAAAGCAGTTCCCTAGCCAAATCTTTACAGATCGCAAGGCAGGGATATCATTTCCAATGAGAAGTATGTCATCTACATACAACACTAGGAAAATGATTACGCTCCCACTGACCTTCTTGTAGACACATGGTTCATCTTCATTTTTGATAAAACCAAACTATTTGATTGCATCATCAAAACGAAGATTCCAACTCCGAGAAGCTTGCTTCAATCCATAAATGGATCGTTGTAGCTTGCATATCTTTCCAGCATCCTTTGGATCGACAAAACCCTCGGGCTGTGTCATGTACACATCCTCAAGCAGATTTCCATTAAGGAAAGCTGTTTTGACATCCATCTGCCAGATTTCATAATCATGAAATGCAGCTATTGCAAGTAAGATCCTTATGGATTTAACCATGGCCACTGGTGAAAAGGTTTCATCATAGTCAATACCATGAATTTGTTTGAATCCTTTTGCAACCAGGCGACCTTTATAGGTTTGTACGTTACCATCCATATCGGTCTTTTTCTTGAAAATCCATTTGCACCCTATGGGTCGTACCCCTTCAGGTGGATCAACCAAAGTCCATACTTGGTTTGCATACATGGATTCCATCTCAGATTTCATGGCCTCTTGCCATTTCTCAGAATCATTGCCCATTATAGCTTGTTGATAAGATGACGACTCATCCTCATCAATAAGTAGTAAGTCACCTTGTTGAGTCACAAGAAATCCATATCTCTGTGGCTCCCGGTGTTCTCTTACAGACCTACGCTGGGCTTGTGTCTCTTGAGCAGGTACTTCTTCCACAACAGCTTGTGGTGCCTGCTCTGTTTCCATCTCAATTTCAGGTTCAGTGTTTTCTTGTGGTTGAACTTCACTAAGTTCTATTTTTCTCCCACTGGTTTTTCTAGAGATAAATTCTCTTTCAAGAAATACACCAGTCCGAGCAACAACTACTTTGTTCTCGGTGGGATAGTAGAAATAGTATCCTTTCGTTTCCTTAGGATACCCCACAAATAAACACTTATCAGATTTGGGTCCAAGTTTGTTGGTGGCGTGACGTCTAACGAAAGCCTCACAACCCCAAATCTTCATAAAAGACATACTAGGACGCTTCCCAGTCCATATCTCATATGGTGTCTTTTCCACTGATTTAGATGGAACACGGTTCAGTAAGAAAATTGCTGTTTCTAGAGCGTGTCCCCAAAACGATATCGGAAGATCTGCATGACTCATCATTGATCTAACCATGTCTAACAAGGTTCGATTTCTCCTCTCGGATACACCATTCCATTGTGGAGTATACGGAGGAGTGAGCTGTGGGACTATCCCACATTCCTTTAGATAGTCATGAAACTCTTGGCTTAAGTATTCACCTCCTCGATCTGATCGAAGGATTTTGATACTCTTGCCAAGTTGGTTTTGTACTTCATTCTTGAAATCTTTGAACTTTTCAAAGGTTTCATGTTTATGTTTCATTAGGTACACATACCCATATCTACTGAGGTCATCAGTAAATGTAACGAAGTATTGAAAACCACCTCTAGCTTGCGTACTTATTGGTCCACATACATAACTATGTATTAGTCCCAATAAAACATTTGCCCTTTCAACATGTCCCTTGAAAGGGGCTTTAGTCATCTTGCCCATTAAACAAGATTCGCATGTTTCATATGATTCAAAATCAAATGAATCTAATACTCCATCCTTATGAAGTTTAGATATGCGGTTCTCGTTTATGTGGCCCAAGCGACAGTGCCAGAAATAAGTCGGATTACAATCATTATTTTTAATCCTTTTAGTATTTATGTTATAGATAGGCATATCAAGATTTAATACATAAAGACCATTCACCATTTGTGCACTAGCATAAAACATATCATTTAAATAAATGGAACAACAATTGTCCTTTATTATAAATGAAAAACCATACTTGTCTAAACAAGAAATAGAAATAATGTTTTTAGTAATTGAAGGCACAAAATAACAGTCTTTTAAAATCAGTGATAAACCAGAAGGTAAAGCTAAATGATAATCTCCTATAGCTAATGCAGCAACTCTTGCTCCATTTCCAACTCGGAGATCAACTTCACCTTTTGCCAATGTCCTACTCCTTTTGAGATCCTGCACATTTACACAAATGTGAGATCCACATCCAGTATCTAATACCCATGATGAAGAAGTAGATAAATTGACTTCTATAACAAAAATACCTGAAGCGGAAGTCACACTTCCTTTCTTTAGATCCTCCAGATATACTTTGCAGTTTCTTTTCCAATGGCCGGTCTCACCGCAATGGAAACAGTTCCCTTCCTTTGCTATCCCTCCCTTTGGCTTCAGTGCATGAGACTTTGGCTTAGATTTAGCAAAGACCTTCATGCTTTCTTGTTGCCTTTAGCTTTGGCCCTTCCTTTGCCCTTATTCACAATAAGGACATTTGTGGCCTTAGTCTTCTTAGTATTTGCTTCATATGTTCTCAACATACCAAGCAACTGTGGTAGAGTCTTTTCCATGTCAGTCATATTGTAATTTACTACAAATTGACTGAAGCTTTCAGGCAACGATTGCAAGATTACATCGGTGGCCAACTCTTGGTCCAATGAAAAACCTAGCTTGTCCAGATTCTCAATGTACCCAATCATCTTGAGCACATGAGTTCCAACTAAGCTTCCTTCTACCATCCTGCACTGGAATAACGCTTTAGAGACGTCATACCTCTCTTGTCTAGCTTGCTGTTGGTACAACTGCTTTAAGTGTTCGATCATATCGAACGCCTCCATTTCCTCATGTTGCTTCTGAAGCTCAGAGTTCATGGTGGCAAGCATGAGGCACCCAACATCAAGTGCGTCACTCTGATGCTTCTTGTAAGCATCTTTTTCGGTTCTTGTAGCCGTTAGGGGAGGTTCCTCAGCGGGCAAGGGTTCCTCTAGGACATATTGTTTCTTTTCTTGTTTGAGGACTATCCTCAAGTTCCTATGCCAGTCTAGGAAATTTGTCCCATTTAATTTGTCCTTCTCAAGGACCGATCGCAGTGATAAAGTGCTAGTAACGTTGTTAGTTGCCATGGATATCTACAATATAAATATGCAAAATAAGTTTATGATTTAAATCATTTAACATGGTCTTATATTAAATGATACTCCCACTATTTTGTTTGAAAAATATCAACCCTCGAAACCTTTAGTGGGCCAAGATCCATATTTCCCTTAATCTTGAGTTAGCTTTGGCTAATCGCCCAAGACTCGGTTATTTAGGTAGACAACACTTTGTCAATTACATCACATGTAATTCTTGGATAGTTGGACGAACAACACTTTGTTCAATTCATCAAATGAATTATAATCCAACCCATGCCTCTAGGTTCCCAATCCTATTGAGATAACCTAGTTAAGTCGTACCCAATTAAAGTATGACGGATATCACTTTTATCCTTTCGCGCCTTACTAAGATTGCCACGGTGCTTTGCTTTGGCAAACCCACACATGTACAATCGATGTTATTGACGAGTACTTTTATTTTGGAAGGCATCTAAAACTTAATATTTTAGAGGGATTTATTGATCTCATGATTAATTTGATAATTTAAAATATGTCCACTACATATAGTTGTATACATATCTACATATATGTGTAATACTATTATCAAACTAAAACATAAGATAAATCATGCATCAACATACATAATTAAAACGTGACATGGTTATAGCCCCTACTATTGATTTTCTCAAGCCAATGAGAAAATCCTATGAGTCAACCTAAGGTAACTTCACAAGCACCTTCCTTGGCTCCAATTTGTGAATGGCCTCCTCATCCCGGCACGATGCTCCATCTTCATTGATCACCATCAATAAAATAAACTACATTATTTACAAGATATAGAATTCCTCGATTCACATTCGAGGGGAACATAGGGGAGGGATTACATTTAGAATGAAATAGAGAAAGGCACGACACGCAGGTCGTATTATAAATTACAAACATTCACAAATCCTATCTAATAGGTCAAAGGGCTATAACCACGCACCATGCTCAAACAACACATAAAGCATGCATTAACATTTAATTAATTAAATTCTAAACATTTTAAATTTAATTCTAATTAAAACTGTAATATAATTTTTGAAAAATTATCGTACGCTCGGGACATCACATGTCACGAACTAAAGCGACTAAAACACGAACCAAGATAGTTTTCGAAAAACCTAGCCACAAGGTTGGACCATGCATGTGTAAGTAACCCCATGAGCATACAACGCAGCGGAATAAAATTTTGGGATTACAAACCAGCGATCTATACATAGGGATTCATATCGGATTAGAGAATTACAAGTGTCTTACCCTTGTAGCGTGTTTGAAGCCGAATCCACGGAGCTGCACCACGTCCTACGCCTTCTCCGAGTCAATAGCAAAACACGAATGGTTTTGCCTCAACGGTATCCACACGATCGAATCGAATGAAGGGATGGTTTAATAACAAGTTGCTAGACTTGTTATTAATCCTATACACGAAACAAACTCGATTCACAATCGAAACAACCACCAAACCACCAAGAACCCCTCGACTTTGAAGGAGGCCGAGAGCTCTTGTGATGATGCGGCCGTTTGTCTCTTGCTTGTGTAGGGTTTTGAGTGTTATGAATTGTCTTACAATTAATCACCTTGCAATCATATTAAATATAATTAATTAAAGGCTTTCTTAAAGCTTCATGGGCTTAAGCCCATGATTTAATTAATCCTTATGATAATTAATTAAGACTCCTCTTAATTATTTAATTCATCCCATGAATTTAATTTCCCTTCTCGATTTAATCTTTTGTGCGACCCGATAGGATCTCGTAATGTTGGCAGTGACATAAAATCTCATTTTATGTCGCAAGCATCGAGCGGTATCTAGCAACACATCGATGCTACCCAAATTACGAGAATGTCAATGACTCGACATAACCTTTAGAACTCGTGATAATATTAATCATGTAACTTAATCCCTTTGTCCTTTGTGTTTAGATTGAACACGAGTCATGGAATAGTCATACTCGTATATTCAATCTCTATTTCTTGATCCCCAAGTAGAACTAGAATAAACGAATAAGCTCGATATCTCATATCGACTCATTCGAGCATGGCCATGCATTTTAGTTCTCACTTGATCAAGGGCCAAACACATCTCCTGTTATATAGGAGGGACAAATCCTATCTCGATCAGTCAACATCCCTCTACATAATTCGTAGTGTATCCAATAGTCGCCTTTATAGTATACCCTGTTACGGGTAACGTTTGACGATATCAAGATACATAACTCCTTATGTTGGGATCTCTGATGATCACAAGTCGTAAGGATTACATACATTATTATCACTATGAGAATTGCATATGACGATCATATAACTATCCATGTTGCATTCTCATGGTGGGTCTGTTCAGTACATCGTTCTCTAACATGTACCCATATGTTGATTTGATATCTCATATCAATGAACAATTCATCGATCAACATATACTAGTCTCTACGTATTATCATTATCCCTTTCATGATAATACTTGACTAGGAACATCTTTAAGAATAATACAATATTATTCTAAGGACATTAACATATATATTAATTCACAATGCACAGTTAAAAGAATAATATACAATAATGAATTGCCATTCATAAATCCATAAACATTGTATGTCTTAAACAATCATCTAATGACTTGTCTTAGGGCATATCCCAACAAATCTCCCACTTGCACTAAGACCACTCAGACATATACCTAATGCCTAGAGATCTAGTATGACGATCATGCTTCTGCTGTGACAGCGGCTTCGTCAATGGGTCAGATACATTATCATCTGTTGGTACTTTGCATATTTTAACATCTCCCCTTTCAACGATTTCTCGAATGAAATGGAAACGCCTAAGTATGTGCTTGGATCTTTGGTGAGATCTTGGTTCCTTAGCCAATGCGATCGCTCCATTGTTGTCACAATAGAGTTCTATCGGATCTTTAATGCTAGGCACCACTCCAAGTTCAGAAATGAACTTCCTCATCCAAACAGCTTCCTTTGCTGCATCCGAGGCAGCAATATACTCAGCTTCCGTTGTAGAATCGGCTACTGTTTCTTGCTTTGAACTCTTCCAGCTCACAGCACCTCCATTTAGGCAATACACATATCCAGATTGCGATCGAAAATCATCTTTGTCGGTTTGGAAGCTTGCATCAGTGTAACCCATTACATTGAGCTCTTCCTCACCTCCATAAATCAAGAATGTATCCTTAGTACTTCTCAAGTACTTTAGGATATTCTTGACAGCAATCCAGTGACCTTCACCTGGATCAACTTGATATCTGCTCGCCATGCTCAAAGCATACGATACATCGGGACGAGTACATATCATGGCATACATGATAGATCCAATAGCTGATGCGTATGGAATCTTACTCATGCGTTGTCTCTCATCTGGTGTTGAAGGACACTGTTCCTTCGAGAGATAAATACCATGTGTCATAGGCACGAATCCTTTCTTGGATTCTTGCATGCTAAACCTTTTAAGCACCTTGTCTATGTATGTACTTTGACTTAGACCAAGAAGCCTTCTCGATCTATCTCTATAGATCTTGATTCCTAACACATAGGTAGCTTCTCCTAAGTCTTTCATCGAAAAGCAGTTCCCTAGCCAAATCTTTACAGATTGCAAGGCAGGGATATCATTTCCAATAAGAAGTATGTCATCTACATACAACACTAGGAAAATGATTACGCTCCCACTGACCTTCTTGTAGACACAAGGTTCATCTTCATTTTTGATAAAACCAAACTCTTTGATTGCATCATCAAAACGAAGATTCCAACTCCGAGAAGCTTGCTTCAATCCATAAATGGATCGTTGTAGCTTGCATATCTTTCCAGCATCCTTTGGATCGACAAAACCCTCGGGCTGTGTCATGTACACATCCTCGAGCAGATTTCCATTAAGGAAAGCTGTTTTGACATCCATCTGCCAGATTTCATAATCATGAAAT
Source organism: Haberlea rhodopensis (assembly GCA_907163345.1). NCBI lineage: Eukaryota > Viridiplantae > Streptophyta > Magnoliopsida > Lamiales > Gesneriaceae > Haberlea > Haberlea rhodopensis. The sequence goes on along the minus strand of CAJQUN010000519.1, from coordinate 48,946 downwards.
GCAGCTATTGCAAGTAAGATCCTTATGGATTTAACCATGGCCACTGGTGAAAAGGTTTCATCATAGTCAATACCATGAATTTGTTTGAATCCTTTTGCAACCAGCCGACCTTTATAGGTTTGTACATTACCATCCATATCGGTCTTTTTCTTGAAAATCCATTTGCACCCTATGGGTCGTACCCCTTCAGGTGGATCAACCAAAGTCCATACTTGGTTTGCATACATGGATTCCATCTCAGATTTCATGGCTTCTTGCCATTTCTCAGAATCATTGCCCATTATAGCTTGTTGATAAGATGACGGCTCATCCTCATCAATAAGTAGTAAGTCACCTTGTTGAGTCACAAGAAATCCATATCTCTCTGGCTCCCGGTGTACTCTTACAGACCTACGCTGGGCTTGTGTCTCTTGAGCAGGTGCTTCTTCCACAACAGTTTGTGGTGCCTGCTCTGTTTCCATCTCAATTTCAGGTTCAGTGTTTTCTTGTGGTTGAACTTCACTAAGTTCTATTTTTCTCCCACTGGTTTTTCTAGAAATAAATTCTCTTTCAAGAAATACACCAGTCCGAGCAACAACTATTTTGTTCTCGGTGGGATAATAGAAATAGTATCCTTTCGTTTCCTTAGGATACCCCACAAATAAACACTTATCAGATTTGGGTCCAAGTTTGTTAGTGGCGTGACGTCTAACGAAAGCCTCACAACCCCAAATCTTCATAAAAGACATACTGGGACGCTTCCCAGTCCATATCTCATATGGTGTCTTTTCCACTGATTTAGATGGAACACGGTTCAGTAAGAAAATCGCTGTTTCTAGAGCGTGTCCCCAAAATGATATCGGAAGATCTGCATGACTCATCATTGATCTAACCATGTCTAACAAGGTTCGATTTCTCCTCTCGGATACACCATTCCATTGTGGAGTATACGGAGGAGTGAGTTGTGGGACTATCCCACACTCCTTTAGATAGTCATGAAACTCTTGGCTTAAGTATTCTCCTCCTCGATCTGATCGAAGGATTTTGATACTTTTGCCAAGTTGGTTTTGTACTTCATTCTTGAAATCTTTGAACTTTTCAAAGGTTTCATGTTTATGTTTCATTAGGTACACATACCCATATCTACTGAGGTCATCAGTAAATGTAACGAAGTATTGAAAACCACCTCTAGCTTGTGTACTTATTGGTCCACATACATCACTATGTATTAGTCCCAATAAAACATTTGCCCTTTCAACATGTCCCTTGAAAGGGGCTTTAGTCATCTTGCCCATTAAACAAGATTCGCATGTTTCATATGATTCAAAATCAAATGAATCTAATACTCCATCCTTATGAAGTTTAGATATGCGGTTCTCGTTTATGTGGCCCAAGCGACAGTGCCAGAGATAAGTCGGATTACAATCATTATTTTTAATCCTTTTAGTATTTATGTTATAGATAGGTATATCAAGATTTAATACATAAAGACCATTCACCATTTGTGCATCAGCATAAAACATATCATTTAAATAAATAGAACAACAATTGTCCTTTATTATAAATGAAAAACCATACTTGTCCAAACAAGAAATAGATATAATGTTTTTAGTAATTGAAGGCACAAAATAACAGTCTTTTAAAATCAACGATAAACCAGAAGGTAAAGCTAAATGATAATCTCCTATAGCTAATGCAGCAACTCTTGCTCCATTTCCAACTCGGAGATCAACTTCACCTTTTGCCAATGCCCTACTCCTTTTGAGATCCTGCACATTTACACAAATGTGAGATCCACATCCAGTATCTAATACCCAAGATGAAGAAGTAGATAAATTGACTTCTATAACAAAAATACCTGAAGCGGAAGTCACACTTCCTTTCTTTAGATCCTCCAGATATACTTTGCAGTTTCTTTTCCAATGGCCGGTCTCACCGCAATGGAAACAGTTCCCTTCCTTTGCTATCCCTCCCTTTGGCTTTAGTGCAGAAGACTTTGGCTTAGATTTAGCAAAGACTTTCTTTGCTTTCTTGTTGCCTTTAGCTTTGGCCCTTCCTTTGCCCTTATTCACAATAAGAACATTTGTGGCCTTAGTCTTCTTTGTATTTGCTTCATATGTTCTCAACATACCAAGCAATTGTGGTAGAGTCTTTTCCATGTCAGTCATATTGTAATTTACTACAAATTGACTGAAGCTCTCCGGCAACGATTGCAAGATTACATCGGTGGCCAACTCTTGGTCCAATGGAAAACCTAGCTTGTCCAGATTCTCAATGTACCCAATCATCTTGAGCACATGAGTTCCAACTAAGCTTCCTTCTACCATCCTGCACTGGAATAACGCTTTAGAGACGGCATACCTCTCTTGTCTAGCTTGCTGTTGGTACAACTGCTTTAAGTGTTCGATCATATCGAACGCCTCCATTTCCTCATGTTGCTTCTGAAGCTCAGAGTTCATAGTGGTAAGCATGAGGCACCCAACATCAAGTGCGTCACTCTGATGCTTCTTGTAAGCATCTTTTTCAGCTCTTGTAGCTGTTAGGGGAGGTTCCTCAGCGAGCAAGGGTTCCTCTAGAACATATTGTTTCTTTTCTTGTTTGAGGACTATCCTCAAGTTCCTATGCCAGTCTAGGAAATTTGTCCCATTTAATTTGTCCTTCTCAAGGACCGATCGCAGTGATAAAGTGCTAGTAACGTTTGTAGTTGCCATGGATATCTACAATATAAATATGCAAAATAAGTTTATGATTTAAATCATTTAACATGGTCTTATATTAAATGATACTCCCACTATTTTGTTTGAAAAATATCAACCCTCGAAACCTTTAGTGGGCCAAGATCCATATTTCACTTAATCTTGAGTTAGCTTTGGCTAATCGCCCAAGACTCGGTTATTTAGGTAGACAACACTTTGTCAATTACATCACATATAATTCTTGGATAGTTGGACGAAAAACACTTTGTTCAATTCATCAAATGAATTATAATCCAACCCATGCCTCTAGGTTCCCAATCCTATTGAGATAACCTAGTTAAGTCGTACCCAATTAAAGTATGACGGATATCACTTTTATCCTTTCGCGCCTTACTAAGATTGCCACGGTGCTTTGCTTTGGCAAACCCACACATGTACAATCGAAATTATTGACGAGTACTTTTATTTGGAAGGCATCTAAAACTTAATATTTTAGAGGGATTTATTGATCTCATGATTAATTTGATAATTTAAAATATGTCCACTACATATAGTTGTATACATATCTACATATATGTGTAATACTATTATCAAACTAAAACATAAGATAAATCATGCATCAACATACATAATTAAAACGTGACATGGTTATAGCCCCTACTAATGAGTTTCTCAAGCCAATGAGAAACTCCTATGAGTCAACCTAAGGTAACTTCATAAGCACCTTCCTTTGGCTCCAATTTGTGAATGGCCTCCTCATCCCGGCACGATGCTCCATCTTCATTGATCACCATCAATAAAATAAACTACACTATTTTACAAGATATAGAATTCCTCGATTCACATTCGAGGGGAACATAGGGGAGGGATAACATTTAGAATGAAATAGAGAAAGGCACGACACGCAGGTCGTATTATAAATTACAATCATTCACAAATCCTATCTAATAGGTCAAAGGGCTATAACCACGCACCATGCTCAAACAACACATAAAGCATGCATTAACATTTAATTAATTAAATTCTAAACAATTTAAATTTAATTCTAATTAAAACTGTAAAATAATTTTTTTTGAAAAATTATCGTACGCTCGGGACATCACATGCCACGAACTAAAGCGACTAAAACACGAACCACCATGATTCAAACCAAAACCCACGGCTGGACCAATAGTGGGCCTAGGGTCGAAACCCTAGCCCATGGCCGAGCCATGGTCCATGCGGCGGCTTGGGTGCGGCGCTGCTAGGGTTCAAAACCCTAGCCGCCTTGCACCATCTTGATTCTATCGAGCCAACTTGCACCTTCTCAATACTTTATCGAGCCAAAAGAGTTCAAAACCCTAGATAGTGCGACGGCTTGACCCATGCTCGAGCCAGGGTCCGAACCCTAGCTCTTAGGCGGCGGCCGAGAGGCCAATTTGACTAGGGTTCAAAACCCTAGCCACTTTGTAGCGGCGGCCGAGCCATGGTGACTAGGGTTCGAAACCCTAGCACCTTGGTGGCCTCGGCCGTGAGCCTACACGAGCCATGTTCCGGTTTTTGATCACGAATTATCATATATTTCGATCCGTCAATTATATCATATATATTATCATACGATGATCTTCACAAAATCGATTTTTCCATATCATATATGAAAATACAGTTTTAAATAGCATGCAATATTAATTCTAACATGATTAAACTATTTAACCACATAAAATCCGATATGAGCCTTGTACACGGCTCTGATACCACTGTAAGTAACCCCATGAGCATACAACGCAGCGGAATAAAATTTTGGGATTACAAACCAGCGATCTATACATAGGGATTCATATCGGATTAGAGAATTACAAGTGTCTTACCCTTGTAGCGTGTTTGAAGCCGAATCCACGGAGCTGCACCACGTCCTACGCCTTCTCCGAGTCAATAGCAAAACACGAATGGTTTTGCCTCAACGGTATCCACACGATCGAATCGAATGAAGGGATGGTTTAATAACAAGTTGCTAGACTTGTTATTAATCCTATACACGAAACAAACTCGATTCACAATCGAAACAACCACCAAACCACCAAGAACCCCTCGACTTTGAAGGAGGCCGAGAGCTCTTGTGATGATGCGGCCGTTTGTCTCTTGCTTGTGTAGGGTTTTGAGTGTTATGAATTGTCTTACAATTAATCACCTTGCAATCATATTAAATATAATTAATTAAAGGCTTTCTTAAAGCTTCATGGGCTTAAGCCCATGATTTAATTAATCCTTATGATAATTAATTAAGACTCCTCTTAATTATTTAATTCATCCCATGAATTTAATTTCCCTTCTCGATTTAATCTTTTGTGCGACCCGATAGGATCTCGTAATGTTGGCAGTGACATAAAATCTCATTTTATGTCGCAAGCATCGAGCGGTATCTAGCAACACATCGATGCTACCCAAATTACGAGAATGTCAATGACTCGACATAACCTTTAGAACTCGTGATAATATTAATCATGTAACTTAATCCCTTTGTCCTTTGTGTTTAGATTGAACACGAGTCATGGAATAGTCATACTCGTATATTCAATCTCTATTTCTTGATCCCCAAGTAGAACTAGAATAAACGAATAAGCTCGATATCTCATATCGACTCATTCGAGCATGGCCATGCATTTTAGTTCTCACTTGATCAAGGGCCAAACACATCTCCTGTTATATAGGAGGGACAAATCCTATCTCGATCAGTCAACATCCCTCTACATAATTCGTAGTGTATCCAATAGTCGCCTTTATAGTATACCCTGTTACGGGTAACGTTTGACGATATCAAGATACATAACTCCTTATGTTGGGATCTCTGATGATCACAAGTCGTAAGGATTACATACATTATTATCACTATGAGAATTGCATATGACGATCATATAACTATCCATGTTGCATTCTCATGGTGGGTCTGTTCAGTACATCGTTCTCTAACATGTACCCATATGTTGATTTGATATCTCATATCAATGAACAATTCATCGATCAACATATACTAGTCTCTACGTATTATCATTATCCCTTTCATGATAATACTTGACTAGGAACATCTTTAAGAATAATACAATATTATTCTAAGGACATTAACATATATATTAATTCACAATGCACAGTTAAAAGAATAATATACAATAATGAATTGCCATTCATAAATCCATAAACATTGTATGTCTTAAACAATCATCTAATGACTTGTCTTAGGGCATATCCCAACAGCATGGGCCAAGGGATCGAAACCCTAGCCCATGACTCGGCCGTCACCCACGTGACCATGCGGCGCAACATCGAACCGTGGGTCCTAACCCTAATCCCTTTGCGCCGGCCGTCTTGATGTCTGTCGAGCCAAAAGGTTCCAAACCTAGCCATGAGTCACGGTTCCAACCATGTTCAATCCATGAGCATTGGCGGCTTGACCATCTCGAGCCACTTTAGACTTTATCGAGCCAAAAGGGTTCTGAACCCTAATTGGTACGGCGGCTCGCCCACGCTCAAGCCAAGGGTCCGAACCCTAGCCCTTAAGCGGCGGCTGCTCGGCCATGCACGAGCCAATGGGTTCGAAACCCTAGCTTATGCAGCGGCCGTGAGCCATGGGAAGCTAACATCTCGATTTTACGCTTTCATGTATCGTATACAATTATTCGCCAATTATATCAAATACAATTATACGATGATTTTCACAAACTCAATTTATTTCATATCATATATGAATTAAACAGTTTTAATAGCATGCAATATTAATTCTAATATGATTAACACAATTTAATCACATAAATCCGATATGAGCCTTGAACCTGGCTCTGATACCACTGTAAGTCACCCCATGAGCATACAACGCAGCGGAATAAAATTTTGGGATTACGAACACCGGATCTATACATAGGGATTCATATCGGATTAGAGAATACATAAGAGTCTCACCCTTGTAGCGTGTTTGAAGCAGAATCCACGGAGCAGCACCACGTCCTACGCCTTCTCCGAGTCAATAGCAAAACTCGATTGGTTTTGCCTCAACGGTATCCACACGATCAAATCGAACGAAGGAATAGTTTAAGAACAAGGTGCTAGATTTGTTCTTAAACCAATACATGAAGCACGCTCGATTCACAATCGAAAGAATGACCAAAATCCACCAAGAACTCCTTCGACTTTTTGAAGGCCGAGAGCTATCAAGGTGCGGCTGTGTGCTTGTGTAGGTTTTTGTTTATTTAGTTGTCTTGCAAGTCTTAATCTAATTAAACCTTGTTAACAAATTATATATGATTAATTAAAGGCTTTCATAAAGTCTCATGGGCTTAAGCCCATGATTTAATTAATCAATATGATTATTAATTAAGACTCCTCTTAATTATTTAATTCATCCCATGAATTTAATTTTCCTTCTCGATTTAATCTTTTGTGCGACCCGATAGGATCTCGTAATGTTGGCAGTGACATAAAATCTCATTTTATGTCGCAAGCATTGAGCGGTATCTAGCAACACATCGATGCTACCCAAATTACGAGAATGTCAATGACTCGACATAACCTTTATAACTTGTGATAATATTAATCATGTAACTTAATCCCTTTGTCCTTTGTGTTTAGATTGAACACGAGACATGGAATAGTCATACTCGTATATCCAATCTTTATTTCTTGATCCCCAAGTAGAACTAGAATAAACGAATAAGCTCGATATCTCATATCGACTCATTCGAGCATGGCCATGCATTTTAGTTCTCACTTGATCAAGGGCCAAACACATCTCCTGTTATATAGGAGGGACAAATCCTATCTCGATCAGTCAACATCCCTCTACATAATTCGTAGTGTATCCAATAGTCGCCTTTATAGATTACCCTGTTACGTGTAACGTTTGACGATATCAAGATACATAACTCCTTATGTTGGGATCTCTGATGATCACAAGTCGTAAGGATTGTATACATTATTATCACTATGAGAATTGCATATGACGATCATATAACTATCCATGTTGCATTCTCATGGTGGGTCTGTCCAGTACATCGTTCTCTAACATGTACCCATATGTTGATTTGATATCTCATATCAATGAACAATTCATCGATCAACATATACTAGTATCTACGTATTATCATTATCCCTATTCATGATAATACTTGACTAGGGACATCTTTAAGAATAATACAATATTATTCTAAGGACATTAACATATATATTAATTCACAATGCACAGTTAAAAGAATAATATATAATAATGAATTGCCATTCATAAATCCATAAACATTGTATGTCTTAAACAATCATCTAATGACTTGTCTTAGGGCATATCCCAACATTTATATGCCAAGATCTATGGATTTGATAAAGAAATGTTTAAAACGATTTCTGCTATGAAAATATATGTGTTTTTACTATGTTCAATCGGCCCCTACTTGCTGAGTATTTTCCCAAATACTCACCCCTTACCTCCCCTCCCAGACAAAGACAAAAAGTAGAGATCGATGAAGAATTACAAGAACAATTTTGGAGATGATGATCCACGAAGAACCTTCAAGAATTTATTAGTTTTATTTACGCTTCCGTATATTAGATTTAATCTGAGACAATTGTATTTTGTAATATCAATTGTAAAAGACGATTATTATTTTCTATGGAATAAATAGACTGGTTTTTATCATAGATCTGTACACGAGGCTTGTTGATTTTGTATTAATGTTTGGAATCAACGCCGGTATTATCGACCCCGGTTTCGGGGCGTGACAGAGTGTCAAATACTCCCCAGATATATCAGAGGAAAATGGATAATCTATTCAATGATTATTTCAGTTTTTTGTTCGTGTATATTGACGACATCCTCATCGCATCAAGAAACATGAAGACCATCTTAAACATTTGGAAATATTTTCAAATGTTTGCTACAAGGAAGTATTAGCCTTGTCCGAAAGGAAGGCAGCAATTGTTACAAGACAAATTGAGTTTCTTGGGATTGAAATCAATGAATCCGGAATCATCCTTCAAAAACACATTGTTGAGAAGGTGCAAGGATATCCAGATGATCTCCAGGATTTGAAGCAGCTTCAGAGTTTTCTTTGAGTTGTTAATTTTGCTAGAATGTTCATCAACAAGCTGGCGATGCAAAGGAAGGTGTTCAGTCCACTACTACAAAAAGATGTTAAGTTTGAGTGGAATGAAGATCATTGACAAGCTGGCAAACAGCTTAAAGAGGTTTGCATGCAACTACCAAAGCTTGCAATTCCAAACGACGGATGAACTGATATTATACACAGATGCCAGCAATTATTGGTGGGCATCAGTTCTCATGAGAGCCACACCGGATGAAGAAGTGTCATGCAGATACTGTAGCAGTCTATTTTCAGATAGCGAAGCTATCCGGTGACATATCAACGAAAAAATTTACAGTCCGAACAGCCTTTAAAAAATGGCCACTATTTTTACTTGCAAAGAAATTTATCTTGAAAATAGATAATACAAGTGTTAAGTCTTTTCTGAAAAATAAAATTGAATCAAAACCAGAAAAGGTTAGACTTCTAAGATGGCAAGTTGAATGTCAATATTATTATTATGATATTGTCATGAAATCTGATAAAAAAATTCTTGCAGATTTCTTAACAAGAGATGGATGCGAGTGAAGCCAATTTCATCATAACGAGATCAAAGCATCTCACAGAAAGTCAGTGGGAGCTAGACAAGCAGATCAACGGACTTGTGATTAATGCTCAAGTCACGGGTCAAATTCAGGAACTGGATCTCACGAAGGTCCAACATGCTATAAAGGCTACTATACAGGCTCACAACCGTTTATATGACAGTCTTTATATTCCCCTAACCCCTACGACGGGATACTTCGACGACGAAGCTAAAGTCGTGTTTACTAGTACCGAGCTCATCAACCGGGGTTGGGGATTCAAGTACCACCAACACGAGTCCTAGTATCGATCCTTTCGAGGAGTATACAGAAGGAAAAATTGATCCCCATGTGTCTAGAATGCCTGAAGAATCAAGCCAACCCACCACATTTGGGTTAAAGATGGAGATAAATCTTAGGCCATTGGCAGACAAGTCTAATATTAATACCAACGAGTTTAAAGTTTCCCCATTTACAGGAATATTAGAAGACATGAGAGACTCTATACAAGAGTAGGGATAATTTCTGGAAAAATAACAGCTGACAAAACCCAAGAACGTGGATACATCATGGTGTAAAACCAGAAAGTGCCCGTGAGTAGTTTGACTTTGGCTGCCTTGCCTCAGCTTTTACCACATCACCATGTTTTTTGGAAATTGCAAAATTACTGAATTGGATCTATGAGTGAGTGTATGACTCATGGCAAAACAACCATACACTCGGAAGAGGAGATGTTCTGGAGCTAAAATTCTTAACTGCGCGGCCCCAGAAAACACTGGAAAAGGCTTTCCCCACAGCTTCCATTTCATAAAGCTGCAGATGCCTAACTGGAAGGTGATGGACCAAATAAAGCCACCACCCAAAGGAACAACACTAGTTTCCCTGCTCACAGAAGATGACATAACTACAACAAGAGCTTGGGGATTATGGTGTCTCACCGAGATGGACAAGTCAAGTATCCGTCAAAATTTTCCAGAAAATGACGAACGAGTCATTCATGGTGAATTCCATGACAAGTCATACTACGAAATTTGCCGAGGAAATCTTGGAGAAAAAGAGGCAGATATTGTGGGATGACAAGATTCCGACGACCAAAGATATTTGCCGGAAGTTTTGCAACATGGCTCACTTTGGAAGCTGATAGGACACATCTGCCCGAGCTGTCCAGAACAAAAGGAGCCACTGTTTGGAAAAGGATTTCATGTCAAAGGGCCAGAAGAAAGAGGACAAAGCGGGACCAAGAAAACATGGAAGTTTCCCAATCGGACAACAAAAGCCAAATTTCTAGGGACCACAGGGAGACAAGAGTCATGTGACTCTAACGAGTACCACTACCATTATCAAAAGAAAACAAAATGGTAGGACAACCACTTCTGCCGAAAGTAGAAGGGACCACGAGATACCAAACAAGAAAGAAGACGCATGCAATGACATCTGATTATAAACAAGAATTGAAGTATGGATTTCACATCCATCTCCAGACTTCTATAAATACACAGGTTGAAGGAAGCAGAAGGCATCGACCATTCTCCTATGTTTTCTTACAAAATATATCTTGTAATTTCCAAGCTGTAATATTATCAACTTTCATAGCTTGGTAAATTCTCTATCTTTGTACTATTTATGTCATTTAAATTTAGTCAGTTTATGTATTTTGAGTCAAGCATCTTTACATGAGAGGCTAAACAAGTTGTCTCCTCCCAAAAGGAGATTTATTGATGTAATAAATATTATAAATATTTCCAGAATAAAAAGAAGGCCGTTGCCCATCTATCTCCATCATTAGTGCATTGTCTTTAGGGAATTCACATTATATGCTTCAATTGTAATGGTACGGCGTCTATAAAATTTTCAGCATAAATCCTCTTAACATCCGATTCCCTACACAACTCAACTAGCATATGAATACACTTAACAACGCACTAACATATTCTCAATTCATTAATGCAATTTACTCTCTATTAAATTGCATGCAACACTCAAATGAAAAGAGAAACACTAAAATACTTATACAATCCATATACACATATCACGGGCTCACAGACGAGCATTGACTATAAATGTGTATCTACTTGTATAAGACACATTAGTCTATACCAATACTGGTACCTCACTCCCAGGAGCATCCTTGTTCTACGGCACGAACTCATTTACTGAGCCAATGTCGTACCTGCTTTACCTGTTCCAAAAGAAACAGCCTCACACGGGGTGAGCATACCAATAACATAATCACAATGTCAACATCTATCCATTTAATAATTTACAAAATACAATACTGTAATTTAAAGGAATACTCCATGAGTATACAATGTCCATAAGAAATCTCCTGCACTGTTCATGTTATCACAATACCACAACATCAATCCATTATCGATAATCACAATCGTCAATCCCATAATCGATAATAATCTATAATGGACAATAAGTTAATTAATCATAACAATGATTTATTGAAATCACATGCATTTCAATTAGCAATTTACACTGTAAATCTCATGGTATTACCTCGCTCGCTCAATAGCGGCATCAACATGATCCTCGCACGCTCAAAAGCGGCATCACATCGCACACTCAATAGCGACATCACTATAACCATTGCATCATTCATTGGTGAACTCAAACTCTATTAACATATTTATCAATAACCAAGTCAGCAAATATACTTTAAGTACTTGTACGTCCATACGTAGTAACTCAATAAAACAAGAATATATCAATCTCAAAATGCAACAATATCAATCTCAAATTGCAACAATAAGGCATTTACCTATGCTCGTAAATATCCTGATCCAGCGCTAATCGATATAACCATAGCAGTACAATAATTGCAATACATCCATACACACAATAACAATATCAAGCATTCATGCATCCTGATAACAATCAATCTCAATGCATGTTACATTCACATATACATGCATCCTCATAATCATAAGGCAATCATACCTGGTCATCATATCATCTGTCGTCATATTTTGACAGCACAACATTGTCTACCTTCCCCTGTCCTCAGACATCACATCACATTTCTCATTCTCTGATTTTCCTACAAAATCAGATTTCTTAGCACTCGTTACATAAGGTGCAAAGCATTTTAATCAATATCATTTTCATCGTATTCCATACGATCATGCAACCACAATGGTTAGCAATAACACATTTCATTTATGATCTCATATCATAACACGTGATGCTGATATGTCGAAGCGAGGGATATCATTGAGTCGCTGATATAACGTAGTAGAGATTGTGAGATGTTGTATAAGGTTTGCCAGATTTCTCCTTTCATTTATGCTTTGCATGCAATTAATTATGGGGAATTGCATGATGAATTGAGAATGTGAGATTGGTACATTGTATAGTGTATACTTGTGCTACTTGAATTGTATTGGGAATTGAGTGAGGAAAGGATTAATGTCAAAAATTTTATAGACATCATGCCTTGCTATAGAAGCATGTATACGAATTCCATGATAACATGAATGTATTCACTAATATATGTGATAATGCACTAATAGCGGGTTAAGGTAGCGAGGCCTTACAGAACCTAATTAGGGTTGTGATGCCTACTCTTGAAGGAACCATTACAGAACCATCGGTTGCGATCGTGTGGTTGATGTGTGGAGATATCATAAAACCTGGTGGGATACTCGACAGTAGTCCTGTCAAAAGGTATATATTAGTTTGTCAAAAATTTATTATAATACGAAAGCATGATGGACCTGATTAAAAAAAAAGGGTATCTAAAAATAAGAAGGGAAGATTGAAGGTGTATAATAGGAATTTTGCCAATATTGCTTTTGCAAAAACACTCTTTCCTTTCGCATTATCAAAAATCTTTAATAAATCATTTAGTAAAAGAAATTTCTAACCTGGTTCTGTATAAAAATTCTGTGGTCAATAAGTTGGAATTATAATGCATAATATGTATCTATGTAATATGTGTATCTCTTATTTATTATATTGTACGAGTAAAAAAGTTCTTGATACGCCGAATGTCTTGTGGCTCAGCTGACATCAACTTCATTAAGGAAGCTCGAGATTTCGGTTTCAAGCCTTATCCGGAGCCCTTTCCCCTAATAGTTGCTCAAAAAAAAATTGATACATGAACGTTTTAATAAATAGTATATTGATGCATGGACTTATTATTGGCTCAATTGATACAATGTTAATCAATTTAGGGCCAACTGTTTTATAAAATTTGACTAAAATACCTATTTTACCCTTGTCACAAAAATGATAAATTTAAATTTTATTAGTGTTAATTATATTATATTACGATAATATGTAAATTGATAAATATAGAAAATGCATTAATTATTTGTTTTTTTAGAAAAATATTATTTAATTTTCAGGTCAACCATAACATTTTTATTTAAAATTTTCATTAGATTGAATGAAACTTCCAGTTTAAATCATTATTTATTTGATTATTTTTCCAAAAGTACGTAATGAGAAATTTACAAAATATTCACTAATTGAATATATAAATACTTTTAAATAATTAAATTGATAATTGTAGAAATAAATAAGTTTAATTGTTAGAATTTTAAACGAATTTTCAAAGTCAACCATAATTTTTTTCTACTTCAGAATTTTCATTAGATTCAATGAAATTTTCACTGAACTAAAACATTTGTTATCACCATAACTACTGTTTATTTGAATTGTTTCTCAAAAAACACGTAGTGACAAATTTTCAAAGTGTGCACCAATAACATATTTATTTAAATAACTAAATTGATAATATAGAAAAAAACTAGATATATTTTTGTTAAAGATTTTAATCAATTTTCAAGTCAACCATAAATTTCCATTATATTCAATGAAATTTTCACTTAACTAAAATATTAATTTTTTTTCTCATAATTACTATTTATTTAAATATTTTCGCAAAAATACATAATGAGAACTTTACAAAGTATGCACTAGATAAAGCTTTTAACCAAATAAAAAATATCTAAATTATTTCCTATCTCTAATCAAATTTAGTTACTTAATTTTTTACATATTATATATAATATAATTGATGTGATTCGAGATTTTGGCTATAAGGTAAAATAACGTGTTAATGCAAAATAACGATAAACACACCAAGATTTTTTACGTGGAAAACCCTCAAATTGAGAGAAAAACCACGGGACCTAGTCCATTATAAAACTTCACTATAAATATTGATGATTTACAAGATTTTCTAGACTCACAAAATAATCGCTCAATGATTTACACAAATACTTTTAGAGAAATAACAAAAAGGACCGAACAGATATGAGTTTGCTCTCTTAGGAGTCTTTTTGCCTAAAAAAATCCAACCCCTTCTATGATGTTATCTAAGGGTATTTATAGGACTGCCCTCAGTAACTAACTCGCGGAAAACCAGCAACATGATGTCCTTTGATCGTGGCTTGATGGGAGCCAAGCGTGTCCGAGAAATCCGCCCCATTAATGCACGTTCAATCCCAGCCGGTTAATTAGTTTTAATTATGACCGGGTCTTCCGCTACACTTTGACCAAAATCCCGAAGAGGGCAAAGGATGCTTGATAATATGCTGATCAATATCCTGTGTTCGGTAACCATCTATTCGGTCTAACTTCTGCTCGGCGTTTTTAGGGTTTGTATCTTCATAAATGTATTTTACCCGAGAAAATCAATATGTCATATGACATCAATAATATATAATACATAAGATCTATATGTACATGATTTTAAATAAAATCTAAATATAGGTGATAAGGGGTAAATAGATATTCTAGTTAAATTTTGATTTAAAAAAATTGACCCTAATTTGACTTATATATATCACTTGACCATTAAGAAAAGTTCATGTATCAATGTATTATTTAAAACAAAATTGTTGGGGTTTAACAATTGCCTCTACTTTGTGATCGGTTGAACACGTGGCGCTTGTGCCAGTGTATGGTTGAAAAAATTGAGGTTGCGCAATTACTCTTAACTATAGTTATTGGTAAAACGGTAAGCGCTCGATCCTACAATTCAGAGCCAGGTGGCGTGTTCGATTCCCATGAGTTGCAGAAGTGTAATTATTGGGGGAGGGATTATTGAGGTTCAACAATTGCAATTCGTTGATTTAACTTACTTTTCTGCAATTCGCTTCCGAGCTAGCATTAGACGTCCGACCAACTTTTCCTTCCTACTTATTTCCTTTCCATTCATCGAGTATGTCTTCTTCTGACGATTATTCGAAAACTATAGATATGTTCGAGGAGGAGGGTATCCTGAGTCCCTCTCCTCGACATTCTTCTTCATCTGATAGTGAAGAGACTTCCAGCTCGTCGTCAGCCCCTGATGCTCGCAGAGAAGAGCTTCAGGCTGCGACAGAGCAGGACCTGATAAAGGCCCGTGTTCCCTGGTTTGAGATATTTGAATCCGGGATTAAATCACAACGGCACCTATCCAGTATCCAAACTAAATGGGGGATTTCCGAGGGGACATCTATTATTGTTCCCCCTCCCGGATCTCGCCCCCACCTGCCTCCCGAGGGTTATTTTCCCTTCTACATAGACCAACTCCGAGGGGGACTTCGTTTTCCTATCCCTCCTTTTTTTGTAGATGTTGCTTCCTATTTTGCCATCTCTCTAAGTCAGTTATTCCCCAACAGTTATCGATTGTTGGCGGGTTTTTACATAGTCTTATCCTTTTTTGGCTTTTCTCCGACTCCCGAACTCTTCCACTGTTTCTTTCAATTAAATCGAAAGGAGATCGGGCTTTTTTACTTTTCTTCTCGAACAGGGATGTGTTTTCTGAAAAATTACCCCTCCTCCATAAAAAATTGGAAAAGATTTTTCTTCTTTGCTCGCCCACTCCAACCCTGGGATTGTCCCATGGAGTGGAAAGAAAACTTACCGAAGGGCAAGTCAATCAAGGGGCTACTTGAGAGAGAAACATATCTATCAGTTCGTCGTAAGCTTGGCGATCAGTGTTTTAACCTTGGGGAGCTGATTGACGACGGACTGCTGTACTTGTTCCAGCTTAGTCCTAAGGGTGTTTCCCTAAAAATGCCCCTCGGTGAGTATTTACCGAGCCTCTTGCTTTGTTTGCTTATTTTGTGTTAACATGCTTGAATAATTGCTATGATGTTTCTTTCTTGCAGAAAACAAGATGCTGAAAGCCAAGATTACTGCTAGCCTGAAGAAAATTGCCGCACCAGAGAAGGCTACCAAACCGACCACTGGAACAAATCCTCCCCCATCTGTTACACCTGCTCCCCCCGAAGAGGTGATTGAAGTACCTGAGACGGAAGCCTTGATTCCTCGATCATTGAAGAGGGCGGCCCCCGAGGGCCAAGGTTCTTCCTCTAAACTTCCTCCTACCAAGAAAACTCCTTCTCCTCGAATCTCCCTTACCCGCCGAGCTAGTCCACCTCTTCAAACTCGAGCTGTTTCTCAACCCGCTCCTGGTGGTTCTAGCTCTTCTCGGCCAACCTCCCGATATCATATACCCGATTGGATTTATCCCCCCAATGTCCCCATTCTGAGAAAACCGGACCCCAAAATTTCCCATTCTATTATTTGCAATTGGGCCAATTCTCCCGACCGCAAATACCTCGGAGGATTGGCCTTCAGCAACTTGATAAATGATTTTTCCACTTCCCTCACTCAGGTAACTTATATCCATTTCCATCTGATAAACTTTTTGTCTTCGGGATATTAACTTCATTTTTTCTCTTGCAGACCAATCTAATGGCCGGCGAGATTATGACTCGCTTCCAATCTATGAGATCCTCAGATGGGGAGAATCAGAAACATCTTAAACAGCTAGAAGGTATCGGCGAGGAGATGAAGAAATCCATAAAGCTACTGGAAGAACAATACTCTGCTGCCGTTGCTACTCGGGATAAGACAGTGGCAGCTCTCGAGGAAGCGTAGAAGAAATTAGCCGACTTTGAGGAGGCTAACACCACTTTATCCGGGCAGTTCAGGTCCGTGACTGAAGAGAATAAATCCCTCTTAGAGCAACTTTCACAAGAGAAATCATTGCGAGCTGAAGAGGGCAAGTCCCTTTCTGAACAGCTTGACCAGGAGAAACTATCTCGGGCTGCTCAGATCGAAGAATCCTGGCTCATCAAGAAAGAAGAATTTATGAAGTCTGAAGAGTATGGTGATATTCTGGGCGAACGCGCTGCCAAGTTCCTTAACTATGGCTTTGAAGCGTCTGTTCGTCAATTTAAAGCCGCTGGCTATCCTCCTGAAGGAGCTTCAACAGACTTTATAAATGTTGATGATGCCCTGAATACCGTTCCCGATGAGTTCCTCCAGCTGTAGATTTAGGGATATACCCCTTTTGTTTTAATTTTTAAAATTGTAATCTTTTGACAATGATATTATGACTTTCCTTGTCTCCTTACACTCTTGTGCAAGCTAGTCTCTCCACCAAGCAAAATTTTAAGCAAATAAAGCTTGATTAGAAAATATCCCGAAGTAATGAATATAACAGAGCTCGGGGAAAAGACATCCCGAGCAGATAAATATGGTCGGGCTTTAGAGAGACCATCCCCAGCATAATAACATGATACAACTTAAGTTTAAACGTTGACCAAACATCCCGATCCAACGAGTAACCCGAACATTGCTCGCTACCCCGAGCATAATCACTTAGTCCCATTTTAGGTTCAAATACAGACCAAACTTCCCGATCCTGTATTTAACCCGCCAACAATGGACTATAATAACATAAGCTCGCTACCCCGAGCACAATATCATGGTATTTTTAAGTTTAAATGTTGACCAAACATCCCGATCCAACGAGTAAACGATGGTATTTTCAAGTTTAAACGTTGACCAAACATCCCGATCCAACGAGTAACCCGAACATTGCTCGCTACCCCGAGCATAATCACTTAGTCCCATTTTAGGTTCAAATACAGACCAAACTTCTCGATCCTGTATTTAACCCGCCAACAATGGACTATAATAACATAAGCTCGCTACCCCGAGCACAATATCATGGTATTTTTAAGTTTAAACGTTGACCAAACATCCCGATCCAACGAGTAAACGATGGTGTTATTAAGTTTAAACGTTGACCAAACATCCCGATCCAACGAGTAAACGATGGTGTTATTAAGTTTAAACGTTGACCAAACATCCCGATCCAACGAGTAAACCGAACATTGCTCGGTAAAAGGAAATTTATTTAATTAAGAAATACACATGGAAATAGCAGTGATAACTGAAAGATTACACAAAATACTTTCTTAAATTATGAATGTTCCAAGGTCTCACCAGTTCCCGACCTTCATGATCTTCCAGCCTGTAGGCTCCTCTTCCAATCACCCCTTTTATTTTATAGGGGCCTTCCCACTTGGGTGCTAACTTCTTTACTTCCCCCGCGGGATTGATTCTTCGCAGCACTAGATCTCCCACCTGAAAATCCCTCGGGCGAACCCTCCGATTGTAAGCATTGGTCACCCTTATTTTATACAATTCTACTTTAGCCAAGGCTTTCTCTCTCAACTCCATAATCCCATCTAACTCCAACTTCCTTTTTTCTTCATTCTGATCGGGATCGTAGCTTTGTACTCGAAGAGATTCCACTCCAATTTCTACTGGAATGAGGGCCTCAGATCCATATACTAAGCTGTATAGAGTCTCTCCTGTAGATACCCGAGGAGTTGTTCTATAAGCCCATAAGACCCCGGGTAATTCATTTACCCATTCCCCTCGAGCCCCTTCTAGTCTTGTCTTGATCCCGTGCAATAAAATCCGATTAATCACTTCCGCTTGCCCATTTGCTTGAGGAAAGGCGACTGAAGTGAAGACTTGCTTAATTTTCATATCTTTGCACCATTCTTGTATCCTTCCTCCCTGAAACTGTCTTCCATTGTCGGAAATTATTCTTCGAGGTATTCCGAAGCGGCATACTATGTTTCTCCATAAAAATCTGATGACTTCTTCCTCAGTTATTTTAGCCAATGGTTCGTCTTCCACCCATTTAGTGAAGTACTTAACGGCTACTAGGAGAAATTTTCTCTGCCCTGTAGCGGGAGGAAATGGTCCAACAATATCCATTCCCCATTGGTCAAAAGGACAGCAAATGATGCTACTATTAAGGATTTTCGCAGGTACATGGGATAAATTTGCATGCCTTTGGCAATTAATGCATTTCTTCACAACTTCCTCAGCATCTTCCCTCATCGTCGGCCAATAGTACCCAGCTCGGATAGATTTCTGATACGACATATTAGTCCCTACATGATTTCCGCAACATCCTTCATGAATCTCCTTTAATAAATGCTCCCCTTCTTGCCTCGAGGCACATTGTAAAAAATGACTTAAGAATCCTTTCTTGAACAACTTGCCTTCTATCAACACAAATCGGTTCCCCATTCTTTTAACTTTAGCAGCTTCCTTTGGGTCAGGAGGCATAACCTTTGTCTTCAAGAATTTAATGAGATGCTCTCTCCAATCGGATATAATATATGGCTCCACACTCATGATGCTATTGACGGATATATGAGAAATCAAAAGCTCTTGCACGAGCACATTCCTGTTCTTCCATTCGTGTGCTGAACTAGCCAATTTTGCTAATTCATCGGCACGAGTATTCTTCTCCCTTGGTATTTGCATTAATTCCACCTCTTGAAATTGAGCTATCATCGCCCGCACCTTTTCCACATACTTTCTAAGCTTCTCTTCTTTCACCTTATATACCCCCATCACTTGATGAACGACCAGCATTGAATCCATAAAAGCTTTTATCCTCCTGGCTCCAGTGTCCAATGCTATTTGGAGGCCTGAAATGATAGCTTCAAATTCAGCTTCATTGTTTGAGGAAAGAAATCCAAACTGGACGGCAACCCTGATTTCTTCCCCTTCAGGACTAATGAGTATGACACCTGCTCCACTTCCCAATCGAGTAGATGATCCATCTACAAACAAACTCCACTCTTTTTCCTCCGGGGTATGAGTGACTTCCACCAGAAAATCCAACAGAGCTTGAGATTTGATTGTAGTTCGGGGTTGATAAGCGATATCAAACTCACTCAGCTCTGTGGCCCATTTTACCATCCTCCCTGATATTTCAGATTTGGATAAAAGTCTACCCAGAGGAGTGTTTGTTATTACCATGATAGGATGAGACAGGAAGTATGGTCGAAGTCTTCTCGCTGTGGTGACTAGAGCTAATGCCAACTTCTCTATTTCAGGGTATCGTTGCTCGGCTCCTTGTAGGGCTCGGCTGACATAATATACGGGCTGTTGTTGTCCTGACCTTTCTCTGATTAACACGGAACTGATTACTTCTTTGGCCACCGATAAATAAACGAGAAGCGTTTCCTTAGGATCAGGCTTGTTTATCAAAGGTAACTGAGCCAAATAATCTTTCAGATCCTCGAAGGCCTTTTGGCATTGGTCATTCCACTCGAACTTGACTCCCTGCCTTAATGCTTTGAAGAAAGGCAGACTCCGATCAGCTGATCGGGATATAAATCGGCTCAGTGCCGCTATTCTTCCTGCTAATCTTTGCACTTCATTTAGTGTTCTCGGGGGGTTCATTTCTCGTATGGCCCGGATTTTCTCCGGGTTAGCTTCAACACCCCTTTCCGTGACCATGTACCCTAGAAATTTGCCACTACGAATCCCGAAAGTGCATTTTGCGGGATTCAACTTCATGCCAAATTTTCTTAAAGTATTGAAGACTTCTTCCATATCTTTGACCAAGTCATCGGCTTTTCGGCTCTTGATCAGGACATCATCCACATACACTTCCACATTCCGACCAATTTGTTCTTTGAACATTTTGTCCATCAACCTTTGATAAGTGGCCCCCGCATTTTTCAATCCGAAGGGCATTACCACATAACAAAAGGTTCCTCCTGCTGTTACAAAACTTACTTTTGATTGATCCTCCTGTGCCAAAGGGATCTGATGATATCCTTGATAAGCATTCATAAGACATAACAATTCATGTCCAGCAGTAGAATCTACAAGCTGATCGATCCTGGGCAGGGGATAACAATCTTTGGGACATGCTTTATTCACATCCCTAAAATCCACACACATTCTCCATTTATCATCGGCTTTAGGCACCAAGAGAGCCATGTAGGGAAACCGATCTCGCGAATGTGGCCTGCCTTTAACAACTCTTCTACCTGCTTGCCAATGACAGCGTCCTTTTCTGGTCCAAAATGCCTTCTCTTTTGCCTTATCGCCCGAACATTGGGGTCTACGTTGAGGCGGTGTTCGGAAACCTCAGGTCTTACTCCCACTAAATCAGATGTACTCCATGCAAATACATCCACGTGTTGATTTAAACAATTAACCACTTTCTCCCGCAATTTTGGATCAAGTTGGGACCCTACCCTAGTAATTCGAGTAGGGTGACCCATCTCGATGTTGAGGAACTCCTCTTCGGGCGTTACTCGTTCCTCCTCGCCCCGCTTCCTCTTTTCACTTCCCCCTCGTTCTCTTCCTTCATTATTCTGCTCTCTTTCTTGCCTTAACTCTTGCACATAACACTTCCGTGATGAGCTTTGATCACCTCTTACTTGCCCCACCTCTTCTCCTACTGGAAATTTCATGGTTAGATGATAGGTGGAGGCAACGGCTTCGAAAGCAGCTAGGGCTGGTCTTCCCAATATTACATTGTAAGAAGATGGTGCATCCACAATGAGGAAATTTATCATCTTTGTTTTGATCCTTGATTCTTCACCAAGTGTAACTGGTAGAGATACCTGCCCTATCGGATTTATGACTTCCCCTACAAATCCGTGCAAGGACGTATTCACTTTCAATATAGGTAAGCTTCCCAAGTCCATTTGGTTTAACGTACTAAGAAAAAGTACGTCCGCCGAACTTCATGTGTCCACAAAAATCCTCTGCACATTATAATTAGCCACTGTAGCAGAGATAACCAACGCATCATCGTGAGGAAAATGGACTCCTTGCAGATCTGCAGGCCCAAAAAGATATGGACGGACCCTCATGTACATGATTGGGGTCAATAGATAGCACTTGAAGCTTCCGGGCGTGATTCCTTCTTGCTCTGTTCGAATCTCCACCCGACATTCCTCCGGATATCATGTGTATAGTTCCCCGATTCGGGACATTGTTCAAGGTTTCCTCTTCTCCCTCTACTCTTTCTCCCCGAACTGACCAAGGGACTGGCTGAGGTGCTCCTCTTCCGGGATTTATGTTAATTTTAGGAGTGAATTATTGTCTTTGAACTCCTCGTTAAATCCCCGCCCTCCATCAGACTCATTAGATCTTCCACCCCAAAAACCTCCTCCTCGATATCCTCTTCCTCGGAAGGACCCTCCTCGGATCATTCCTCCTCGGAAAGGTCCCCCCTATGAGGTCCACCCCGCCCCCTCTTCGGCATACTTTGGTTCATGGCTACTTCCCGATGAGGTCTCATCGGTAGATACTGGTCAAAACTTCTTTTGATTGGGTCCACTGGTTTATTCTTTCTGCTCACTTCCTCCCCAATTTTACCATCTCTTCTTTGCTTCATCCTTTGGGCTTCTTCCAAATTAATGTACTTGGAAGCTCTTCCCAACAGTTCATCGTAATCAGAAGGTGGCTTTTTCGCCAAAGATCGGAATAAGTCTCCTTCTTTTAATCCTTGAGTGAACGCGCTGATGAGTATTTCAGAGGTGACATGTGGAATATCAAGACATGCATGACTAAATCTTTTCAGAAAATCTCGAAGAGATTCCTTCTCCGCTTGATTAATCCCGAACAGGCTAAGAGCTGTTCTCTTGCAACTCCGGCTGCTTGCAAACTGATGCAAAAATAAGAACTAAACTTCGGGAAAGAGTCTATGATTCTTGCTGGCAACTGATTAAACCATGCTTGCGCTGCACCCGATAATGTAGTCAGGAAAACCCGACACTTCACTCCATCCGTGAGTTGATGAAGAAGCGAAGCGTTTTCAAATCGAGACAGATATTCTTCGGGATCTGTACCACCATCATAGTTTCCCACATTCAGAGTCCTAAAGTTTGGGGGCAAGGGATCGTCAACCACATGGGAAGCAAATGGAGTACTCCTCTGCGGAGGATATAGACGTCCTTCCATCTTATTACGCATCTGCTGCATCTCACTTTTCAGCTCTTCCATTTGGCGATTTAAAGCTTTATCAGTTTCATCATTCAAATGATTAGGAATATTTCTAACTTCTTCAGGTTCTTTTTCAGGCTCCTTTTCAGGCTCCTGTCCGGAGGCCAACTCTTCCCCTTCTTCTTCTTGCACAGTTTCTTGTTTCTGGGGAGGGGCCATAAATTGCCTCATGATCTCTCCGACAGTTTTAGTTATCATTTCTGTCAAATGCTCCATGGGCATTCCCCCAGCGGGAAATGACCGAGGAACATGTTGAGATGATCCCTCATCTTCTGGCCCTTCTCTGGGTTCATCGAGCGAGTATGGATGACAATTGGATCCATTTCCCCTGGAAGCTTGCCCCCTACCTTTACCTCTGGCCATCTTGCCTTTTGATTTATCTTTTGTTAGAAAACTCGTCCTACTTCAACGTCTTTGCCCTAAACTTCCCACAGACGGCGCCAATGATGTGTTTCGAGATTTTGGCTATAAGGTAAAATAACGTGTTAATGCAAAATAACGATAAACACACCAAGATTTTTTACGTGGAAAACCCTCAAATTGAGAGAAAACCACGGGACCTAGTCCAGTATAAAACTTCACTATAAATATTGATGATTTACAAGATTTTCTAGACTCACAAAATAATCGCTCAATGATTTACACAAATACTTTTAGAGAAATAACAAAAAGGACCGAACAGATATGAGTTTGCTCTCTTCGGAGTCTTTTTGCCTAAAAAAATCCAACCCCTTCTATGAGGTTATCTAAGGGTATTTATAGGACTGCCCTCAGTAACTAACTCGCGGAAAACCAGCAACATGATGTCCTTTGATCGTGGCTTGATGGGAGCCAAGCGTGTCCGAGAAATCCGCCCCATTAATGCACGTTCAATCGCAGCCGGTTAATTAGTTTTAATTATGACCGGGTCTTCCGCTACACTTTGACCAAAATCCCGAAGAGGGCAAAGGATGCTTGATAATATGCTGATCAATATCCTGTGTTCGGTAACCATCTCTTCGGTCTAACTTCTGCTCGGCGTTTTTAGGGTTTGTATCTTCATAAATGGATTTTACCCGAGAAAATCAATATGTCATATGACATCAATAATATATAATACATAAGATCTATATGTACATGATTTTAAATAAAATCTAAATATAGGTGATAAGGGGTAAATAGATATTCTAGTTAAATTTTGATTTAAAAAAATTGACCCTAATTTGACTTATATATATCACTTGACCATTAATAAAAGTTCATGTATCAATGTATTATTTAAAACAAAATTGTTGGGGTTTAACAATTGCCTCTACTTTGTGATCGGTTGAACACGTGGCGCTTGTGCCAGTGTATGGTTGAAAAAATTGAGGTTGCGCAATTACTCTTAACTATAGTTATTGGTAAAACGGTAAGCGCTCGATCCTACAATTCAGAGCCAGGTGGCGTGTTCGATTCCCATGAGTTGCAGAAATGTAATTATTGGGGGAGAGATTATTGAGGTTCAACAATTGCCTCTGCTTTATCATCGGTCGAACACGTGACGCTTATGCCAGTGTATGGTTGAAAAGATTGAAGTTGTGTCATTACCCTTAACTATAGTTATTAGTAAAGCGGTAAGCGCTTGATCCAACAAAAAATAATGTACCATAAAGTATTTAATTCTTATCTTATAACGAAATATAATATGACGAAAAGATAAGATCATAAGAACAAGACAGCATACAAAATAGGGGATAGGGTGGCCTTGCCTAGTTTTTTTTTTATACGTTTTTCAGTCCAATAGCTCTGCATTTTTGGCTACTTTATTTGTTACATACATCGTGTTTGATGACTTGGGAAAAATTAGAATCTTTATATTAATTTATTTATATTTTGAATGTGTTTTTCTATAAAATAATCATTTTAAGACGTCAATATAGTTTCCCCGACCGGATTTATCTTTTCAGTAGATACGATCCTATATACGATATAACTTTTTTTCAATCTTAAAACCAATTACGGGAAAATTTAACTTAAGTTTACTAATCATTATCACTCAATCCATAGTCTAAGTTTATAATTTTATTTATTACAAAACCTTTATTGGTTTTGTCAATATAAAAAAGTACATTGTTTACTGCGTCTTTGGACTTTGGAGATTCCAACATTACAATATGTAAAAGAATCCACGTGGACTTACAAGTTACCCTTGCCATTTGGAAATTGTTACTTAATTAGGTTGACCTTGAAAATATTTACGTACTATGTCAGATTCTTTTATCCTTTTGTGATTGTTCTTTACCAATTCGAGAATAATAAGATAAATAAATATAGTGTTTTTAATTTATTAAATAAATTAATATGGTCTTTCAATTTCTTTCAAAAAAATATTAATATGGTGGAGATTCTTATCACCTCGGGCAAACTCACATTGGGCAAAAGATAGACCTGCACTCACCCGATAGGTGTGCAGATCACAAAACTGATGAGCATGTGTGTTAATGTCTAGATCAGAAAAGATTACAGACGTGTGTTAATGCTAAACGATAAATGCGGAAGTTATGCTTATAATATGGGCAGATCATGCTGATTGTAGGAGGATCATGGGCAGATAACGTCCGGGATTGGCAGGTCATGATGCGGGAGAACACTCCTATAAATACCAGCATCCGCTAGCAAGGAAGGATATTCAGTTGCTAACAAAATACCCATGTTCTTTATACAATTATGAATTATATAATGAAGAATCCATTAATATTGTTTATTCATATTTCATTTGTTTTTCGAGCACTTACTTGATTGTCTGAATGACCACGTCAAGGATCATCTCGGCGCCCAACTAACCTCTGTATCTCAGGATCTTTCACCTTGGAATAATCTGCTCGGACCAAATGGGCTTAATGCTCAACATCATGATCCGGAATCATACAACCACATCAAATATTAATTTCTTTTTTTTAATATCATGAATCAAATATCACTTTCTAAATTATATATGTAAAGAAATTCATTCGTTGAAGTTTGAACTAGTAATTTCGTCCGAAGATAGCTACCCCATATAGCAATCCTATGGGTAGAAACTACATTTTCATGCGAAAATAGCTACCACATACTGTCACGTGTGTAACAACTACTCAACCGTTTCTCAAACGAAAGAAAAGATACTGCAAGAGAATGAGTGGTATCCGAGGGTAGTGTGGTCCAAATTGTGATAAATCTTGGTGGGCACCCGATGAATATGAGCCACCTCTCACCCAATACCCACAAGGCCACACCTTTTACATGTAACAACAAATTTTTTTTAATGCCACATCCATTTTTTTTACAACTCATTTTCAATTAAGGGTGCAAAAAGATTGATATTGAGAAAATATTCTAATTTTGTGGCATAATTTCTTCAAAATACAAATCCTTTTGATCTTACTTCTACTAATTTCCACACATAATATTTATGTTCGTAGCATATTTAATTGTTTAGACCAAATAAGCAGGAGAGTGGATGCAAAAATAAAAACTAAATGATTTCTATTTCGGTTTTTTGTTTTTTGGGGGGTTTGATTTGAGATAATTTAAGGGAAGACATTTGAATTTTATACTTGTTCCTATAAATGATACGGTTTAATACAATGGATGAGATGTGATAAGTGAGACATGTGTAGTTAAAACTTATCGTTCTTTTTAATAACAAAAAAATATCTTATTTAAATAATTATTTTGATTAATTATCAAAATATCTTATAAAAGTCATCTTAAAGCTCTCGGTTTCAATATAATCTCTAATATTTTTTACAAAATTAATTAATATAAAAAAAATTAATTTATATGCATATTTCTTTCGTTTATTTTTTTAAAAAAATGGTAAGGAAGAAAATGGGAGACAGGTAGGCAGAGGGAATCCCGTGACTTCGTATTTTTAGTATTTTGTGTTTTCTTATATTAGTTTTGTTTTATATATTGTCCTTTTCTCTTAGGGTAACGTGATAAGGAACCCGTGAAGCATCTTGAGAACAAGGCTTAAAATGGGCCGGACTCGTTCATTGAACAAAAGGGCCGACTCATGAGCCCAAAGGGCCTAATTTGTACAAGTCGTATCCATGGACCTGGGAAACCCGCTAACTTAACCCACCTAGAAGGCTTCGGCCGAACACAATGGTGTTTTGCTATGTTGCACCGATACTCCAAAAAATTTTACGGTCAAGTATCAGATACTTCTGGGATATGGATACGCGTGGATACAGCACCGATACGTATCGGATACGCCACGTGGCGTATCCGAGGATAAAAAATAAGTTTTTATTTCGGATATTTCGGATACGGTCAAGATACGCCGTTGACCGTATCCGATACGGGTAGGATACGGGAACTTTCGAATTTTTTTAAAAAAATAGGGTTGAAACTGTAATAAAATTAAATTATTTAACTAAATCCCTATTTCCTAACCATTTTAATGTGTTTATGTCGATTATATGCTTGAAATTTTTAGATGTCCTGGATTAATATTTTACCATTTGTCGTGAAGTTGGTGAGTTTGCAACTTTATTCTGATTTCTAATGTGTTTAATATTGATTAATGCTTGAAACTTGATTTATTACAAATATTATTAATTATATATTTATATATATATAAATAAATTAATAAAATTTGCCGTATCCGGACGTATCGTATCCTCCAAATTTTGAAAATCCCGTGCAGTCGTACCCATATCTGCATATCCACGTATCCGTATCCGTGCAACATAGGTGTTTTGCCATATAAATGAAGTGAAAAGGGGAGGATATAACTTATAAGTCCAAATGGAAAATTTTCATAAATTCTTGGTGATCTTGATCTAAGTCACATAATCCCCATACTCATAGGAACGCACATGCACTCCGGTCACGATCTGACATATTGAGTGCACGTGCGGCGATTTAAGAGGAACTAAGTTTTACTAATTCGCGCATTAAGTTTTACTAATTCGCGCACTATCTTTCACAAAGTCGCGCGCTAAGTCTCATTAAGTCGTGACTATTGTTAAACCTTCTAAGTCTTCGCTTTAATTCTTTTTTTTTTTTAACCTTTTTTGGAGACTTTTTGCGTCATGAATTTTCGTGGTTCCCCGCCGCTTCGGGTTGGTATGGACATCCTATTAAATGATAACTAAGTACATAGTATACACTATTCCGTAATGATTTCATGAAAAGACATAATAATATATGAAAGATTCAAACATTGATAAAAGAAAGTATGACAAAATCTGTAATTTTGTAATATTTTTAGTGAGAAAATAATGATATTTTGATATCATGAGTTTTTTGGTATGAAATTAATAGAATTAACTTTATAGATATAATTTTTATTTTTATTGAGTTAATTTAATTATTTATATTGTTTATTCCATTATGTAATAATATAATTCTCCGAAAATAATATGAGTTATTGTTAATAAATTCATACTATTAACAAACATGCTGAAACACAGATGTAATATAAAGGCTTGAACACATCGCTTTTCCGACTCCTTATTATATGAGACGAAGGACCCCTGGCGCAGAAGGGTTCTCAACGAGAGAAGGGTACAGTAGCTCGTATCGAATAGTATTCATGAGATGTGAATCTCACTATTTGGTTTCATTTTCAAATCCATTATCTTAAAATAAGCCAAAAAAATTAATACTTCATTTTCATTTTTCATTCTCAAAAATTTATTTTTCGGAGAACAGTTATTGTACATACTAAGAGAACAATAGAATAAAAGATCTGAATTGTATTGTTATCACTGGTTATAACTTTTTACAAAACTGCAAACGTTAGATTTATATATGATCTAATTTTAATGCTTTTTAAGAATGGTAAAGTAGCAAATGTCAATATTATTAAGAATTTTATATTGTAAATATAATAATATCAAATTATCGAAAAATGATGAGTATTAGGGGTCTCTCTCTCTCTCTCTCTCTCTCTCTCTCTCTCTCTCAGACCGCTCTTTTTTTAAACAATTTATTTCTCAGTGTAGCGATTCTACCGCAAGTGCACGGTGTCAAGTTATAGTATAGTTAAATGAAAGTAAGGGTTGTCGAATCCACATGGACTAACGTATAAGTATAAAATAAAACTAGTAAAACTATATTTAGCCTACGATTAAAAAGGGGGAGATTAACTAATGCAAATTTAGAACTAAAGAACCCAAATAAAACAAGAATAAATAAAATAAATGGTTTCCGGATATGCAAAGGAATTTCGCTCTAGAAACTTATCTAGCTCTTCGTTCAACTGTGTTTTCTTCAATGATTCGTTTGAATAAGCAACTACTAAACAATCGATTCTTAAGGTGAAAGGCTTTCGCTGTTATTCAATACACTCTCTCGAGCTGTAAATAAACTAATATCAACTTAGAACAAGTAACTCTCGTTCACTTATTTACTATTCCGATATTGCAAAAATCTTCAAAACCTAGTTACTCTAAACCTCTCAATTCAAAGTGCTCACGTATGTGATTTTATCTCTCGATCTCAATCTTAAACATACATCATGAATTATTGTAGCGTATTATAACGTTATCTCTCGATCTCGGTTATAACTCACAAATTCAATCAAAGTTAGCTAGGCTTTGATATCATTAAGCATATAATTCATGAACAATAAGAAATCAATCCACTCAAACACATTCGAATCAGTAACTCAAACGCAATTATACTCAAACTCGATAAAATAAACTCAATTCAATTCAAATCAAATAAATGAGATGTTTAATTGTCTCTCAACCTCAAAAACATCAAATGAATATGAAAATCAAATAAATCAGAGTTTAGAAATACGATAAATGTGGGAACAAATCCGCGCGTTGCACCATAATCTCTTCTCTTGCTCCTTCCTTGCACTCCGGAAATGACTCGCTCAAGCTCGGATGGAGAACGGAGGAAGATGGCTTTTCCTCGGGTTCTTCTCGGCGGCTACTAGGGTTCTATCCTCCTCATTTTCGGCTCCTCTCTCTCTGATATGATGTATTTCTATATGGAAATGATCTCTCCTTTTAAAACCACCGAGAATCTATCCAATATGGAAGATAAGATTTTTTTAAAAATTTGCGTATCGATCGATCGAAAATATTGTCCGATCGATCGGTGCACTGTTCATTTCAGCGTTTTAAACTCTCTGCCTCGATCGAAATTTTGGTTCCGATCTATCGACACTTCGATAAACTTGTTGCTGAATTCTCTGTCCGGATCGATCGATCAAGAAAAATTCTCGATCGATCGGTGCTTTGCAAAATCTGAATTCTTCTCTTTTTCTCTTTTTCGCCTCGATTTCACCTGTTTTCTTCATTTTAATTCATTTCTACCATTTTCGACCTATTTTCCTGAAACAAGCAAATAAATACCAAAAAGCGTAATTTCATCCAGGAAAAAGTACGAAAAACGGTAAGAAATTACAGCTAAAAACACGTAATATCTAAGCCTATCAACTCCCCCAAACTTGGACTTGATCGTCCTCGAGCAACCAATAACCTCAAAAAGTAGAGTTAAACTTAATACTTTGAATGAATCATCTTTACAACTCAAAGTAAAAGCTCAGCAATCCTACTTACACATCAATAAGAGTCATTCAAAGTTCAACAGGAAGCGTTTTCTCCTAAGTTAAACAATACATCGCAACATCGGAACGTGCGTGTGTGCTATTGTCAATCATGAGGTATAATCATATCTTTAAGATCAAAATGTGCCATAAAAACTCAAAGTCAGATTACTTTGGATTACTCTACAAATCTACTATCCAGCACTTCTCCACTAATGTAATTATTCCCTAGACTTGGATCAGAAGGTCTTTAAAAGATTATAGCGTTAGGCCTTTTGGTGTCGGCTCCAAACAAAAGGTAGGATGAAGGCAAAGAAGAGAGTATAATAGAATCAGTTCAAAATTTTTCGCACAATATTGAGCTTCTCTTCAACTTTTTCTATCCTTGGCCACTTTGGGTCTTATTTGAATGTTTTCATTTTTTTTTTCAAGGCTTTTCTCTACATCTTTTGTTATTGCTCATTCTTTTGTTCATTTTGTTTTTCACAATGAACTCATCTTCATATACAATTCAATGCAATGAATGAGATTCATTATACTCCCTTAGGGACGGATAAAATTTTTCCTTTAGGCTCAATCCAAGGTAGGTATAATGAGTTAGCCAAAAATGTCGAATGGGGGTCTAATTATAAATAATGCATATACCATTCTTTTTCAGTAAGGCTCAAGAGGGGACACTAAGGAATGATGTAGACAAGGTAAGCTTGAAAGGCACAAACGGTCCAAAGATCGCCTAAATCATCTCCAAGTCAAATTCCTAATTATAAATTTCGCCTCAAAGTGCTTTCAAATAAATTGTAGAGTTTTCTAAGATAAGACAAATCATAGTTAACACAAGTTTTTACTTTATTCAATACATACTTCACTCAATCATGACTCAAAACGTGCTCAAACTATTCCTCAATTTTGACCTAAGCTCAACAAAGGATATATACAAACAAGTTAAAAATTTTCATGACTCCTATCTAGATGGGGATTAATTTCATCATGTAGTACCGTTGCAAATCCAACTCATCATTTCTCAAGAATAACTCATTTTTAAAAAAAAAATTTTGCTGATAGTGCTCAAGGACGAATTAGTCTCATAAGAGTGCAGTCATGCAAGAAAAGAAACAAGACAAGCAGCAAAAAGTGCAAAAACAACAAAATACTACAAATATAAACAAACCCCCCCCGAAACTTAATATGTGCATTGCCCTCAATGGACAAGAAAAATAAACGTAATGGCAAAACACATACCATGACGACGATCGTCACTGATCGTCGTCCTCATCATGCTCCGGATGGGGAACTGGGTAGTGACGCTCCTCACCCTGGTATGGCGGAAATGGTGGGTAATCAGCAGGTGGGGGTGCATGCGGCTGATATGGTGGGAAGTATGGCTCTGGCGGGAACTGGAATCCTGGGAAGCCCTGGGCCATGGCAGTGTTCCATGCACTCTGGTATTGCATGAACTCCATCTGACGCTGAGTTACCTGCTCATGGTCCAACTACAATGCTCTCTGCATGCTGTGTATGTCCCGCTGCATGCTATGGATGCTCTGCTGCTCCAGGTGAATGTCTTGGAGATCCCTGTGAAGGGAGTCCAAAGTGATGCGTGTACGCTCTGCAGCAGAGGATGATGATGCTCCGGCATGTCTGGTGTCCGAGGGTCGTGGCTCAGCCCTTCTTCGGCCTGTAGGGGGTGGTGGACCATCAACAACAATCGGGATCTTCGGTGGAAGTAACTCCTCGTCTTCCCCCCATTGCACTCCGCATCTCTGGCATAAAGCAGTGATGGTAGATGGAAACGGTAGTGCGGAGGTAGGTGGGCTGCTACGGATAGCATGGATGTGATCACTAATAATCTCGCCCAAATCCACGTCCTGCCCTGTGAGAATGGCAAATACCAGTGCCGCTCTGTCCTTTGTCACCTCAGAAGTGTGGGTCGAGGGCATGATCCGTGAGGCGACAAATGAGAACCACGCTTGGGCCTCTGGTGTCAAATGCTTCTTGAGAACCACATGTGGCTCTCCCTTATAGTTCCGCTGCCAATCTTCTCCCGGCATGCCAATAACTGCGAGTACCTCATCATAATTTATCGTACTCTTTCGGAAGGATTTATACGCACAGTTTTGTATGAATGGCATCCGGTAAACATTATTAATTGTTGCATGATCAACCAGCACATCCGTCCCTCGGACAAAAACATTTGCTCTGCGTCCTGGTGGGATAACTCGGAGATTTGTGTAGAATTCCCTCACCAGCGGAACCACAACATCCATTGGTGTTTGAACAAACTGAAACCACCCTCGTCGTTAACGCCTTACTGCCCTTATGACAGGACATTCAATCTTGTCCATACTCATGCCCCTTTCACGACTGAGGGGTTTCTTGTGATAACTGGGATACAACTCAGCTGCCGTGGCATTGTCAAACTTCCGTTCGTCATACTCTTGCTAAGAAGTGGTGGCCTCCGCCTGTTTTTGCTTCTGTGAGGCCTCCGCCTGCTTTGGCTTCTTTCTTGGAGCCATTTTCTTGCTAAGTTTTTCTCAGTTATTCCGCTTTACTGCAATAAAACACCACGCCCAAAACACAACAATACCAACACCCCGCAACACAACAACAACTCCCCCAAACTTCGATTCTTCTTGACCCAATTTAACAACAACAGAGTAAATGCACCAAAGGATGAAAAGATACGAAATTTAAAACCAATTACCAAGAAAAATCTGATCTTTGATGAATTTGGCGTTTGGCTCGGAATTCTCTTTCGGATGCAATTCTACCCAATTCGGTTTGCAATACTTCAGATCTGCAAATAAAATCTCATCAGAAACAATTCTTTCTTCAAAGATTTGAAGTAATTTGAAATTTGGAGAGAAAATTGATGAGAGATGATGAAAAACAAATGGAAGAGGCGATGAGGTCTTTGTTGGAGAAGAGAGGAAAAGGTTTGATAGTGCTGTGCAGATTGTGCATCGGTGCCCTTTTTTTTTTCAAAATTTTATCTCGATCGATCGATCGAGAATATTTCTCGATCGATCGGTCGAGGTAGTGAATCGCTTCGCCTTTAACACTTCTGGGCGATCGATCGATCGCCAGCACCAGACTACCAAAATCAATTTTTTCTCAAAAAATTTTCCTCTCGGGTCGCCTACATCTTTATTGATCTTGTTTTTACACCTGCAACAAAATCGCACGGATTCATTCACGAAACATCTAAAAACAAATTAAAAACAACCAAACTACAATGAGGAAGGGGAAGAAAGTTCTTAATTTATAGTCCCAAGCTGGACTGTCACCTCCTTCTCTGTTAACTTGATTGCTCCTTCGGATTCTTCACAGAATCACTCGGGAGCGTACCTTGTGTCCTTCCAGAAATCAACGTTGCCAGCTGCCCTATCTGCACTTCCAGGTTCTTAATAGATGCATCTTGATTATGCATCCTCACCTCAGTCGACGAAATCAGTTTGGCCATCAGCTCCTCGATACTCGATTTTTGTGTGAACCCCGACTGTGGTTGTGGATTCAACACATTTTCTTGGTTTGACCACCTCAGATTTGGGTGGTTCCTCCACCCCGGGTTGTATGAGATCGAGTATGGATTGTTTTGCTGCCTGTTCCCTATGAAATTCACAGCTTCAGTAGTTTGATTAGTAATTGATTGATTCATGTTTTAGATGCATTATGATGCTTGATTGTGTTTGAACCCTATGCTTTTCTGGCAAATCTGAACGCGATTCTCGACGAAACTTCGAATTGTTGGTATGGATAGGAGCGCCTGGAAGAGA
Organism: Haberlea rhodopensis; assembly: GCA_907163345.1. Taxonomy (NCBI): domain Eukaryota; kingdom Viridiplantae; phylum Streptophyta; class Magnoliopsida; order Lamiales; family Gesneriaceae; genus Haberlea; species Haberlea rhodopensis. Next base: position 14,281 of record CAJQUN010000519.1, on the reverse strand, counting down.
CGATTCCAACGGCGGGTGGCACGCGCCGAACGGCGGCCGGACGGCGGCGGGCGGAGCACTTTTGTGCGCGGTGGTCAAAGGGGATCGGGAAAGGGGCGCGCGGGTGGAGAGAGAAACGAGGTGCTGAAATGGTTCCGATAATTAAAATCTCGGGTTCAACTGGTATTTATAGCAAAAATACCCCAAAATACTAAAAGCCCCACAAATACATCATGATTCATTAAAAATCATCTGTTTTCAAAAATTCTCTCTCTAACTCAAAAACCCCCCTACCGGTGCCCACACCAAGCACCCGAGATTCTGAGTCACACTAAAAACCCAGCTCACAGGTTTTCACCGAAATGAGAATACGATCTCAACCTCGGGATCCAACGATCCCAACTACTCAAATAGACGAGCCCAGAAGGCCCAACACTTCGATTAAACTCCAAATCGCCACGTAAAACAACTTTAGGGGTTATTAACACACCGGGATTAATACCCTAATCTCAGGTCATCACATTGGCACTCAATGCTCGGATGAGCCTCCACATAAATCACAGAAGACAGCTTGAGCTTGCATCGCTGCTGCACCCATGCTATCTATCTTCCGGTTCATAGCTTCCAACTGAGCCGAAATGGCAGTAATCTCGTCCACTTGATGGACTCCTATTGGTTTGTGTGGCGTGTTCCTTTTCAATTGCCACTGATAGCTATTGGACGCCATTTCCTCCAATAAGTCATACGCTTCTTACGGTGTCTTCCGCATGATCGATCCCCCAGATGCTGCATCTATCATTGATTGGTTAGCAGAAAACAAACCATTGTAAAAAGTCTGTACCTGCAGCCAGATGGGTAGAATGTGATGTGGGCATCTCCTCAATAAATCTTTGAAGCGATCCCACGCCTCATATAAACTCTCGGGGTCGAATTGCCCGAACGTGGTGATATCATTTCGCATTTTTACCGTCTTGGAAGGGGGGAAATACTTTGATAAGAATGCTTTAGTCATCCCCTCCCATGTTGTAATCGATCCTGCAGGTAATGAATTTAACCAAGATTTAGCTTTGTCTCTCAATGAAAAAGGGAAGAGCCTTAACCTGATGGCGTCGTCGGAGACGCCATTATGTTTAAAAGTGTCATAGATCTCCAAGAAGTTGGAGATGTGAGTGTTTGGATCGTCAGTGGCAGCTCCCCCAAACATTACAGAGTGCTGTATCATTTGGATAATTGCAGGCTTGATCTCAAAGTTGTTCGCCTGGATTGTCGGCCTAGTAATGCTGGATAAAGATCCATGGAATGCTGGTTGTGCAAAGTCCATCATCGATCTCGGTTTTGTGCATCGTTATTGTCGGCCATTGCTCGAGCTTCTCGTAGTCTTCTAAGTAGAGTTCTCTCTATTTCAGGATCAAATGGCTCGAGAATGGGTTCCTCTCTTCTGAGCATGCACTAGAGAAATGGTTCATGTACTGGATCAGACAAAAGGAGACAACAACAAAAATACAAAATCAAAAACAAAAAAAAAACAACTAACGAAAACGAAAAAGAAAAACAAAAACGAAATAATACAAATTGGCTAAATTACAATTAACTAATCTTGTATGATATTATACAGATTAGTCCCCGGCAACGGCGCCAAAACTTGACCGCTCATTTTTTAAACAATTTATTTCTCAGTGTAGCGATTATACCGCAAGTGCACGGTGTCAAGTTTTAGTATAGTTAAATGAAAGTAAGGGTTGTCGAATCCACAGGGACTAACGTATAAGTACCAAATAAAACTAGTAAAATTATATTTAGCCTACGATTAAAAAGTGGGAGATTAACTAATGCAAATTTAGAACTAAAGAACCCAAATAAAACAAGAATAAATAAAATAAATGGTTTCCGGATATGCAAAGGAATTTCGCTCGAGAAATTTATCTAGCTCTTCGTTCAACTGTGTTTTCGTCAATGATTCGTTTGAATAAGAAACTACTAAACAATCGATTCTTAAGGTGAAAGGCTTTCGCTGTTATTCAATACACTCTCTCGAGCTGTAAAGAAACTAATATCAACTTAGAACAAGTAACTCTCGTTCACTTATTTACTAATCCGATATTGCAAAAATCTTCAAAACCTAGTTACTCTAAACCTCTCGATTCAAAGTGCTCACGTATGTGATTTTATCTCTCGATCTCAATCTTAAACATACATCATGAATTATTGTAGCGTATTATAATGTTATCTCTCGATCTCGGTTATAACTCACAAATTCAATCAAAGTTAGCTAGGCTTTGATATCATTAAGCATATAATTCATGAACAATAAGAAATCAATCCACTCAAACACATTCGAATCAGTAACTCAAACATAATTATACTCAAACTCGATAAAATAAACTCAATTCAAATCAAATCAAATAAATGAGATGTTTAATTGTCTCTCAACCTCAAAAACATCAAATGAATATGAAAATCAAATAAATCAGAGTTTAGAAATACGATAAATGTGGGAACAAATCCGCGCGTTGCACCGTAATCTCTTCTCTTGCTCCTTCCTTGCACTCCGGAAATGACTCGCTCAAGCTCGGACGGAGAACGGAGGAAGATGGCTTTTCCTCGGGTTCTTCTCGGCGGCTACTAGGGTTCTATCCTCCTCATTTTTGGCTCCCTCTCTCACTGATATGATGTATTTCTATATGGAAATGATCTCTCTTTTTAAAACCACCGAGAATCCATCATGGAAGATGAGATTTTTTTAAAAATTCGCGTATCGATCGATCGAAAAGATTGTCCGATCGATCGGTGCACTGTTCATTTCAGCGTTTTAAACTCTCTGCCTAGATCGATCGATCGAAATTTTGGTTCCGATCGATCGACACTTCGATAAACTTGTTGCTGAATTATCTGCCCGGATCGATCGATCGAGAAAAATTCTCGATCGATCGGTGCTTTGCAAAATCTGAATTCTTCTCTTTTTCTCTTTTTCGCCTCGATTTCACCCGTTTTCTTCATTGTAGCTCATATCTACCATTTCCGACCTATTTTCCTTAAACAAGCAAATAAATACCAAAAGCGTAATTTCATCCAGGAAAAATTATGAAAAACGGTAAGAAATTACAGCTAAAAACACGTAATATCTAAGCCTATCACTCACTCACTCACTCTCTCTCTCTCTCTCTCCTCTCTCTCCTCTCTCTATATATATATATATATATATATATATATATATATATATATATATATATATATATATATATTTAAATAGACATATTAAAGCGCTTCTATAGACATATTAAAGCGCTTCTACACTCAAATTTTTTTTTTGAAAATTGCCGCACTTGCTCAGATGCATGTGCACCACCGGATTTATGTGACCTAGATCTTGATACATATTCACAATATATGCTAAATAAAATAATCATAATAAAATAAAAATGGAAGGATTAAAAGAATTGTAAAGATGTCTATATATTAATAAAAATATATATCGATGTACACTATATAATATTATGTTATTTTTAAATTTTTTACATTAAAATAAAAAAATTATTAAAGGTAAAATTATAGAAGATCTCCATAGTTTCTCAAATTGCATATGATTGACAATAAGGCTTTCGCCTAATGATTCACAATGTAAAAGATATCGGATTCGAGTCTTCCTTGCTCCCCAAAATTTTACAAGCAAAAAAAGAAAAAAGAAAAGTATATGGTAGAATAATTGTATATCACTATCTAAGAGTGTGTGTAAAGAGAATCGTTAAAATATAAAAAAAGAAATTATTTGCAGTCACTCACATCAACATTCCCGCTCAAATAAATTAAAATTACCAAAAAATGTGAGATAAATGGTACTTAAATTGACAATATATAATATCAAAATTGCAAAGATATAAATTATTGGAAAAATATTTTTAAGTTTTGGTGATCACAAACATCTACTGATTGAAGTGTCTACTGCATCGAAGCCTACTGATAAAGGGAATGTTGAATAACTCTACAAAGGTCCACCGGATACTAAAAGACAAAGATATCATCTATCGGGTGAAAAGACACATACCGGGTGAAAAGCCTAAAAGACATCTATCGGGTGTAAAGATAAAAGGAGATCTATCGGGTCATCATCCACCGGATGCAGATAGTGGACGTCCACTGGAACAAGAGTACCAACAGATGTCTAAGAAGTCATTAGTTGACCTTAGTCCAGAAGACTAAGTAACTAGTAACTATCCAGCAGATGATGGAAAGGACATCAGCTGATCATATGTCCAGCAGATATACAGTAAAGGAGAAGTCAGCATACATATAAAGTAACAAGTCAGCATACATATAAAGTAACAAGACAAAACAAGTACAAACTCACTCTGACAAAGGTACAACAGAGCGCCACATTACCATATTAACACCACCAATAGCGTCAGACTGAAATAGCCGTTGGTTAACGAAATTTGAAAGAAGACAAAAAGAATTTAGGAGAATGTCATGAAGATGATTTTACGCAGATCTTTCCAATTGAAGAAAAGTTGACGTTAGACTGCTATGTCTATAAATACGTCAAAGTGAAGAATGAAGAAAAAACTAACAACACGATCAATATTTGAAAGTCAGAAGTCAACTTCATTCAAGCAAAACATTCAACACACACATTGAAATATTCTGAAGTTTTGCAAGAGCAGCAAAAACGTATTATTGTGATCTTAAAGATCAAAGCCTAAGTCTGCTGCTCAAGAACACTCGAAGCTTAAGAGATTTATACTTTGTGTGAGTGTTGTAAAAACAAGCTGTAAAAACAACTATGATAGTTGTATTGCTATGAGTTTAGGCCAATCCGTGTGAGTGCCTAATAAGGTTATATACTGAGCCAAAGTCTTCTAGTGTAACCTTCCTGCAGAGGAATAAGGGGAGACGTAGAAGCGTTGTGCTTCGAACTTCCAGAACATATCTTGTGTTACTTACTTTCTGCACATTATCATTCAGTTATTTAATCTCACAAGTTCAGCAGACGTCTTCCGGACTATTACTAGTGTCTGCTGACTTGTTCATCAATTGAGAACCTACTGCAGTACTTAACAGTCTGCTGTTAGAAATAAGAATCGAAATTGAGTCTAGTGTTTATTCAACCCCCTTCTAGACACTACTCCGATCCTAACATAAATATACAAGATAAAAATTACAATTTTCCCAACAAAATTTGACACTTTTATTCTTCTAGTACAACTAATTATTATGTGGAATACAATTTTTTTAAAATTTATGATTCTTCTTAATATATATATATATATATATATATATATATATATATATATATATATATATATATTGTTGCGCCTTAAAACGGTACAACTCTCATTCCTCTACTTTAAATAAAATTACCGATTTTTGTTTTGATGATTACAAAACCTATGATTTTTGTACTAATGCTTTGTGTTGAGTATGCAGCATAAGTTATGATCAAATTAAGCATATTGAAGATTGACAAAGTATTGAAATGCCAAAGAGAAAATAACTTTTTGATCAAACGGATCGCCCCAGGCGATTGGTGCCAGGCTAGGCATTGCCACGCCCATCGACAGAGGCGATGGCGAGGCGAGCATGCTAGGAAGATCGCTCCAGGCGATGATGACCATCGCCAAGCGATGGCAACCATTCGAGACTTCGCCCGACACATCGACTGAGACGACGCCGAGGACCGCGCGCATGGATAGATCGCCCGAGGCGATTGCTGGAGCGCCAGAGGCGATTGCTGGATCGGTTGAGGCGATGAAATTTTTTGTTCATTTGAGGCTGCGGCATTTATTTTTAGTGGTGATCACCTGAGGCGATCCACACAACGCCTGAGGAGATCCGAGCAATTTCGTGACCGTTGGAACGCGACGATGGTGATCGCCCGAGGCGATGCCCGAGGCGATTGTGGAGTGATTTCAGCCTTATGTGTAGCAACGGCTAGTAAGAGCCTTGGGGGCCTTCTATACTATAAATATGGGTGTTTTGGATCATTTTGAGGTCAAGAAACAAGAGTATAAACTAAAAGAAAGTTGTGCGCAATCAAAATCATTCTAGCATTGCAAACCTCATACATTTGTGTTGTATTGGAGTTTGTAATTTATTTCTTGTGTGTGATCTTTTGATTCTTCGTGTTGGTACACCGTGAAGGTGTTATTTGATTATTGTAAAGGTCCTCCAACACCGACGCAAGTTGAAAAATTGTAAAAGTCATCAACACGTAAAGTTGGTGCAAGATTGTGGCTATCCCTGGAGCCCTTAAGGCCAAGAAGAAGTTTTTCTAGTGGAACCTCGGTTGGACGTTTTCTAGCCGGGAAGAGGAGACGTAGGCGATTCATCGCCGAACTTCTATAACAAATTCTCGTGTTCCTTTTTGCTTTATTTATATTACACATTTACATTATTTTATTATATTGTTTATTATTCAATTGACAACTAGTCTTCCGCAGCGCAAATCGTTTTTTTTTTGCAAATTCATTTTAAAACACTAAAGTAGCCAAGGAACCTCATTCACCCCCCCCCCCCCCCCCCCCCCCCCCTCTTAGGTTCCAACAAGTGGTATCAGAGCCATTTGATTTTTGTTTTAAATCAAAAATTTTCTATGGCTAATCTAGCAAATGAGTTTGCTCAAGGTCAATCGACCAATCGCCCTCCGCTCTTCACGGGTGATAATTACGGGTATTGGAAAAATAGAATTTCTCTATACATCCAATCTGTAGATTATGACCTTCGGAAGATCATTGTGAAAGGTACACATATTCCTTTAAAGGAAGTTGGGAGAATAAGTGTTCCCAAAGAAATGGACGATTTCACAAGAGCGGACATGATTTTAATTTCTCAAAATGCTAAAGCTATTAATATTTTACATTGTGCTTTAGATATGAAGGAGTACAACCGGATCTCGATGTGCTCAACCGCAAAGAAAATTTGGGACAAATTGCAAATTTGTCATGAGGGCACTAATCAAGTGAAGGAGACCAAGATTGTAAGGGCCCCCGTGCCCTTAACCACAATTAGTGCATTAAGCCATACATTTGGTGCATTCAATCACGTGTAAAGGGAAACTACATGTAAACGTGGCATACAATACCACCTATAAAATTTTCTTGCTTCATCTATTCCATTCCATGCAATATCCGATTCCCAAATTAAGATCATTCAACACATCATGCACCTATGTAATACACTAATCACAATCTCAATTCATCTAGCAATTCTCTAGTTGATTGCTCACACATATAATGAAAAGAGAAAGGCCCATGCCTCTTTATACAACACATATACACATAATTATTGCTCACACACGAGCATCGAATAAACCTATGTGTACGTAATGTATAAAAAGGGCATACACAATATCCAGCTCCGCATGAGCTCCGGTGTCTCGATCCTGGAATCACCTCCAATTCATAGCTCGATCACAGCTCCAGAGCTACCATTGTACCTGTTTCACCTGCCCCAACAGAGACAGCCCTCCACACGGGGTGAGCATACCAATACCACCAAACCAATAATCACAATTATATAATTCGTAAATTACAATAATGTAATTGCTAAGAATTTAAATGATACTCCCTGGATGGCATCATCCTCATCCGGGATCCCAATGTATTGTCCCTGTTCTCAAAACAACCAAAATCATCAAATTCCAAATATCCAGTTAATCATTACACTGATTAACTATATCTCTAATCCAATTCAATATCGAGAGAGGAATAAATTACAGATATCCTAGATATCTAGCCAGAGGTCACATTTCCTCGCCCACTCAAAAGTAGCGGCATCACTTACCGATGTTCGCTCCATAGCGACCACATCCCGACAATTGCTCGCTCCAAAGCGGCACCAAATGATACATAAGACCGACCAACATCACACACCCAGTCCCGTTTCCGTTAACCAATTATTGCAAGACACCATATATTATGTATCGACTACTAACCCTTACCAATCATCTATCTCATGCACAACAATTGTATTGCAAAATTAAGGTCATGCTCGTACGTTACACGTACCTTGAGTTTCCTTAGTCCAAGCCAAACCTCGCTTGAGTTCCATGTCCCGAGAAATATGTGCTGATTATCCATAAATAACTCACAATAAAAAAAAATAAGCATGTAATCACGTGCCCACGCACATTCGCAACCTCAAAACCCATCGTCAATCCATGACGATTACCAAAATAAAAGTCCCCCGGCTAAGCATGCACAATACCAAAAATATTCCATTTTATATGTTTAAAAGATTGCCAAAAACTCAACCGAGAATTTCGTTTTATAAAACTTTGGCTCCAACCAAACAATTTTAAAAGTATAGCATTCCCATTGGAATGTAGACATTGCCCCGGAAACGGGCCCTTTAAACCTCGATTCCAAAATCCCGACATTTTCCAAAATTCCAAAAAAAAACAACCCAAACAGTGCCGCGATCGATCGCCCAACATGCGCGATCGATCGCCCGAGCACACTGTCCATAGCACTGCCTTCCGCGATCGATCGCCACACCTCGCGATCGATCGCCAAGAACCTCGCGATCGATCGCCTACTTCTCGCGATCGATCGGCGAGACTGCTCATCGCCTTCCCAAATCAGTAACATGTCGCGATCGATCGGCGCCAAGCCGCGATCGATCGCGACCTACGGGTTTCCGACTTCAATGGTGTTTTTCACACCCAAACTCCAAACCAACACCACATACAACCTCAACACCTCAAATACAACATTTAAAACCCATAAAAACTTCGAAAACTCAACTTTGGATTTTCCAACCAAAAATCCCTAATTTCAAAACCCACCAAAATCTCAACCAAAAACTACAATACTACTACCAAATCGAAGACAACGGTGAGGGGAAGATGAATACCTGATTATCTTCAAGAAAACCGGCTCCCGAGCCAAGCTACCAACAATTTTCTTCCAAGGGAAGAAGAGGGGAAATGTTTGGGGTGAGGGAGAGAGAGAGGGAATGATTCCGTATAATGACGGAATACCGAGTCTATTTGGTATATATAGCTCCAAAGCTCCAAAATACCGACTCCTCCACAAATACATCATGATTCATTAAAAATCATCTGTTTTCAAAAACTCTCTCTCCAACATCAAATCCCCATACCAGCCCCAACATAAAGCACCCCGGACTCCAAGTCCCACCAAAAACCCAACTCATAGGTTTTTCACCAAAATGAGAATACAATCTCAACCTTTGGATCCAACGATCCCAAATGCCCAATTTAACAACCTCGGGAGACCTAAAACCACAATTAATTCCTAATCGCCACAATTAAAAATCATTTAAGGATTATTACCACACCGGGATTAACATCATTAATCCCCGGGCATCACAAGTATCCCCCACTAATAAAATTTTTTCCTCGAAATTTGCACTGGTGTACTCCACGTAACACCAAGACTACACATAACAAAACAAAACCACAACCCCGATTCTGGACCACATCATAATCGAATTATCAACTGCGAGGACATCAATCTCGCACCAAGCTCTAAAATAGAGCAAACCTCCAGAACCAATATAAAACCCAAAAGATAACAACATACCTCGATGCGAGTCATCCCAGAAGTCAGTCTACTAATCATGTCCTCCTTGGTTATGACATAGATATCTTCCCAAGATATTTCCATCACTTGCCCATGATGCTTAACACGCATCGTTATGATGGGGACTACTAGCATACAACAGTATACTCACAGCAAACCCGGTTGACTTTCCACCCCCATCTCCTCCAAAGGAGTAGTTGCACCACTTGTAACACGGATCGGGTAACCCACGGTCACCGATCCACACAAAACACATCTCAGAAGATGTTTACACCGGTGTGTCCCAAGAAATCATATCTTGGTCCAAACACACTATCGAGACACCACAAGGTCTCAAGTTCCACAGAGGTCATGCAAGACAATCCATTGCATTCCCGCCACACATGTCAACCACGACACTAAACAAAACCGAATCCTGGCCATCCCTCGCTTACCCTAGGATTCAACAATCCTAACACAGGGAGGCTATCGAACTAACCAGCAAGAATTACCATGGTCCCAAAACACGACAATCCCTCCTCAGGGGAAGTCAACCGGACCTCACGATTATCCCTCAGAATACATCGTGCTATTGAGATTTCCAATCTCAAGGTGTCCCAAATCTCTCATCAGAGATTCATTCGTCCGAGCATAGTATATTAACCCGAAGCTCGACAAGTACCAATAAGCTGGCCTCTGAATAAGCACCGGTATTCATGTCCAAGCATCAACGCCACACGCATACTCAATATACCCGGCTAGGGTATTCTCAAATACACCCATGAGCCCCACATACAATTGTCAATCCCCAGTTATTCTCACTCAAAAGAGAACGATGATCGACGAACCACCGTTCGGAACACATGGATATACCTACATCGACATGCATCCCAGAACCAGTAAACACACAAAGGTTCAGAAATGGGTGCCATTGCCACTAACACTCAAAAACAGAATCCGTATACTCCACATATACTCATTCTAAGGATGCTCCGTAATAATACTATAGTACTTCCCATCCTCGAGCATCTCCCGAGAGACGTCTCCACATGCGTCTCACCGAAAAGTAAAGCGACTACCCCGTCCAACACTAGAAATGCTCACCATGGTTGATTCACAATCAACCTCCAAACAACATCAACTGTCTCCATGACAGTAAAAACCACATCTCACCGAGAGATACGAGCAACGAAGTAGTGCCAAACTACTTACTATAATCCACAATTCGATCATGTCTCCCAATGCATCCCAAATGCATGGATTCCCAGATCAAGTTAACAATGACTTGTTGATACTCTTGTTGGTACCCCAACAAAATTGAGTTGTCCCCAGACAAGTCCCACAATAAAAGCGCACAACAATTCCGTGAGGTATTCCCAACCTCAACCTCATGTATAGTGGTGACTGCTAGAGTCCACTATAAACATCATCGTATCACCGTACGATTTACCAAACTCGACCCCAACGAGCAACATAACGGCTACAACAGTCCATCATGGCACTGCAACAATACCTGGTTAACGATTCGTTGGCTCCAAAGGCTCATACCAACCTATCAACGTGACACGCGTCCCATCTCGGTATACCATACCGTACAAACCATTAGAGTTGTGGGTCATCACCCAACATTTCTCTAATACCAATGCACAAAGGACATCCCGGTGTCCTTGCTCAACCACGAAGCCATCTTAATCCATTAGGACCTATCCCACACCCTCAAGGGTGGGCGTGACCATGACCACCACACATCACATCGACAAAAGCGAGTAGTTTCCTCAATGACTACTCCTATCGCCAATCACTTGGCCAAAGACCATCCCGACGAGTACACCTAAAGGTACCACTACTTGTAACATAAATACTTCAACACACGCTGCGGTATACACACACGTATAGCACATCCAGCCCTTGATCGAGCAACTTGCTCGGCATAAGGGTCACGTCAACCGGTGACATAGGCACCACCTTGTGCCCAACATCGGTTCCTCAAAATATACCACTAAAAACGTCTATACAATTGTATTATTTAAAGCAACGACGTTACACGGACATAAAACATCCACTATGCCGTCATCTCGTGACGGTAATGCCGACACATGACATTCAATTCATCATCAACTAGTGACGGTACATGGCAACATACAACAACTACAACTACATCGTCAACCGTGACGATACATGTCAAAACACATAATACTCAATACAACAACGCCAACCCGTGACGACACATGCCAAAACACATGGCATCTAAAACAATACTAAAGAAACAGTATTATACCTCCATTCCTTGCTAACAAAGTAGCGGTCTACCTGTCTCCGTCGCTCAACAGCAATATGCAATCAGTACCCATCTCTCGAGGTCGTCATAAGCCCCGTGCTGTGTACCTAGAGGCATAATTCATCGCTACCAAATTGACGGCATGATCCCTCGTCACACAGTCAGCATCATGAGCCTTGCTATGCATATCCGGGTACGAACCATCATCAACAGAATAGCGGAATGAGACGTCGCTATATATATAATCGGCGGCAAGAACCATCGCCATGGAATCAGCGGAATGTACCATAGCTAAACACATGTCCGGCGGCATGAACCATCGCTAATAACATAGCGGAAAAGACATCGCTATACACGCACCTGGCGGAATAATCATTGCCAATAATACAGCGGCATGAACCATCGCTCGATATACCTGGCGGCATGAACCATCACCAATAATACAGTGGCATGAACCATAGCTTGATATACCTTGCGGCATGAACCATCGCCAATAATACAGCGGCATGAACCATCGCTCGATATACCTGGCGGTATGAACCATCGCCAATGACATAGCAGAAAGAGGCATCACTATACACGCACCTGGCGGAATAACCATCGCCAATAATATAGCGGCATGAACCATCACTCGATATACTTGGCGGTATGAACCATCGCCAATAATATAGCGGAAAGAGGCATCGCTATACACGTATCCGGCGGCATGAACCATCGCCAATCAATATAGCGGAATGAGACATCGCTATCAATATACCTGGCGGCATGAACCATCACCAACTGAATCAGCGGAACAGATCAAGGACTCAAGAGGTACTCACATGCATGTAGCACTTTGTTCCTTTCGGACCCATGAGATGGCTCACATTACACGCAGTACTTTGTTCCCGATCGCATCGCTCAAATATCGATAATGTGGTTGTTCCGGTCTTGTTATAACATCGGAATTTTAGGACCCCTCGCTTCGACATATAGCGGCATCATATGATATCCCTCGCTTCGATAATGACAGCGGCATGTACATCGATTCGGCATGACAGCGGCAAATGTCATATTACCATCGCTTCATATGACAGCGGCAAGTACCCTCCCTCGCTCGAATATAACAACCACCGGAACCTTCCACTAGCTCCATATACCTGCATTCAGGTTAATACAACAGTTCACAAATCCTACTACGTCATATCCGCGGCTAAATAATATCCATCGCTTCGACAATGACATCGGCATGTACATCGCTTCGACATGACAGCGGCAAATATTATGATCCATCGCTGATGATATACCCGTAGTAGGACGCTAAAAGTAACACATTGTATATTCAATAACAATTGAAATCATACCATAATATCCCACTGTTTGTTGTCGACCGTCCCTGTCCTTAGACAGCATATCACATTTCTCATTTCCTGATTTTCCTACAAAATCAGATCCCTTAGCACATAATACATGGAGTGCCAGACATTACTATTAATGCCATCCCATCGTATTCTACACGATTCCTGCAACCACAATGATCAGTAATACCACTTTCCATATCGTAAAAGCACATAAGCAATTAGTTGTGTCACACAACACTAATACCATCATGTATAAATATGTGCTACCAATTCCTATCAACAGGTTCCTAGTCCCTTAACAGCCCCAAAGAGCAACCACTGCTCTGATACCACTAATGTAAGGGCCCCCGTGCCCTTAACCCACAATTAGTGCATTAAGCCATACATTTGGTGCATTCAATCACGTGTAAAGGGAAACTACATGTAAACGTGGCACACAATACCACCTATAAAATTTTCTTGCTTCATCTATTCCATTCCATGCAATATCCGATTCCCAAATTAAGACCATTCAACACATCATGCACCTATGTAAATACACAAATCACAATCTCAATTCATCTAGCAATTCTCTAGTTGATTGCTCACAATATAATGAAAAGAGAAAGGCACATGCCTCTTTATACAACACATATACACATAATTATTGCTCACACACGAGCATCGAATAAACCTATGTGTACGTAATGTATAAAAAGGGCATACACAACATCCAGCTCCGCATGAGCTCCGTGTCTCGATCCTGGAATCACCTCCAATTCATAGCTCGATCACAGCTCCAGAGCTACCATTGTACCTATTTCACATGCCCCAACAGAGACAGCCCCCCACACGGGTGAGCATACCAATACCACCAAACCAATAATCACAATTATATATTCTTAAATTACAACAATGTAATTGCTAACCAAAAATCCCTAATTTCAAAACCCACCAAAATCTCAACCAAAAACTACAATACTACTACCAAATCGAAGACAACGGTGAGGGGAAGATGAATACCTGATTATCTTCGAGGAAAACCGGCTCCCAGCCAAGCTACCAACAATTTTCTTCCAAGGGAAGAAGAGGGGAAAGGTTTGGGGTGAGGGAGAGAGAGAGAGGGAAATGATTCCGTATAATAACGGAATACCGAGTCTTTGGTATATATAGCTCCAAAGCTCCAA